>NSGQ01000014.1:0-144145 GCA_003676035.1 Spathaspora sp. JA1 | reverse complement strand
TTGGCCTTTATACATAATACCAATTTTTTTTTTTCAAAAATTTTTTTTTGCTCTCTTTTCTTACTTTCTTTTTAAACTCCTAAAACCTAAGTTCCTTTTTTTTTTGTTGTTTGTTTTCTTGGTTATTTCAGATCTGTCCCATCCTTGTGTAAATATTTGGTTTTAACAGTTATCAATCTCTCAAACTCGAACACACATACCTCCCAATCACACTTTGTTCATCTGACACTTTCGTTTAGGCCCAAAAAAAAAAGAAACAACATATACAAATCATCGCGTCCGAGGACAAAAGACAAAAAAAAAAAGTTCACAAAAGAGACCAAAAAGACAGTTTTATATATCGATCAAATGCAAATGATGTCCTTAGTTAATGACGGTTTAACCGGTGGTGGTATCGCTAGTGCTGTGTCAGCTACTTCTACAACGAATACTACTAATGATGGAGTTACAAGTAACGGTAGCTCAGTGGATGCAGTTGCCGCAGCAGCAGCTGTCGCAGCAGCTGCCGCTTCAGGTTCAACATTACATATTAAAGAAGACGATCATGTTCTTCACCAACTGTTTCTTCACCACCAACAACTGCAACACCATCAGCAACAACAACAACAACCGCAACAACAACAGCACCATCATTATGATCATATGATGCATCATCATCCTATGCATATGCCTTTACAACAACAACAAGCAGCAGCCGCAGCAGCTGCTTCTGCTGCTACTCCTCAATCTATGATTCATTCCACTTCGCATACCCCTCAACCTCAACCAATGAGTCAACAACCCCTGCAACAACTGGTTCAACAACAACAACAACAACAACATCAACAACTTTTCCAACACTCAACTCAACATTTGCCGTTACATCACCACTTGTTACCTCAACAAATGCCAACTTATTACCAACCGCCTCATTTACAACAACAACAGCAAGCTCAACAACATCTTCCGGTTGAAACTGATATGAGTATGCAATTTGGTCAACAATTATCCTACCAACAAGCTCAACCTCAATTACATCATCATTTGACTATGCAGCAACAACTACAACAACAACAGCAACATCTTCAAAATCCCATGCCCCAACATATAAGACAACCACAAATGCATCAACAACAACAACAACTTGCACAACAACAACAACAACAGCAACAACACATTCATAGACAAGCTCTTCAAGCTCAACATTTAGATATGCTTGGCGGAGGACACGACCAAAATGGAGGAGCTGGAGAACTTATTGATTCTCCCACTACAAGCACATCCACTACTAACACTGGTAGTAGTACTCCGAGAAAAGTTGCTCCTAGATCAAGTGATTTGTTTCGAGTTGGTCCTCATTTCACCATGACGAGACAACATCAACGGATTTATTGTCATGGGATTGATTTAGAAGTTCAACCAATAGTTCAAGCGCGTATTGATCGTGGGTTTGAAATGGGAGATAATGGAACTTGGATTGGATACAAGAGAAATTATTTCACTTTAGTTTCAAGTTTTATGTTTGATAATTTCAATTTTGATAGATTTATTCATAATAAATTCTATACTATAAACGACAAGGGGTTCCGAGTTGATATCAATTATTTTGCAATTAGATTAGTAGCAAAATGTTCTGATGATGACGTTTCAATTTCTTTAATTCAACATACTGCCAAGAGAGATAAGGGACCACAATTCCCTCCACCAATTTACCCTGCTGTTCCAGGTAATTTACCTGATCATGAAACAGTCAAGGCTTCATGTAATAAGAGAAATAATAACAAGATTGATGCTATGAATAAGATTTTCTATTTTGATAGAGGGAATTATTATAATGAATATAATTTGAATTCAATCAAGGATGAATCTTGTTTAAGAAACTATCCATCGGATTCAATTGCAAGAGTCGCAAGATTTGAAAGAATTCAATTTACAAGTTCAATTAGAATTAAGAGTTCAAATATTAATTCAAGATTTTTCACATTACATGTTGAATTATTGGGAATTGTCGAAGATGAACATCAAATGGGACAAATTCAACCTATATTGTTGAGTTCTGTGGAAACTCCCCCTTTGATTATTAGAGGAAGATCTCCAAGTAGTTATCAAAAAGTGGGTTATAGAATTTAGATCACCCAAAGCATATTTACATAGCAAACACCAGCACACCACACCACCACACGTTACTCAAAGTAACAAAACTTGTTTTTCTCTGTACTATTAATATTTGTTAGAAAAAGAAAATTAGAAAAATGTATATAATAAAAATATATTTATTAAAAGATTTTTAAGTGTCTGATTATCTGTATAGCTGTCTGTCCCTATATTTGTCTGACTTGTCCGAGATATCTGACTGTCTGTCGGTGTAACAGTTTCATTAGATGTCGGATTTTTTTCATTGCCCCGGTTGCACCCTGCATATAAACCCCGGACAAACCTTAAAAAAGAAAAAGAAAAAAGAAAAAAAGAATGAACAGATATTGCCCCATATACATTTAGAGACACTTTATAGAATATACCCCATAGAACTACCAATGATAGAGAAACTTCCAGGGAAATCGCCACTCCCGACAGATCCCACGACTCCTGTGGAGGAAACCCATGAACTTTTCCCCGCCCCAGGTCACTACAGTAACGATCAATCTACCCCAATTGAAGATGTTCGAATAATCAATAAACAATCATTGGAATATATAATCATCCTGGGTATCTCGGGAGGAGCTGCCGGATCAGCGGCCAAGACATTAGTTGCACCACTTGATCGTATCAAGATTCTTTTCCAGACTTCCAATCCGGAATTTCTTAAATATCGAGGAACAAATCATGGATTAATTTTAGCTGGGAAGAAAATTTGGCAAAATGATAAGATTTGGGGATTATATCAAGGTCATTCTGTGACATTGCTTAGGATATTCCCCTATGCTGCTATTAAATTCGTGGCGTATGAACAAATTAGAACTTTACTTATCCCTAATGATAATTATGAAACTGCTGCACGAAGATTTATGGCTGGGTCCTTGTCGGGATTAATGTCGGTTTTCTTTACATACCCCTTAGATTTAGTACGGGTGAGATTAGCGTTTGAAACGAGGAATCTTGCTCATTTGAAATTACATCCGGAACATAATCAATATATGAAGCAACATCAAGGGAGATTATTAAATACAATACGAATGATTTATCATGAAAACCCACCACCTAAAACTAATGACCCTTCATGGTTGAAATATATGCGAGATACTTTCCCACCTCTGATGCAAAGAATATCGAACTTTTATCGAGGTTTTGCACCAACTATTTTGGGAATGGTTCCATATGCTGGGGTATCATTTTACACTCATGATTTATTACATGATATATTACGACTGAAACTATTTTGTAAATATACTGTTCAACCATTAACCACACCCAAGATTAAAATTGTCAACAAGAATAAACATAATGATGGAATTAAACTGTCCCGAGAAACCCGGGCACCTTTAACTACATGGGCACAATTAGTCGCGGGTGGACTTGCCGGGATGTGTTCACAAACTGCAGCATATCCATTTGAAGTTATACGAAGAAGAATGCAAGTTGGAGGGGCAGTTAATCAAGGTCAATTCTTAAGTTTTAAATCAACGGCAAAATTAATTTATCGAGAAAGTGGGCTACGAGGTTTTTTTGTGGGGTTAAGTATTGGATATATGAAGGTTATACCAATGGTTAGTTGTTCATTCTTTGTATATGAACGAATGAAGAAGTTGATATCTAGAAGATTTGCATAGAGAAAAGTTACTAGCTTTTTATTTATTTTGTATATATATATGTACATGCATTTTTAGAAAAACCACCACCATTTCTTACCTGATGTAGGTCTAGTTCCAAATTTGGGGTTTAAGCCGGTGGCACCGGAGGTGGTACCGGCGGTAGCTGCAGCACCAGCTTTCCCAATATTAAACCCCCATCTAGTTAATAATCTTACTACAGCCGGAGTTATAGCCGCAGTAATAGGCAATCTAATAAATATCAAACTCTTATGAATCCCATAAGCAATAGCAAATTCCGTCCAAGAAAACAGATTAACAATTCTCTTGACCAAACCTTGTTCAATATCTTCCACCACCTCCACTTTCTCTCTCAATTCATGACGTTTCATCAATTCCTCTTCACTCACACCATATCCAAACACATTTTTAATTTTATTTTCATAAATTTCAATGCGTTCACTTCCCATTGAATGTACTAATAAATAACACAAGGGTAAATCAATACATGAAAGTCCTAAATATACTCCAAGGGCAGGAACTCCATATACTTTAACAAGAGCTTTTATACCCTTGGGCTTGACTGGAGTAGTATTACTACTTGCATTTCGAAGGAATTGTCGCGATATACTAAAGGGTATCCTTTTAAGTGGGGCAAATGGGAACATTAGTTGGTTGTTAAATCAAATGGAAATCTTTTTCTTTTTTTTTTTTTTTAAAGTTGAGAGAAAAATGGCAAAAAGTTTAATTCCGAAAATTTCCTATGGTTATGGGTATGTCCGGAAGTGGTGGTACCAATTATATATTCTATACAAGTGAGTTATATTAGCTTGATATTAGTATAATTGAAATGACTAGGAACTGCTCTTGACACCCTCGCTGTCGCTCGGGTTTATCTAAACTGAGAATAATACCTTTCATCTTTAAACCTCTGTTCAACTTTCTCCAAAACCTCCTTTGAATAAACATCTTCTATATTCTCTCCACCAATCAATACTCTCTTTTCATGTTCCCTCTGCTCCTCTTTAGTCATAACCACTACATTCTGTAACGAAATCTCCTCATCTTTTCTCCACCTACTTAACGTCAATCTTGTTGAAAAATTAGATATTGGAGATTTCCCTCTAAACACTTCTTCAACAATATAATTAACATCATTCAAAGCAATTTGTGTTCTTTGATCAAGTTGACCAATTCTAGACTGTTGCCCAGCTAATGATTGTAATACATCATCATATACTTTATATCTATTCTTCCCCTCAACTGGCTCAGTAGGATATCCTGCCACAGTAGTTAAAACAAATGTAGCAATAGCCAAACCAAACATTCCGGGCATGGTACCCAACACAGGCAAGATCCTGACTCGGAAGTCTTGTAATGCCGACAATTCATCTACTTTACCCTTGGATATTTCCGTTTCTGATAATGGTAATAATTTTGCCTTACGAGGATCAGGCTTTTCCGCTGAGAATATGGTTGGTATACCAGAAATTATCCCTCTTTTCTTAAGGACAACTCGAATACGTTTTGCCAAGGGATCTTCTTCAGTTTTGGAAATATCAGCAATGTTAATTCTAGTTGGATCAGATTTACATGCAGCACCACCTGATGAAACAACTTTAATTTGACGAGTGTGACAAAATTCAAGCAAATCTAATTTAGTATCGAGATTATCAATACAATCAATCACATAAGTTGGTTGGAAATCATCACCAAATATTAAATCCTCGGCTGATTCAAGATTCCAAAGTTGATTACGAGTATCTATTTTAGCCCAGGGGGCAATTTTCAATAAATGTTGCTTCAAGCATTCAACTTTAGCTATTCCGACATCAGATAATGTCGCTACGGCATGTCTATTCAATGATGATAAACTAACTTGATCAAAATCAATAATTCGAATCGTGGAAACTCCCAGACGAACAAGCATGGTGGCTACCCACAGACCAACTCCACCTAATCCAACAATTACAATACGTTGTGACCGAACTTTGGTCATACCTTCTTCGGTAAGAAAGGCATAATTTCTAGCAAGTTGTTCTCGAATAAGTTCTTCTGAATGTTCAATTTGCTTGGTGGGTGGCTTGATGGTTTTTTGTGGTTGTGGTTTTGCTTGATATACATGTATGCATTCTAATACCCCAGCAGTGATTGCAGCTGTCGCTACAATTGAAAAGAAAAGTGTTTTACTCATGTATATTTACTCTTCTATATAAATAGCATTTGGTTAACGTTATTTTTTTTTTTTTCACTTTTGCGCTGAGATGCAGCAATGCTCATAACATATTTTTTTGCAACTTCAACTTAGCTATCCCTTCCAACAGTACATTTAATAAGTCCATTTGGATCAGGTGAAGGGTAAAACAAAGTTCTATTGTCTATACCCTTCCATTTCAAATCAAACAATATATAATGTTTATTAGGTAATTCATAACTTACATCAATAACTTGATTAACAGCGTTTAAAATCAGTTTACTCATATTATACATGGTTGCTTGAACAGAAGCTGAATTCTCATTACAGAAAATCTCCAAAGTTGTCAGTCTAACTTTATCATAAGTATCATCAAACAATCCTTCATCGGCATATTTCTTGATTAAATCAAGAGTAATCATCACTGTGGGGTCATATCTCCAACTAACATCAACATCAGTAGATAATACCCGATCAAAAGTTGGTGGTAACGTAGTGAAATCACATACATTATACCCATAAAACATTGATCCAGTAGATTTCAACACTGTCAATCCATGAATTGCACTAGATAATAGAATCGTGTTCTTGCCTTTATCATAATCTAAACTAGTAAACCTAATTTCCGGCCCCTGGTGAGCAAATGAATGGGGATGATTATTAATTCTTTCCCATCGATTTTGAACAATTTCAACTTCAATTCCATCAATTTGTTCATATTTATTAATGAAATGAGATATTAACGTAGCAGAAAATCGTTCAATTGGCCAAACATTTTCTTGTTGAGCCAATACTAAAATTGTATTTTTAATAGTGTCTGTGGGGATAATTGGTTTATTATCACCTAAGGTATAAGCAATATCAAATTGACCTCGAAGAAGTAATTGAACATTAACTTCAATGATGTTATGGGTGGTGGAATCTATTTTTTGAACTTTAAGGAATTTGACATTGGATTTACCATAACTACTAGAAACGAGCATATTTAATTAGGCAAGTAGGGTAGTTGGAGTAGTGGGTTTACTAGTTTGGAATTGGTATAAAGTCTTTCTCGGATTATATATAGCAATTTTCAATTTTGTGCGTTTTTCTTGTTATCTATGACGTAAAATCGGAACCTCCGCGGGAAGGGTTCAAAACAAACGCTACCAATTATACATGTTGTTATCTTTACAGCCATAATACCGACGCCACCGTATACAACACCACCTTGGTTGCAAAGTAAGAGACCTATATTATATATTCAACTATAAACATCAATCAGTTTTCTTACTAATATCTACATCATTATTGATCTCCACCTTTTCTTCAACTTCTTTAACCTCGGACTGTTCGGGCTGCCTTTGCTGCTGTTGTCCCAGTTCTTCATCATCAGCAAATCTTAATGATTTCCTCTTACTTTTAACACTGGTTGAACTTTCTGGTATTTCCACAATTGATGCTCCAGTGGTGGTGCTAGCACCTGCGCTTACATCTTCAATAATACTCGTAGTACTATTGTCTTGTTCAAATACCAACTCGGCAGTTCTAATCCATCTTCTTCTTCTAGTATATTTTGAAAATGTATCTTCAGTACTTGGTTTTTTCCAAGTATTATCATAATAAATAAATCCTTCATCATTGCTTGGATTTGCACTAGTTTTTGATC
Source organism: Spathaspora sp. JA1 (assembly GCA_003676035.1). Taxonomy (NCBI): domain Eukaryota; kingdom Fungi; phylum Ascomycota; class Pichiomycetes; order Serinales; family Debaryomycetaceae; genus Spathaspora; species Spathaspora sp. JA1. The sequence goes on along the minus strand of NSGQ01000014.1, from coordinate 136,578 downwards.
TTTTTGAATTAGGTAATGTAATTGCACCATCATTTGTCAAATCCAATCTCCAAGTTTTATCAACCCATCTCCAAGTTGCACTATTTATTTTACTTGATGATTCATATGGATTATTGAAATTTTTATCTTCACTTGCATTAGGTAATTGAAATGTATCAATCGAAGAGCTTTCATTTAGGAATTCATCCGTCCATGCTGTTCTCTCATATGATAATAAATTCGAAGTCCAACCAATACCTAACCATCTTCTTTGATTTTCATAAATAACATAAGTAAATCTAACTGGTTTACCTGAAGTGTTTGTCGTAGTACTTTTGGTTATATCAAATCCAGTTTTTTGTACCTTAGCAAAAGCAGCAGCAAATAAGGAATGATTCTTGGCCTTCAGGAAATCTAATCCTGTAAGATAATATACAATTAATCTTGCAAATTTAACTTTCCAAATAATCCGTCTAATAACCCGAGAATATGATGAATGATATGAAAAGATATATAACCCAGTAATAAGTAAAATTATTCTTGGTTTAATTATAAAAAATGTAATTATTAAATATATTGGAGTAAGGAAAAACGTCGTGAATAATAATCGTTTGATATCATACACGGTTAATGATAATGATGTGATTGGATTCAATAACATATCAGCTTTAATACATGTAGATGTCAAGGCTTGAACAACTTCATCCAATGTAGGATGCATATTTGTTTCTTCAATTATTTGATTATTCAACAAGGCATACAAGGTAATTATCCACACCACAATCAAATGACCGATCCATACAACCAAATTCTCGAAATATAACACAATAAGGGAATACAACAAGAGTATAACCACATTGATCCAATAATCTTCATTTGTCCAAGTAGCAATCGACAATATTTTATTAATTATAAGCAAATAAGGATAAGATTTAATCAATGCCTTGGAAACAGCAGGAGGAGTAGACACAAGCAAAGGTGAAGAATGTGTTCCACCATTGGTTAAAGGTGTTGTGAATTGAGCTCGTAATTCCGTAGTGGAATTTGTTTGATCAGGATCCTCGGATTCAATTATTGTTGATTCAATATTAGCAGTGATGTTGCCGTCAGACGACCTCTTGGTCCCCACTGGTTTTGACATGTTTAGAATTGATTAACCAGTAACTGCTATCTTCGTGGAGTCAAAGGAGATGTTGAAAGTAAAATGTGGGATAAACTTCAAACCACAAGCCTATTGCTACCCCAAGAAAAAACGTGTAACCGCATTCGTGTGATTTTTTAAATATGAGCACACACGGATTAACCCAAATTAGGCAATTAATGTCAAAGCCTATATAGAGGATCACATATATTGTTATAACCGGACAATAATGGACTTTTCAAGTTTGATTTCGAAGGAAATTAGTAAAAAGAGAAAGAAAGTACATAATAAAGTACATAAATCAAACCCAATACCGAATAATCACAAGACAATACAAAAGAATGACAAGAGTATACCGAAAATCCATCAAGAACCAAAGGTTGAAACTAAACAACCAGTGGAACCAACAGTGGAACCAACAGTGGAACCACCAGTATCTTCGGACGAACTTACTGAAGAACAATTAAACTTCAAACTCTCCGAATTCAACCAACCTATAGACGATTCCTTAACTACTAAAGAAAAAATCACTAAACTAAAACAACTACTTCGATATCAAACCAAGAATGAAAAATATAAACAATGGCTAGATAAAGAAGCTCCATTCTATCAAGACCCAACCAAACAACTTATAACTCTAGATCAAATCTCCAATATCCAAACAAACAAGGATAATTTGTATATAATTCTCCGGGTATACACCAAAGAAATGATAAAGACATGGGAAGGTTCAATACAAAGCCTGGATAAGGAACAGCAGCTACTATTATTCGAAACTAAACGAGATATAGTACCGTTATTATATGAATTAAGAACCGGTAAATTGACCGATGATATCCTTACTTCATTATCTACAATCATATACTATATTCAACAAAAAGATTATCGACATGCTAATGAAAGTTATATGAAGTTAAGTATAGGTAATGTAGCTTGGCCAATTGGGGTGTTAAATGTTGGGATACATGCTAGAAGTGCTAGTGAAAGAATTACGGGTCAAAAGAAAACGGCTAATATTATGATTGATGATAAAACAAGACGATGGATTACTAGTGTTAAGAGGTTAATTACAGTAAGTGAGAGACTAGCTGAGAATTAACTGAGCGATAGCGAAGTTAATGTAATAGTATACCTATATAATAGTAAACAGTTGTTAGTTTATACCTTACATAGTTAACGCATCACGTGAAATATATTTTATCAGGGCTACAACCCTAAAACTCTGGTTTTGTGTTTTTTTTCGCTCTCACTTTTTTTGCGCTGGGAAAATTTTACTACGCAGTGAGAGTTTGGCAGCAGGTTAGAAAAAATTAATATTTCAAAAATTATCAGTAACCTCTTACGAACAGCTTACTTATCACACATATAATCAAAGATGGCCAGAGAAATCAAGGATATCAAGGAATTCGTCGAATTAGCCAGAAGAGCTGACATCAAGTCTGCTGTTGTCAAGGTCAACAAGAAGATCAACGCCAACGGTAAGAAGTTCAAGCAAACTAAATTCAAGGTTAGAGGTTCTAAATATCAATACACTTTAGTTGTCAATGATGCTTCCAAGGCCAAGAAGTTACAACAATCTTTACCACCAACCTTAAAGATCACCAACTTGTAAAGCTAGTTATTTAATTCAAATAATTATATAAGATAGGGTTTTAATAAACGGTTTTCATGAAATTTTCTTTTTAGCAGTGGAAGTTAGTACAAATTAAGACTAGAGGAATTTTACTTTTAATCTACAAAAGATAATCCAGAATTATACAAAAAGAGTGAATGTTCCTGTTTATTTTTTTGTTTTTAATTTAACTGCTACCATCATCTATGTATATTTAATATATAAACGAGATTCGTTGAACATTTAACAAAGCGTGAAAGAGAGGGAAATTGGATTACTAGTACTAAAAAGTATTAACTTTGCTATCGCTCAGTCAATCCTATACAACATCTTCCATTTCTTCATCTTCCTCTTCTTCCTCTTGATTTTCATCTCCAGTGAAATCAATACCAAGTCTAGCTGCTCGTTCAGCATCTCTTAATCTTCTATATTCTGGTTTTAAATTATATTTTGATGTATAAGGTCCCTTTTTAATTAAATTTGCAATTGAATCCAAAGATTCTTTTAAATATGATTCTGGCTGTCTAGTCCTTTCCTTTAACCCTTTCATTGACCAATATTCATATTCTTCAAATAATCGGAATAATAAATCCAATAAATCCTTTTTTGGCATTCTAATTGCCCGTCCTTCATTCTTACCCTTGGCAATTGTAGATTTAAGGAATACTGAAGTATTGCTACCTTTAATTGAAGGACCAGCATTCGATTGAATAACCCCAGGAATTTCATTTAACAAGGTAACTTTAGGTCTTGGAGGTCCTTGAGTAATATTATGCCTTCTCATATATATTTCCCCATATTTCAGATCAGATTTAGCGGGGATTATTTGACAATCATGACATATTTTCCCCATTAATGCAGTTTTCTTGGGAATAGTTTTAACAAATGGGATATATTTTCGAACTTGTTGACCATCTTCACCAGTTTTCTGAACTCTAAAGAATTTAAATTTCTTACGAGGCACAAATTTCTTCTTGGCTGCATCTTTGCTACTATCAGCCGTAGGTAACTGTGGTTGTTCAGGCATTTGACTCACTTCAGTCAATTCCTGTTTAAATTTCTTTAAATTCTCTTCACTGAATGCATATGAATTTTTAACTTGAGTATTTAATATTTTAATATCATATTCTTGAGGAATATCATCCAATTTCCCCTGTTGATTATTTAAAACCAATTTCACTTGTAATTTCCCCGTGGTGCCTGAATCCTTCTTGATTTTAACCATACCTAATTGTTTCCCCTGTTGTTCTTCTGATTGTGATGACCATTTCTCCATTAAATATCTAGGTAGTTTAACTAACCAAACTTTTTGATTGCCACCAGTAAGATTCATATCAAGAGACTCATTCTCTTCCAAGTAATCTTCAGGGTCAGATAATATGGAGGGATCCTCACCACCTTCGTCCGCTTGCAGTTGGATTACTTCTTCATCAGCTGTACCATTAGAAGATCCTTGTTGTGGTTGTTGTTGCTCTTTCTTGAGTTTCTTGACTGGACTGACAGTTTTAGCAGAACTCATGATGTGTAGTATGAAAAAATAAATATATATACAAGCTAGAACTTAATTAGCTTTTCTATTAGTGAATGGATTGGCTAGTCTTACCCCCTTGCCAATAAAGTATTAGTAATTGGTGATGTTTGTTAATTTTTGGTGATTGCTTTTTTCCCTTGTTAAATTTGGTTGTAAATTCAGACTTTGTCTTAAAACTTGTGACAATACAAAACTGACAAGTCAATTACAAACTACACCTTTTGGTTGAAACAATATTGATTAGTAAACATTGACTAATTTGTGATTAACATCGAACCTTGCCGTTAGTTCCAGATTAACAGTATAACACACTTGTAAAACTTTTGGTGTCTTTTGCACGACCTCCGAACTGATAACCCTGCATAAAGCGGTTTATTTACTGCGTTGAATCCGCCCCATCGACTCCACAATTGAAAGTGCAAGATAGACCCACCAGATGCCAATTGTTATGTATCAGCCCAGATATCTTCTGGAGAGGAACTGTGGGTACTGTCATGGATCCAAACCTGACCATTTTGCCCTTGAAAGTCAGAAAACAGCCCAAGAAGAAGGCAACGATAGTCATTCACAATCAGTTATTCTTGGAACTTCGGTATTATCAATGACATGTAATGATTATGATGAATTGATAAATATGGGATTTAGAAGATCAGGTACTTTTCTATATAAGCCTGACTTGTTACGCACTTGTTGTCGTCAATATACTATTCGAACTAGATTTGATTGTTTGAAAATAACCAAGGAACATCGGAAAGTAATTAATAGATTCACAAAGGAAATATGTCCCGAGTTGTCAGTACCGAATGAGCCAAAGAAAGGTGTTGCATTTGATTTCTCCAAATTAATCATTGCCCAACAGAAATCAACCAGATTTAAAACAAGATTTGAACCTTCACAGTTCTCCCAAGAGAAATATCAATTATATAGGAAATATCAAATCAATGTTCATGGTGATAAACCTGAAGAAGTGGAAGAATCTTCATTTCGTCGATTTTTATGTGATACCCCGTTTTCAGAGTCAGAAGTCATTGGAAATCAACAACAATTTGATTTCATTCAAGATTGGGTCAAGAATTGGAACCCAGAAACAAACAACAACAGCGATTCAAGCAAACGAATCGGTCCCACACATGAATTATATTATTTAGATGATAAATTAATTGCATTTTCCGTACTTGATTTCTTACCCAGTGGAATCTCATCAATTTATTTCGTATGGGATCCAGATTATGCTCATTTATCATTAGGTACCCTTTCAGGACTCAAAGAAATACAAATGTGTCATGAGTTAAACTTGGGATATTATTACTTGGGATATTACATTGATGATTGTGCCAAGATGAAATACAAGGCTAAATTCGGTGGTGAGGTTTTAGATGTATGTAATGAAATTTATTTCCCTATGGATATGATAAAGCCTCACATGAACAACGGAAGATTGTTTGTCATTGCAGATCAAGAAGAGGAAGAAATGAAACCAACTGAACATGAATTGGAATTACTGAATGACGGATACCCTATAGATTATAATGTAAGTCCATTTTATCAACATGAATTAACCAATATCGCTGAAACAATATATACCAACCTCAATGTTAAACAAGAAGCAAGGAAAGCTGATACACTACTCCGGGTGAGATATAAAGTAGCTAGAGTTTCTGAATCATCACATAATATTCCTCATATTGTACCAGGGATAATTCCACTAACTCAAATTTTAAGTTGGTTCAAAGCTGGGATTATAAATAATACCTTCTCAGTAAGAATCTTTGATCTGTATCATAATGTAACTGATAACTTCACTTTACGAGACTTGACTGGTGAAGGAAGAGCAATTGTCATTGATTGTATAAGATTATTTGGATTGGAAAAAGTTCGAAATGGGTTAATTGTTATATAAAGCTAATTCTACCATTTTATATATAATTAAATATAATAATTATTCAATTCTATTTAATTCCAACGGAAGAGTACGTCACATTGGTGAGAGTAATAATATAAAAACATAAATATTAAATGCAAACATGTGTAAAAAAATCTTTTAAATGAACAACCCAGCAAATATACCCAATATAATGGGTACACATAATGAATTACCAGCACTAGGAACCCCATCTTCTCCACAATCTGGACCATATTGATTTTGGGAAACATTATGATAGATATTACTCTTGTTTAAAAGATCTCCAGTAAATAAAGTTGAATTCTTTCTCTTGTGACCATATTCATGAGTTTTATTTGTATGAGATAATTCTTCAGATTCATAAACTTCAGCAGTAAGTGCTTCTAATTCATCAAATTGATAACCTTCTTCTAATGGTTGTTTCAACTCTTGTAATTGAATCAAATCTTCACCACTTTGAGTATATTCATTAATTAAAGTCTCAACTCGTAATTCATCAGCAATGGCAATATCAGCACATGCAAACTTAGTTAAATTTGAATAATGAAAAACCACAGATTTACCAATAATATAAGATTTTGATTTTGCATTCAATGATAAATAACTGTCTTCATATTTAGCTTCAAAACAAGTGGTATTAATAGCGCCATGTTTACCCAGTAAATCACCAACTTGACAATATCCATCATGTTTTTGATCATTACAAACAGGTGGAGCATTATAAGGATTGAAATGTAAACCAACAGCTTCACAATTACCATCAGCAGGAACTGACCCTTCATGAATATGATAAAAGAATGGACCACCTTCAGCTGGTAAACCAGTCATATCAACATTAACATTAACAAATGTACCTTGCTTAGCGGTAAACACAACATTTCCACGAACATTTGTATTACCACCAAATGGGAAATCAGCAATTGCAACAACGTCCTTAGGGTTTTTCTTTACCTTAGGAGCCTTATCAGCTTGTGTAAATGCAAGGAGGGAAGTTAAGGAAATGATTATTGGTAAAATCTTCATGTTTTTAAAAAGCGGCTAAATTTGTAGTATGGAAAATTTAGTTAATTTTAACTTGGTATAAATACTTCAAAATAATAAGAAGATTAGGATGATTATAATTATGACTTTGAGGGAAATCTTGAACGTTTTTAAAGGGGTATACTTGAAAATGATGAAAGAAAAGGGTGGTGAACAAAGAAAAAGAAAGAAAGAAAGTAATTGAGAAATTGTACAAATATATCCCCTGAGATTGTCTGCGAAAAGAGAAAAAATTTGGGTGCGAAAAAACATTCTGAAACAATAGGTTCGAAAAATATTTCCAGAGTGTGAAACGAACTTGCCAAACTCAAACTAAATAACTCTTGTTGAAAGAAACAACAAGCTCTTGGCACGAGCTTACCTAAACAGTAGTTCAGTTCTGGAATACGTCATATCTATATTAACCATTATAAATATCTCTGATAAATGTCAACAAAAAACCAATAGATCTGTAATTACCCCTCTATAGAAAATTGAAAGACAATGTTATGCAAAAGAAGGCCGTTGTAGGTTGTGCCTTCTTATAGTTTGAACTATACGAATGTATCAAGGTTTCACTAAAGGTAATGTCCCCCAATTCTGTAAATCAACTTAAGGGTAAGGGACTAACCACACACAGGTTTAAGTGAAACATTGGTCACAGCTTCGACATCTATATCTAGGATACCAATACCATTACTTTCAGGATGATTTGTTTACGAACGATGTATTATTTTAATCACCTTTGAAATTGGTTCCAAATACATCGAGTTCCTCCATCATCAATAATAATCATTTCCACAAGTGCCGAATAGATCATGCAAGGGATTCTGATATTACGATGCAGCACAGTTATCTAAAATATCACAACTACGAATAGGATGACCAAGCAAAGGGGGAGAGCTAGAAAGCTGTCAAATCAGGTCATTTAGGAAGTATAAACATATAATTAATAAACGAAGTGCGATATCATAAAAGTCACGAAGCACATCTGGAAGAAACGGATCTCTAGAATGCAGTTTGTCATTAGCAGGGAAAGAATCTCAATGTAAACTTAAGGAAAGAAGAAACGAAGAACTGGTGATCTATCTTTCAATTCAAAAATACTTGATCACATATTCTAATCTAAAACATGAAATGTTATAGCAAGTAGATGATATAATTATTGACTGCTTCAATTTCGCGTAGTTTCGGACCACTAATAATATTAGGAAGACACGGATATGTTCAAGGGATTTTGTCATTACCGAAGCGAAGAAGCTAATGTGAAAATTACAAGGCAAACAAACAGGGCAACAAGTGGTCATGCATTGCTGATATTTTCACCTCAGTTAGATATAAACATAATTGAAAAGCTGATCTTCGAGGTTAATTGACAGTCATCAATAGTAACGTATTCTTCGAGAGCCGTAGAATCTCCGTAACCCTCCAATTCCGAATCTTCCACGACGAGCTAATATAGGAGTCATCTGATAGCTAAGGCAAAGTTATCAAGCGAGAGATAATCATCAGATTGGTCATTTGTTTTGTTGAATAGAAATTTCTATCTGCTATGCCCTGTCAGATGTTCGTATATTTCAGTTAGATGAAGACCTCCAAGAAAGTAAATTGATACGAATAAGTCATGACATATTTCTTGAAAATCAGTTTTCTATCACAACTGAACCTTGACATCCGAGTAACCCATGTCAACATGTGCTGTCTTGACACTAGAAAATAATTGATCGAGGTCACTCGTTAATTTTAGTACTCATCGAAAATCAATATTTTTTAACTAAAATTATCTATGTAAAGCCACTTAAACGTTGGATTATTTTCCCGCCATTTTTCAATTATTGCTGACCTTATATTTCCGATGAGGATGGGCGGTTTTAATAAAGAGAACTCCTTCGGGCGGATGTTACGGATAGTTCAAAGATGATTAAAGTAATTAATCCGTTTACTAGAAGTATGATTTTGTACGGCCTTTCTAAATATTCTTCGGGTAGATCCCTAATTTCCCCGTGAAATAGACTTGCAGAATCCTCCTGAAAAAATACTCTCCGATGATGGGCAACATATGGCAGGTCCACTAGCTATTAACATTTCCTAGAGCCAAGAACGTGTTCCAGATTCTAGTAGTCTAAAAGGTACTCTTCTTCAGTTTCCCTTCTTCAAATTACTAGCTCATTCTTTTTTTGCAAAAATCTCTCAGATTCAAGATGCAAGTATAGCTCTTGCGATAAGACGACAACGCGATTACATGCACAACACATAGTCATCGGTTACTTTAGTAAAAGCAAATTACGAATGACCCCCTCATAGATTTAACTAATTCATCATCTGAATCAAAGGCGTACATCATCATCCATTCAAGTCTACATGCCAAACATGGATGACTTGTAATTTCTTTTTTATTATTATTGTGATATACTTAAAAGCGCAAAAAAATAAAAACGCAAAATCTAAAGGCAGGAAAAACAACTGCTAACTCACGGTGAGAGAAAGCCCCACCAAACTAGAGGGTACTACTGGCGATTGACCAGTAATAAAGAAAGTAAACTCATATACAATACAACTTAATAAGCTTGGGGTTCCACACGATGACTTCTGTTAGAATGTTGGCACTTTTGCACCCTATTTGATCATTGGGTAAATTACTGCAAAATAGTATCTATCTAAATGCTTAGACTTTGCAAACTTTCCTAATATTTTACAACCCACTATTATTACTTAGGAATTATAGAGCGATTCACTTCACGGATCTACCGGTACCAGAAAGGCCCATCACTTCTTATTACCTTCAGGCACATATTTTCCACTCATGGAAAATCTTCCGCTATACTTAATAGCACAAGAATATACGAAAAGAGGGGTATCTTCCGATTAAATATTTTGTTATTGGAAGGTGAATATTTTTAATTCCGTTTCATTAGTAGAAAATAAATTCAACTCTAAAAGGTTGTGATCTTCAAAGTCTTTTATTCTCGTAAACTCGTAATTTTACATCGAAAAGATCAACAAAAAGATCCCAATTTTTCCGAAGCATCATCACCACAGATATTTTCATTGATGCTGCCGCCTTAGTATTTCTACAACGTGACTGGGAGATGACTTGAACAAAAGAAACTTTGCACCTTGTTTCTTGAACGGCAGAGTAATTTTGAGTAAGCGACGTGGTTGTCTAGTGAACGGAGGTTTTCTGAGCCTTTGAATTACGTATAATTTGGTTACTCGAGTTTGGTATTCTTTCGGTAACTCCGAATTTTGCATGAAAATCAGATCCTTCTAATCCGATAATTATAAAAGCTTTGCTTTGTGCTATTTCAACTAATTCGCTATATGATTAATTAATAATCTCTGAATTGTGTACGTCATCGAAATTCACATTTCCTTGGTTCTAATATCATGCCGAACAAAATCTGTTTAGCCGTCCCGTCAAGATAAACATATAAGCGTCGCTGCATTATACTTTACTCATATATTTCGGAACTATGAATAAGGACATTTCCGAAGGCATATCTATCTAATAGTGAAAGATGAGCAAGAGTATAATAATGGAATATACCATGTTGAAAATACGAATAAACGTAACTTTTGCAAGACCAAAACCTACATAGGGTTAGGTTTGCGATTAGTTCGTATATTAAAACAGTGACTTATCTCGAGTGGTGCGGTTTATGGATGAAATAATATTTCTAGAACCCATTAATACATCATCGATAAGGATTGTTCTAACAAGTAAAGTGGGGGTACCTCTAGAATATTTTGCAAGGCGGTAGCAAAAAGAAATCCCTGCATATTGGGTATTGCCAAATCTGTCCAAAAGGTCACGCAGGTACTTATTAAAATGACGAAACAAGCGATAATATTGTTCCTTTTCAGATTTCGGATAAACATCTGGCAGATATCCTTGTAAGATTAGCAAATTCTAGGAGAATGGGCATGCTTTCTAGAAAATACAAACCCCGCTATCTATGCCGTATACAAATATGACATTGGATTAGCACTATGTTACCGTGTTTAGTTGTCGGAAATCTCATATGATGTCACCACCTTGACATTTCCATTGCCCTACAAGACAAACCCCGCACGCCAAGCATAGGATAGAGGTTAACAATACTGACGATCAAGAAGACTATTCGGGGCTTTGGCTAACATTTCCAGGATTCGTGTTCCGTTCCGATATTGAAGTCATTTTATGAAATCACGAATTGATCCATCGAGAACTTGAAGTCATTGACTACAATTTGCTCATGTATTACTATTGTTGATGTAATTAATTAACTCCGTCTATTTTCCGACAGTCATTCATTAGAAATTCTTCGTATAATTAGCATAAGCCCGAGTCAGACGTTTGAAATCACTCATCTATCCCTAGCAGTCATTCATGAATTGGTGCTATGAAACCTTTCAAACCAGAATAATTCACCTCTGTATTGATATACTACACATTTCTATGAGTTACCCTTAATCAAAATCAAGTGCAAAGTTCAATAGAACTCTCGAAATAAACAGTATCTCCAAATTGTGTTACCATTTGAGAGTGAATTCAATGCATTGCTAAATTAGGGGGTCACTCCGATCTATTTTCGAGTTCGACAGTGCAATAATTGCCGACATAGTAACAATTATTTATGAACACAGGGGCCAATGCATATTTCCGCTACTAAGCTGCTATCTTGGTTTAATTTAGCCGATTTCTACAGAAGAGTTCGTAATGCAAAAAGATCAGTCGCCGCCGTTTAATTTTGTTGATGATTTGTTTATTCCTGATCCGAAAACAGAAGTGACATTTAGGTAAACCACGGAAGGCTAGCTTCTTCAGATTACATTGATATCATTCCGAGCTAGAATTGACAGTTTTTGATGTTTTACAATACGAGCTTCCATCGTACTCTAGTACTAGAATGACATTGAGCCAATTAGTGGAAACTCTTCGAATGGTTTGTAAACGAATATTCCTTGTGCAAGCCCAAACCTTTTTAGCAGTACCAGCAAAAGAAATATGAATATTTCGAGGCACACTTCCAAAGTCTAGTAACACTGGGACTGTTTTGAGAGTGGTAAATAGAAGCTAAAGAAACACACCAGCAATGTACTGGGGTTGGTGCCTAAAGAGAAAGCGCTCAGACTTCGATATTTGCAATTGAGTACCATATTACAAATTGCTGCAAAAGTTTATTTTACAAAAGCTCGTATATTGTATTTAATTCTAGAAGCCAGATTAATTGTTCCGTGGAGTAATGCCCATTAAAGATTAGTTCGGTATTGATGGGTAAAGGAATATAGCATATTGCTTCCGGGAACCGTATATTCTCAACAAGTAATTGTTTTCCGCCTGTATACTTTAAAGCAGAACAACAACACACAAAGAAAAGGGCGAAAATAAAGGAGTCAATATTTTTAGTGAAAAGACTGGTCAGCAATAATTCGCCGATGATCAATGTATAATGTTTGTAGATTAGTATCTTGTATAATTTTATTATTGAAAGCATCAAAAAAATATTCCAATTTCTGCGAAACGTCATCATTATCGATCATTTAAGTGATGCAACCGCCTTAGTAGGCGTGGCTGGACAGTGTGTTGATGTTGTTTAAATTGAGCAATGACTTCGAAAAAAAAGAAAAGTTTTTGCAGCTTTTTTTCAATCCTTTAGTTGCCTGTTATGTTTTCTGGAAGAATGATCTAGAATTATTATCTCCGAATTCGCGGAAAATGAGGTCACTTTAATTGGGCTACTTTGATAGTAATTAGAAAATAGCAAGTGGGAAGGATTTCTCTTTAAGTTTCTAAAATTGCTTCTTCTTGCTGGTAAATAAAATATCTGTGTGAAGGATTAAATGGAACTATGATCATTCTGTAAGTATACACCTTCATGATTGTAATATCATACCAAAATCTATCCCGTTTTCCCGAACGGATACAAGGGTAAGCATTAGAGTAATATAGGTCTATCTAGCAAGATATATCCGAAAACACGGACATGCAACATTGGTGACGTAAGTGAAAACCATAGACTAATAAACAGTATTGGAAATACGAATTATAAAAGGGTAAGGATTAGGAGAAATAATTAGAACATAGGTAAGATATATCCGGAAACACGGCCATGCAACAGTAGTGACGTAAGTCAACATCATGGAATAATAAACGGTATCGAAAATACGAATTATAAAGTTTGCAATATGAATCGATGAAGCACCCTTTTGGGTAGGGATTGCGAAAAGCTCGTATAAGATATTGACATATCTGAGCCCTAGATTTTCTGCATCTAGATCAATATTTGTTGAAGTCATCAATAATGGAGAAAGAGATAGTAGGGAATAAGTGGGGTATTATTTTCAGAGTATCTAGAAAGGCGGTAGCAAAAAGAAAACCCTACATACCGGGTATGTCTAAAGAATTTATATTCCGGAACGGCTTGCATAAAAATATACACAAAGACAAAGGAAAGTTATTCCGGGGAGATCTCGGATTAATGCCCAGCAGATTTTAGCAAATTCAATCAAACATAATTTGAAGAATCACGTAACTACATTGATGATGAAATGATAACTTCGTAATATATGATATATAGCGAAATAGTTAAATCCTTAACACGTTACCGTATTTTTGCAGTCAGAATTCTTACCTAGACATATCCGGTCAACAAGAAGGCAAGCACTATACGCTATCCATAGGACAAGAGATCCTGGAATACCATATATAATCAATAGTCCCCGGAGTTTCTAGTAATACTACAACCATGTTCCGTTCCGACTACTTCGTACTTATCCCAAGGCGTAGTGGTTGGGTCTCACCTCAGAGAGAATTTCAAGTACTTGGCCCAAAGTAAATACATCATTGTTATTCCTATCCTGAAGTTCCGTCAAAGGAATACTCGGACGAGTATGTGTTAATTTCTCGTATGATGAACAGGAGTCAGAATTATCTATGCATTTATCCATATATCCACATATGACATTCCGGAAATGTAGCGATCAACATTAATTATTTGGCCATGCATGACTATAAAATCATGCATTTGTAAATAATAATTACGAAGCTGATAATATTTCTCGATCATTCTAAGAAACTTATAATTTTAGACTACATCAATGAAAAGTACGGTGGTCTGGGGCACCTTCTACATCCAAGACAGGACTTGAAAACATCAAAGTACAGACAAAAGCAACACTTAGATATTGTAAGATACCCCAGTCCTAATAAGCACTCAACCCCTCTTTATCTGAGGCGACTCTCATGAGAAGTCCATTACGAGTTTTGAAGGCAATTATTGCCGGAATGGTTAAAACGTGTTGTTCGTAAGCGGGTACCCTTTCCATAATTTGAAGACAGTATTTTCCGTACCGTGGCGAGAGAGTAATGTGAACCTATGCGATGATTATGTGTCAATTGCATGATAACTGCGCCCGGAAAACCCGCGCCGTTTTCCTGTGTCATCAATCGTGGGATGCATAAGAGAACCGGAGGATTAATGGATAAGAATCCGCAGGATTACACAAAAAGATTCATAGATCATGCATATGTACAAAATATTGATCAAACATGATCAATCAATCCTCTCGGGCCCAATTCTGGAAAGGATAATTTGTAGGATCTAATACGAACAAACTAATCATCTCCGTTTAATTCCGTATCTATTACTTGGTACAAAGAATTGGTATTAAGGCTTTTTCGAAGTGGAAGGAATACTTCATCGGATTGTTCTGATATAATTCCGAGCTAGAATTACTTATTCTTCTTATTCCTTTAGGACATTCATCATGCTAACTTCAAAGAAATAAGAATAATTATTCATTTGTACAAATGTTTGCTGCCATCTGTCTCTTAGATTAAAGAATTTTCAGAAACGAACCGTGGCTCTCTAAAAGGAGGGGTCATAGTGGCATGGTTAGGAATTCACGGAAGATTTTGATCTGGGCTCGGAGAAACTCTGGGGTCTTGGAAACCCACAAAGAGGAAATTGGATGACGTATGTTGACATTTTATTTGCGACACAAAACCAATTGTCGTGACAAACAAAACAGAATTACTATTATGACTCTCTGTTGGATTTCTTTTTAATTCAAAGTTTTCAATATGACTATGCATGGTTTAACGACAGTTAAATCCTCCTAACCAGTTTTATTTTGCAATACGCAATCAGCTAGTGCAAGCTGAAGTAATTCATAGTTTGACACCAGAAGGGATGGCTGTGTATCTTCCTTTCCTTCTTTGTACTCCTTTGTTCAGAAAAAGTCTCCCCACTTTAATTAATTTGTCTTCCGACCAACAGTCCACAAAATTCAACAATTTTTTGGTGTGACCTTCACACAGTTTTTTCCCCCACATTTTTTTTGAGGAATAAGAAATTCAAATTGCTCCCTGGTGTAAAAGGTTCAACTTGGAATCATCTACTATCGATTCCAGTAGAAGGCATTAAAAATGTCCCGATATTGAACAGATATAAACTCCGTTAATTGTACGAAAATTCCGACACCTAATAGATAAGTTACTTGAATTGTAACACAAAATCGATTCTAGTCATTCGCATTCCATATTTAATAATGACGCATAAAAACTTAAATCGCTCGCACTAGCTTTTCTGTCCCCCTTTTCCCCATATATAAACTAACTTAACTCCTTTAAGTTTTTTTACTTTATTTTCACTTCTTCTTATTCACCAAGATTTAATATTATAACATTTTATCATAAACAAACATCTCATTGTACATATAATTACTACACAATATGACAAGAACCAACAAAGTAACTGAAAAGCAACAAGAACCAAAATGGTTTACTCACCATGGCTATTACGACAGTGACCCAACAAAGGTAAAGAAAGACGGTGCTGGAAGAAACAATTGGGGTCAACCAGGTGATGAATTAGATAAGGAAGACTTTACGTTTTCTAATCAGTCTACTGGGAGAAGAAATTCAAACCATGAACTTAATCAAGAGCGATTAAACAATTTGAACGATAAATTAGATCTGGAAATGTTAAAAGATTAGAATTTCATTTTTGGGGGTATGGTTCTGTATAGCATATATACTTATGTAATGAATTTATGAATTACGAATTACTATTTTGGTCTTCTTTTTCTTTGAGTTGACGTTCCTTTTCTGCTTTCCATCCTTTCTTCTTTTGTCTCTCTTCAAAAGCAGCTTTATTTTGCAACACTCGATCAACAATGAACGCAGTATTCATTTCATCGTATTTATGAGGCCCAATTTCTTCAAAAAGATCCTCTGTTTCAGCATATACGTTATCTGTTTCCAACACAGTTGGACCGTGAAATACTTTAATCACTTCACCTGGTAATTCTTGAAGAAATTTTGTTGTTGGTTTATAAGGAGCACCCAATACTATTGCATCAACATATCGACATTGTAATACACACAATGATCTTTCTAACAAGTTCATGATAGGGTAATTCATTCCCTTGTATTCGTTAATAACTTGATCTTCATGTAAACCAACAACGACAGCAGCATTGAGTTCCTCACCACGTTCATGTAGTAATTTCAAAAGTTCGATATGACCAGGATGGAATAAATCAAATCCTCCATCTACATAAACAATTCTTTTCAATTTGGATTCAATCTCAGAACTGGGTGCAACAAGTTGATCAAAATGATCATCATATTGAACAAAAACTGCACTGCGAGGTCCCAATCCAGTTTCATCAGAAGCATATTGGTTAAACCTAGTCAAATTATCCTCACTGAACAATATAGAGCTTCCTGATTTCACTAATTTGGGAAACAAGTGCAGTTTACCCATTAGCAACATCCTTCCCACCAAATCTGTAGTGCTTATATTAGGTGTCCTCTTTACAACAACAAATCTACCTAAATCTTTGCAAATTTGATAACAATCTTCTCCATTTGCATCTGTAGTGATATCATCACCGTGCACCACATATTTACATCCAAACTCATCCATAACATCAAGTGATGTAACATAGGGTGCCAGGGGAACAACTTGGGTGCTCCATTTACATGCCGATACAGCAGTAAGTCTTTCATCGAGGTGCATCACTGGTGGGCCCTTGTTGTAGAGGATTTCTTCGTCGGAGTGAACTCCAACATAGAGCTCTCGACCAAGTTGGCGAGCTTGAAGAATAGCTCCAGCATGACCTAACACGTGGTTGTTAGTTATATAAAACTTGAAAGGATTAAACATAGTTTATTTGGACATACCATGATGAGCAAAGTCGAAACAGCCATCAATCCAAATTCGACACTTTTCAATGCCTTCTGGACGTTCGTACATAATCTGTTATCAATTGTTATCTAATGTGTGTAAAAATAGTTTGCTTGAAAAAAAATAAAACGTTGCATTTTGAGCGCGCATGGTGGGAAACCACGCGGGGCTTTAGCTTTTTCTCTATTAGCAAAACGGAAGCTAAAACAATACAAGTTCTCTACAATGTATGTTCGTATAGCATAGTAATTACACGAATGGTACTTATGCTGGATTCATCTTGGAATACTGGTAATTTTGAGGTTTGTTTGTTAAGTTTATAAGTCCTGTCCCCCGCTTACCCCTTAGCTATCCGTCGCTTAAATAAAATGTTGGATAAACTTGTCAGAGAACTGAATAATTTTCACATGATAACAACTAAATAAGGAAAGAACATGAAATTGAGCAACAATATAATCTGAATCTAGATTTTGTACATTCAGTGCTTGTTTAGGTTATTTTGTCAACCCAATTGGGTATAATTTCTCAAATCATATAGATAGCAACATTGAGATACCACAGCAAGCATCTGGTCCAATCAACTCTTGAATAAGAGACCACTTACGAACCAAGGTTGCACCATTAACTACTAATTCTTCTAGCCATCTTTCGTTAGATTAGTCGTTTTTGATTGATAGTTGATTGTATTCTTGGGAGAACATAATTCTACTAGTTTTTCTATTCTAGAATATAAACAATGGGGCTGGGTAATTTTGACGTTAGAAACACGAGAATCGGTTAGGATTAATTGGTAGCTCCAGCATCAAGTTTAACCGACAAACGTTAAAACATCGCATTTAATATCCGTCCCTGCATTAGCTTTTTTCCCCAACATACAGTGGTCAAAACCCATCAGTTCCACGTACCATGTCCCAGATTCAACAACAATTAGAGAATTTACCAGGCTATGACCTTGTCATGGACTATTACAACCTGTATGCCGAGGAACACTTCAATTCTCTCGATCCATACGAAGATGAAGACGGTAACAAACGGAGACTTACACCCGACCTCACCACCAAGCGAGAACAAAAGGCTTGGAAAAAGGTTCAGAGCCAAGCATGGACCCATGACAAGTGTTTTCTTGGACTGTGTGGTGTAGGAATGGATTGTGGGTTAGGTTTGGCACCTCTTGTGGTTTTAATTTTCCCTGTATTGGGTCCAATTATGATGTATCTTGTCCATGCTCGATTGATTAGATTGGCTCAAGAAAGCTTCAATTTGCCAAATAAATTAGTAGCGAGATTACAAAGTAATATTGTGATTGATCTTGTGATTACTTTCCCACCCGTTATTGGAAGTTTCTTTGGATGGTTGCATGGATGTAGTACGAGAAATGCTGGGTTGATTTTCGGATATGTTGAAAAAGTCGCCGAGATTAGGGCGTCGGCTCAAGGGCAGGAATATATAGGTACACGAGGAGCCAATTCACAACAGCCACAGTTTGGAGATACAAGGGGGATGACATACCAGAGACAACAACAAGGTACTGATAGAAATGAGAGACGGGGGAAGTCATCGAGGAACGCTCCGAATTCTATTGTCGTGGGGCAACAACAACAATCTGGATTTTTATAGAATTATTTATGTACATAATATTATATATTGACTACTGGAGTTCCAATAAGACTTTCCAACTCCAGTTTCAGGATAGGTACCATAACACCATTGGTTTCCTTTCTACAAATAAAACATTTGGTTTTTTTCAGCTTATAATCCTTCAAAAAACATGCTTTGCAATACAAATGACCACATTGAGTTTTGATCGGGGATTTGTAATCATTCTTACAAAGAACACATTTGAAAGGAATGTCTTCTGACTGTTTTTCCTTCTTCTTCGTTATATTCTCCCATTCTTTTTCAATGGGTTTCTTTTGTCGTGATTCATCTCGAATATGAAGGAATTTACAAGTATCACCATACCCACAATACCCAGTTTGGAAAAAATCCTTACACACGTCTGGTTGAAAATCAGTGATTGTAGTGATGTTTATGTTCTTTGGTGGGTTTTTGAGGATCCCCTGAGGTCGTGAAACAGGTTCAGTGGCTGGTTCATTTTTAGATTGCAAATTGGAGGCAAGAACTTCAGCTGTTGTACTGACTGGTTTATGTTTTGATGGGGTTGATTCGGACTTTTTAAACGTCTTCTGTCGTATTGGAGCTGTTATAGAATCATCTTCTATATGTTCTTCTTGTAGTTTTCTTTTCTTGGATGACTCATCATTGTTCTTTATCACTCTCTTCTTAAACATGGTGATGAGCCAGTAACTTGAAGGCAAAAAAGAAAAAAATCCGTTCCGGAATTTGAAAAGTCTACTTATATACACATAGCACATGGAGATCGACCATGTTTAGAATATCAGTGCTAGCTCGAAAATACTCGACCAAACCTTTAACATCATATTTCAAGCTCTTCCCGCAAAACTTCCCTCATGGCGGACCACCGGCAGATTCGTTTCTTATCAACCCAAAACTTTTGCGAAGGGAATATAGAAATTTGCAAAGTGAGAATCACCCCGATGTTGTGAATGGATCGGCATTACTCTCAAATACCGAGTCAAATGGTTCGGAATCGACAGATACGTCCTTTTCCGAACTCATAAACAAAGCATATACGTCATTAAAGAATCCATATTCTCGAGTGATACATTTCATAAAGTTATATCATCCTCTTCATATTGACTTATCTCAGGATGACAATTCCAAGGAGTTGATTAAGAAATTTCAGACTAAATCAACTCAGAGCACGTTAGCATATAAGGAGATGCTAATGAATGTTCTTGAAGTGCATGAACGTTTAGAGTTGGCAACTCTGGAAGAAGAATTAGAGGAGTTGGAAATTGAAAATGAAGAACGGATCAAGGAAACTGAGGCCGTGATTGCCGAACTTTTACAAGGTGAAGTTAAGGATTGGGATGATATAATGATGACTGCCATTCAGTTGAAATATTGGATTACTATCCAGAATGGGATTAGGGACTGGGAACCAGGAAAGCCAATGAATTTGACTCATTAGTTCTCCTGTATATAGATTTTACTGTCATTATTACATGTTTATAGGTTTATATTTGTGTTTAAATATACATAGAGCATTGCGGGCAAGTTTTATTTCTATTATTTACTCGCTAGCCATAGTTTTATCGTCGTCGTCGTTCCCCTCTTCGTCCTCTTCATCTTCTTCCCCGTCTTCTTCTTCATCTTCCTCGTCGTCTTCTCCATCTTCTTCATCATCGTCATTTGCATCTTCCATTTCACTATCCGATACCCATTTGGGTACAGTAAATTCACAAGATTCATATTCTTCTTTTTCTTCATCAGTTATAGGATGCTTTCGTAACCACTTCATCCGCGGTCCACTGGCACTTTCCTCATTGACTTTAAACCCAAACAATTTCAATCCGAAATCATTAACACTGAATTTATTTATCCTGATTCTACATTGATTTTCAATTTCTGGAAACATCTTAACAAGTAATCCTGGGAATGTAGTTCCGAAAAATGCACCATCGATATTTAAATAACGAGAACTAGAAGGGATATAAATATCATTACAACAAGGACAATATAAACGAACAGTTTCTTGTCCAGGGATATCTGTCAGTCCCACGGGGATCAAATGCATACCGTCACAGAAATAACGAGGACAGGATCCGAAATCATTACGTTCAAATTTGGACGCCATGGCAGTGAGTCCCTGTTTGGATATGATATAACGGGCATGGATTAATCCATAGAGCATTTCTGCCGAATGGGCAAGTAATGCCTTGTTTGGAAGTTCGTTTTTGGTTTCCTTTTTGGAATTGGATGGACTGCTTGCGGTAGTGGTGCTTGCTGTTGTGGCTGTGGTTGCATTTTCTTGTGGTGAATCTTCAGCTGTCTCTACTTGATAGTCTAGTATCGTGTATAATGCCTCTCTATAATAAGGAACCTGCAGCAGGAGACCCGTTAGGTTAAAATCATCTTCAATAAAGTCTTGGGATACTTGAACAAAATAATCGTGGCCGAAAAGTTCACAGAATTGTTGAATCCAGGGGGTATAATCTTCTTCGTCACTTGGCATTACTTGAAAATGTGATGTGGTAATTTCGTCAATATAAAGCTAGTTGAAAAAAAAATGTATAAGTGAATTCGTTCCAACTGGGTGTTTATCAATTGAGTTAACGTCTGATGGTTTTCACTAAGTTAAAGCTACACTTTGTTAGCTAGTCTATTTGATGGTCTATAGAAAATTTGTAGATTAGTTCTTGTTCCGATGTTGTTGATAGTGAAGTAATTAGAAAAGTTTTTTTTTGTTGGTTTGGGTTTGAGTTGAAAATGCTCCCTTACAACAGGACAGAGTAAGCCAAAAACCCATTCCAGCCAAACATCAGAACAATGCTCACGTTAGACATTGACCCTTACACTGTTCTTCTTTCAGTGTTTATTATTGTATTGGCCCAACAAATTATCAAACAAATTGGGAAATCCACCATTCAAGAATTCATATGGTTAAGTTATATTCATTACGGTACCAAACTTAACCTTTCCTCACAATTTGCCCAACTTTCACAAGCAAAGGAACAATTACACCAAATCAACAAGGAGAAACGTGCGATTAGTGCTCAAGACGAGTATGCCAAATGGACGAAACTCAATCGAAGATGTGATAAACTCACCGAAGAGATTTCAAGCATGACTGATCAAATATCACAAAGTAAAGCTACTGTAGATAAATTGACTGGTTTGTTGATTACTGTAGCCACTACAATTCCATTATGGTTCTTTAGAATATTCAGTCGTAAGACTCATTTGTTTTATTTTAGTCTGGGGGTTTTCCCATGGTATATTGAACGGGCATTACTGTTGCCATTTCTTCCCGCAGGAGCTGTGGGATTAACTATATGGATGTATGCTGTTAATCTGGTTATTTCAAATTTTCTTTTCTTGGTATCGTTTATTTTCGCTGAAACTAAGGTTAAGCCGGTCAAACCAGAAAAGAAGATTGTTGAAGTAAAGTCGTTGTAAAACTAGGCACAGCCTGTGCATGTGTAAATAAATGTAGATGTATATCTAATGGACAATATAATTTTTTGAATAGGCAACTATATTAAGGGGGAGCGTAGAGAAGAGCCAGCGCGTGAGTTGTTGATAGAGAAAGTATTACGTAACTCAGTCTTGTTGCAGTCTGAGCGAAAAGCGACAAGAGATGCGTTAGATATCATGGACAATATTACTAGTATATATATTACGCATTAGCGACTCGTCTAAACTAGAATGTTAGGTCAAAATTCTATAGATTGTAAATTCCGTTTCATCACTTGTAAGAGTTCACTTGACTCATTCAAGTCATAAACATATGCCCGTTCTAATTGAGCATCATTAGAATAGGCCAATTTACACTTGTTAACCAATCGCATAAGTACATTTCGATACTCGTCCTCCGTACCACTCTCTACCGATTTTACTTCTAGATTTGTACTGGCTGCAAAATACCACCCATCAACTACCTTGATCCAACTCTTCAAATCCAAATTATACCCAAACACATCCCATCCATGTTCAAGCACCACCAAGGGTGTACCATCTTTTGGATTCACATCAATGCATTTGACACCAGGAAGGACGAAGTTGGCTGGTTTTCTTAAATCCCCAGTCTCAGTAATTTCAACTGTATTCAATATAGGTGCGATTGAAACCCGGGTCATTTGAAATTTCATTATTTCAAGGTCCCATGAATAAAATAATCCCAGACTAGTGAGGATCACGAGATAGGTATTACGATGAATCATTGATATAACAGTTTCCCCCATTTCAAAACTAGGACAGATAAACCTACCACTTGAACTAATAATCTGAATCGTTCCTTGGAATGAAACAAGAATGAAATATTTCAATTCATCAGAAATAACAATGGGAAGAACTTGTTGGATTCTATAAGGAAAGAACATGTTTAATCTCAGGTTGTCAATATCATTGTATATTATGACGCGAGTCGGATCATCAAAGTCAACTTTATCATTATATTCAAACTCATCATCTTCCAACCTCCATGGTTTCCCATTTCTTACTTCAACCGACGTTTTCGCAATGATGGTGTGTTTTGGTTCAAGAACATCATTTGAAGGTATGGTATGTACAACATGTGAGAAGACTACCGAGAATAACAAATCTTCGTCGATTTCAACGGCAGTTCCCAGGGATATATCACTAGCCAAGTCCTTGGAATACAGGTTGTAGAGTTTGTTAATTTCTCGATTGACCAAAGTATGATTGTTAAACAAGGATTCAGGAAGCGATGATATGAATTTAAATGAATGAGGGTATCGTTTTTCCATGATTTTACGTTTATATCTATTCTTTTGTCGTTTTAATGCTGCTTCTGAGACAGAGGTGGTGCTACCGTTTGCAGGCGCATTATCTCCAATATCATCAATGTCATTGTCATTGTCATCATCCATTTCCGGTTGGGCAGTTTGAGTTGTGGTTGTTTTCTGTCTGGTTCCATATACTAATGTTTGAAGACCTAGTCGTGGTAATTGATAGTTGGGTTGTGAGAGTTTCAAGTTTGTTGTACCGACTTTTAACTGTTTAAGCGGTGGTTGATATGGTTGTTGAATGTTTGTGCTTGCGGACGTAGAACTGGCAGATACAAGCAAGGGAGCAACTCTTTTCTTTCCTGATTTAGTTATTGTTATAGTTTGTTTGCGGAGTTTGGCGTGATCATCGCTAGTCTTGGGGGCAGTTTCACTTATAGTCTTGGGCTTAGGTTGTATTATTGTTGGAGTGGAAACAACCGGAGAAGATACTGTAACTGGTGTGCTTTCTTTCTTTTTCTGCCCACCAATGGTCTTTTCTTCAAGTACCAATTGTTCAACACTTTCAGGGAAAATCACACTTTCTCTATCCCCACCATATCTCGTCAACTGAGCCCCAATCACATCATCACTAACCACATCTCCTAATTCACCCTTATCGAATTCAACCACGGTAATCAGACCATCAAGACATCCAAAATAAAGAGTTTCACCCAGTGGAGCCCAACATATATCGGTGATACTACTCTCAACTATATCTTGAGCCACTACAAGTGGTCGTGAATTACATGTACTCCATACCGCTAGAGTACTATCTTGTCCTCCTGTAGCTAAAATAGTTTGAAATGAATCTTCCTTCTTGTCTATTTGAAATAACCTTGGCGAGAATGAACACACTTCAACCGGTGCTTCATGGCCAATAAGTGAAACATCAGTGCCCCAATTACCCCGATTAATAATAGCTATACTGGGAACAGGACCATTTGTGGCGTTAGGCACAGCAATATGTTGTCCGTCGGGCGACCAACTCATTCTTCGGAAATACGAAGTCAATGGTGATTTACGGAATGGATCTGTTACAATATGTTCCATTTGGAATTCATAATTATTATACTCGTTTAATTTCTTGTAATATCTGAAAATTCGAACTGTCCGATCATCACTCGCCGTAGCAAAGAACTTGTTTGCTGGATCAAATACAATTCCCTTGACCATACTTTGATGCACATCATATCGTTTCACTCGTTCAAACGTTATACCATTCCAGATAATAATCAGTCGATCTAAACCCACAGTAACGAGTAATGTTCCATCAGGAGACCAACAAATGTCTTGAATATCATTATCATGAGCCACTAATCTCTTACGTACTGTCCAATGTTCTAAATCTTGTTCTTCGGCACCAAATTGTTTTCTTGGAGTATTGTCTCGTTCCCAAATAAGACAGATCTTATCATCGGATCCCAGGGCCAAGTAGTGACCATCAGGCAGGAATTTAACCGATGTGACTACCCCGTTATGTCTTGACATTGAACATAATGGTCGTCGAAGGGATTTATCAGGGAGTGTTTGTTCTTGTTTGGGTTTCTTGGTGTCGATGGCTGATGCTTTTAAGAAGGAGTCTATGGTTGAAGTATCCCATATTTTGATTGTTCCATCAAGTCCACCCAGGGCTAATCTTGTTCCATCATGATTTACGGTAACGGCGTAACATTCAATGTCTTTATTCTCGGCTGAATAACTAGTTAGTACGCGCTTTTTAAAGGGTAGGGGTTAATGTAACTGTAACATACTTTTATGCCCAAGCCATGGAAGTTTAAGAATGTGCATTGCACTTTAATTGGTGGTTTGTTTATATGCTGTTGTTTTGTCTTTTTTGAGTGGAAAAATAATCTTGCTTTTCGCGACACTGGGTTGACCTTTGGTAAATATCTACAAACAATAGTGGCAAGCTTGGTGAGAAAGACTACTACAACTGCTGATATCTACAAAAGTTTTTTATTAATTTTAAATAAATTACAGAGTAACCTCAAGTGCTAAATCTACTCAATGTTAAATTGTTTTTTGACAGCTCTAGAAAACTTCTTTAACCCAATAACCAATTGATCCAAAGGCACAGCAGCATAAGTACCTCTAAAAAAGATATGAGTCTTTCCCGCTGGATTATGAGGCAAGTTCTTTTGAGGAGGGGAACTTTGACCTTCACTCTTGAACCAAGACCCAGGAATCATCAACGCACCTTCATTGATACCTTCTTCATAAATGGCAGTTTCTACTTTAATTGGATCTTGACCAAATTCTTCAAATTTAGGATGTTTAGAAGCATCAATTGTAATAGTGAAAAACATACCTGCAACCGGTGGATTATATGAACATACTTCTTTAGGGTAAAATTCATCAACTGAATCAATAGCAACATCTCTCTTTTTAGTGTATTCTGCACGTAATCCAATTAACCAATCTAAATATCCAGATTGGCCCCATTGTTGTAATACTCCATTGGTGAGTGATTGAGTGAACCCTGAAGGACATTGGATTGAAACTTCATGTAATCTAACATATCTTTCTAAAAGACGTGCTTGACCGACAATCCAACCAAAACGTAATCCTGGAGCAAGAACCTTGGAGAAGGAATCTAATCTAATTACTCTTCCTTCCACATCAAGTGATAAGAACGATGGAACTAACGCGTCAATAAACTCTTGATGGTCGTGTACTTTGTTTCCTTCACGAGATGACTTGTCCTTGGTGTATGGTTCCATTTGTAAAAAGTAATAAGGTTCATCTTCAATAATTATAAAATCATATTTACATGCAATTTCATAAATTTCTTTTCTTCTTTCAAAACTTAATGAAGAACCAGTTGGGTTTTGACCAGTACAAATAGTATACAATAATCTTGGAGTTTTACCAACCCAATTCTTCAACAATTCTTCAAGAGCACTGGGGATTAAACCAAATTCATCCATGGTAACTGGAATAGTATTGACACCCAAGGCATGGGCGGTTTCCAAGGCTGAAGAAAAGGAATATTCTTCAACCAAGATTGAATCTCCTCTGGTACAAAAAGTTCTAAGAGTAGAATCCCAAGATTCAGTGTTTCCAACACTAGCAACAACATCCCAATCAGCATAAGGAACCTTGTGGATCAAATCAGTATGGTTCTTGATGAATTCAATCAACTCAGGTTGTCCTTCAGTATACCCATATTGTAAAGATCTGGCAAGTGGGACATTTTTCTTAGCTGGATCATTCAAATCAACTCGTTTAAAAACTTCAACCACAGTTTTGTTTTCTTCGGTGATTTGAGCACCAATACCATTTTCAAAACCAGGAGTTGGGATATCAGCTGTGATTTTATCAAAGGGGAAATAATCAGACAAGGGTAATCCACCACCAAGAAAAGTCATACCTGGTTGGTTAAAATATCTGAAAGCAGATTTCAAAGGGGAGTTTTGACGCAGCTTTGATTCATCGGATAATAAATGAGTCAAGTCCTTGGAGTGAGTTTCAGCTACGGTCATAATGCAAAGATAATTAATAATTAGTATTCGTCAAAGAAGAAGAAGTTGAAAAATATGTTGATCTATTGTGCAAATTTTTTGATAGATAACGAATGGCTCTCTTAAATCTTTTTTTTGCTTCGGCATTCGGCAAGTTTTGCTGACTCATTTTCCCGATCGCCAAGTTAGGAAAATTTAGCGACAATTTCTCCAAATTTACCCCAACCATCTTTCACGGCTAGGGAAAGCGTGGTATAAATAACGAGTCCCCGCCGACAGCCGAACACCAATACAAGAACAGGTGGTTTTGCAGATATGATCATGAACCCCGAATCTTTACATGTACATTCAGGTGCTTGACGGATTTCCTCTCACTACTTGTCACAAGATCAGAGAAGTACATCGCTCAGTATAACCTACGAGATCATATCTAAACTACAATTTAGGAACAAGATCAAAAAATATAATTCTTTATAAATTTCTACCTCGAATTTCTTCTACTCCCCCACACAATCAACCTACATTTTAGGTCATATTTCTCGGCTTTCCCTGTTAGTTTCGTCTACAAGTTCACAAGTCACGTCTCCCTAGAAAAACTAGAAATTTCATCCTTGACAGCATGCCAGTTTGCCGCATGTACACAATCACCTATATCACCTACATGTTCAGGATCGGCTAACTTCACATACCCTCTCCAATATCCTCCATCATCCCTAGTCATACACCATGATCTATGAAAAATGGCATACTCTATGAGTAACTTTTTGATAGCACTGGAGATTGTCATCCATTGTGCCCCTGGCTCACACTTACTATTTTGTGACAAACTTATCTCTATGAGACTACCCTCGTTGGCCATCGATAAGAATTCCTCCTTGGCCCAACATACATTACACATTTCTGACAAGCATTTAGCTACTCCATTGAATATAACGTCAATGTATGCCAATGAACCAAGATATAGCCAAGTGAACTTGTTGCTGTTTGTAATTTCCGTTAACTCATCATCTGAATCATTGTAGACGCAGCAAGTACATTCACCATCTTTATCAACGTCTTTATCAGTGTCATTGCCAGTTATGTACAAGTCAGCGTTACTTACCTTCATAACGTGTACCTTTGTACCGTTACATATATATAATTCAGCTGTGCTATTGTCTGCTATCCCCTGGCTAGTACAATTTTCATAACCTGGTATATCTGTCAATTTCTCGTACTTGGGCACAGTTGCATTTTCAGCGAGGATAACTGTTGATAGAAGCAAGTATATAAATATTAAGTAGTTCATGTTTAAATGTTATACTCGTGGTAGTTTATAATATCGGGATACTTAGTAAGTGAATATGAGTTAATGACCTGTTATCCTTGATCCATTCTCACATTCCAAGGGATCATGAACTATATTTATATTACCTGTAATTACTTCTGCGCGATTGCTAAAGCTCGTTGGATTAAACTTTTCTCTGTATGTAGTAATTTTTCATTCTACTTCCACTTATGGATATCACACAGCTAGAGCAATCCGAGTGCGATAACACTTACTATCGTTAGTTTCGCCCTGGTGATGACGTGTGCTCGAGTTGAACGATGTATTAACTTTTCGCAAGATTGTTGCAAAAATTTGTGTGTGCTTTGAGTAAAAGTATTCTCTTTCCTTCAAGTAAAACCTTGATTACCGATTAAGCCCTTTATTCTTGAACTTAATCGTTTATTTAGAATAAAATTTCCAGATATACAAACACAAGGGGATATCGGATCATTACTTTTCTAGCGTGGTTGCAAACCTCCTATCCTGCTTCACCAAATGACGCGCATCGAAATACTTCAACAAATCGCAAAAAAAATGGTATGTATTAGACCCTACAATCAGTTAATGGCTGTTACAAAGAGACGTTTCTTCGTTGCAAAGGAACCAGTGGAAGCTCCAGTTATAGCAGAACCGTCGACTCCTTCATCACCCAATACATCGTTGTTCGTAGAAGAAGATGACGAAGAACCAGATCAAGAAAGCCAACCTAATACCGACGTGTCAGAGTTACTATCTCCTGATCAATTCAACAAGGAGATATTAAGTACAGTGGGTGAAGTATCTCCTATAATACTATCATATTTATATGACAAATATTCGACGGTTTCAGATGCTGTCAAACAAGCAGTTGCCGAACTACTTACAAATCCTCCTGATATTGATGAGTTAACTTCTACTACAATGTCACAATCTGAGTCCCCACCACCTATTACATCCACTCAAAAGAGAACAACCGAAGACGTATCTGAACAATTAAACTCCCTTCATAAGCGAATCCATCTTGCGTCACAATCTTACCAACAAGAACTTGCCCTGCAAACTTGGGATAGATATATTGGATCAATTGACGTTCAAGCATGGGCTACAAGACCCACATTTTCCCCATTAAAATACGCCGAACGACTTTCATTAAAACGATTAATCCCTAAGAATTCTTCCATGAAATCAAGTTCAATTATAAGATTATCGACAATTGATCAATATGGAGGTAGGGAAATTGCCAGGATTCCTGAAGATTTAACCAGGATTTTTTCACCGTTGATTGATTTGGATATTGCTAGATTTGAAGTCACGGTTCTTGAAGCTACCAAGCGGAGATTGTCTACTGCTGATTCATTCCTAATTCAAATTGACGTGTTTTTTAAAAATACCGGATTTGTAAAGAATTTAGATTCGTTAGAAGTTAAGATTGATAATAAACCCAAGAGTTTGAAACTGAGCAAACTGAATTTCCATGTGACTAGTGAGACGGACGGTGAAGCAGCATTGAGATTACGACAATATGCACTCTCACGATTGTTTGAAAGACTCCGTATCAAGCCACTTCGATTGAATGAAGATAAAGAAGAAGAAGAACCAGAGGAACCGATAAATCTTGATTCTGAAGAGGAGGATCAACCAAGCACACCAGATCATGAACTCAACTTGGATCAATTGAAACAATTCTATCAAGCTAATAATCAATCGAAATTATTAGAGAGTCTACCTGAGACAACGGTACCTCCATCGGAGAATTTCAATTTGGAATTACGTACATATCAGAAACATGGATTGTCATGGATGTTAACCAGAGAGAATGAAATAAGTACATTGGATCAACTTTCTTCTGAACAAGGGTTAAGTACACAATCAAAGAGGGATATCGAGGAAAATAAATCCGGGACTATGAATCCACTTTGGAGAAAGTATAAGTGGCCCATAGATCGGTCGTTTGTAAAACAAGCAACTCAGGAAAGAAATGAGAAGTTTTTCTATGCCAATGTATATAATGGAGAACTTTCAATTGAGAAACCAATACTCAAGACAAGTTTAAGAGGAGGAATACTTGCTGATGAAATGGGGCTCGGCAAAACCATATCTGCATTAGCATTAATAAATTCCGTTCCATGTGATAGTGATCCAGAAGAGTCAGCCAAACCATATGCTTCGAAGACGACCTTGATTGTGGTACCAATGTCACTTTTATCTCAATGGAAACAAGAATTTGAAAAATGTAATAATAATAGTAACAATTTCTGTAAATTATATTATGGCGATGAAATTGTATCTGAGTTAGTGTCGTCTCTATGTTCAAGTTCCAAGACACCCACGGTATTGATAACTACATATGGTACTGTCCTTAATGAATTCACCAGAATTGCCCGATCTAGAAGCAATGAAGGAGAATTACCACCCATTGGTCTTTATTCAGTTAAATTCTTTAGAATTATAATTGACGAGGGACATAATATTCGTAATCGAAATACCAAAACTGCTAAATCCTTGTACGAGTTACAACTGAGCCGGAAATGGATATTGACAGGAACACCCATTGTAAACCGACTTGATGATTTATATTCATTTACGAAGTTTCTTCAATTGGAACCATGGAGTAATTTCTCATATTGGAAGACATTTGTTACTTTACCTTTTGAACAACGAAAGATTTCTCAGACTTTGGATGTTATTAAATCGATATTGGAACCGATATTCTTGAGAAGAACCAAGGCTATGAAAGGTCGTGATGGGAACCCACTTGTTGAGTTACCCAGCAAGGAAGTCACGATTGAAGAGATTAAGTTTAATGACGAGGAGGAGAAATTATATGAGTATTTCAAGGCGAGAGCGTTTAATTCGTTTAAGGAAGGGTTGAAGTCAGGACAGTTGATGCGACAATATACGCAAATCTTGACGCATATTTTACGATTACGACAAGTTTGTTGTCATGTTGACCTAATTGGAGGTGCACATGAAATGGATGATGAAATAATTGATTTGGAGCTGGATGAAGAGATCAAGAAGTTTTTGAAATCGATTAAGGAGAGACAACAACAGAGTAAGTTTGACAATGATCATGAAGTTAAAAAGATAATGTATTCATTATATCCTAAAGTTGACCTTGAAACTTCTGAATGTTCAATATGTACTCAAACACCAATCCCGTTTGGGGAGTTGACGATAACTCCTTGTGGTCATAGTTATTGTCTTACGTGTTTACTTGATCATCTTGATTTCCCGGGATCAACATCAAAATGTCCAACTTGTCGAGACCCAATATCCAAGTATAAATTGTTTAGGTTAAGGAATCAAAAGACAACAGCCAATGAAATACGGTTTTACAAGAAATCTGATCTGGAGAATAGTTATCCATTCCAGCTCTTTCTTTACGATCCTAATCGTACATCATCCAAGATTCAAGCACTCATTAAACATTTAAACGATATAAAATCTCAAACACCAAATCTGAAAGTAATTGTATTTTCACAATTCTCTTCATACTTGGATATAATCGAGACTGAACTTAAAGTTCAACAAGATGAAGAGTTTGTGATTTATAAATTTGACGGGAGGTTGAATTTACGAGAACGACAAATATTACTTGATAATTTCAATGAGGAGTTGACCAATGGTAAAGTTGCGATTCTTTTACTTTCGTTAAAAGCCGGTGGTGTAGGGTTAAACTTGACTACTGCGAGTAGAGCATTCATGATGGATCCGTGGTGGTCACCCAGCATAGAAGACCAAGCAATTGATAGAATTCATAGAATTGGTCAAAATGAAACGGTTAAAGTTGTTCGATTCATAATGGAAAACAGCATCGAAACAAAAATGTTAAAGATTCAAGAAAGAAAGAAACAAATTGGTGAAGTTGTCGCTGTGGAAGAAGAAGAACGAAGAAAGAGAAGAATCGAAGAAATTCAAATTTTATTCGAAGAGTAGTTAATCTATGTAGAAGCTAATGGTTCAGTTTCTCTTCTTAACCATTTATAAACAATACTGTCTTTTTCAAAAGTCCCACTTAATTCATCCCAAATTGTAGCATGATAATTATTCAACCAGGCCAATTCTTCTTCAGTTAACATTGTAGTATCAATTAACTTCTTACAGAATGGCACTCTGGTGATTGTTTCAAATTCATAGAAATTTCTCCCATTATAATTCAACCCACTTTCTTTAACAAACATGACATTTTCCAACCTGATTCCATATTCACCAGTTTGATAAAACCCAGGTTCATTTGAAATCAAATGACCTGGCTTTAAAGCATTAGCAGCAGCATTTGGACGTGGACCAATTCCAATGGGTCCTTCATGTACATTCAAATAAGCACCAATTCCATGGGATGTACCATGACCATAATCAATACCATATTTCCAAAGATATTGTCTAGCTATTGAATCAATTAAATTACCCGTAGTATTTTCCGGGAATTTCAAACAGGAAAGAGCAATGTTACCCTTTAATACCAAGGTATAATTTCTCCGTTCTTCACTGGTGGGAGTTTCAAAATGAATAGTTCTAGTAGTGTCTGTTGTTCCTTCCAAGAATTGCGATCCTGAATCGTTAAGATATATTTTGGCGGGGTTTATAGTGGCACATTGTCCCTTGGTTGGTTTATAATGAATAATAGCACCATTGGGACCTGTGGCACTTATAGTGGCAAATGATAATCCTACAAAATTATCCTCTTGTTTTCTAAATTCAGTAAGTTTGGTATCTGCTTCAAGTTCATCAATTAATTCTTGTTTGTTGATTAATTGATCTTCCAACCAGGCAAAGAATTTAATTAATGCACGTCCATCTTTCAAATGAGCAATTTTAGCTCCGGATAATTCAGTACTGTTTTTAATTCCCTTTAATTCTTCAACGGGTGAAAGTTTTTGAATAAATGTACATTTCAAATTCCGGACAACTTCCCAATTGGAATTATCAGGAATGAAAAATTGCTTGTTGTTTACTGTGAATTGTTTAGATATGACATCTAATTGAGAATAGAAAGATCCATACGATTCAAGTTCAATGTTATTGGCTTGTAATTTAGATTTAATTTCCAGGGATATTCTCCATTCATCAACAAATACTTTGACTGTGTCTTTGGTAATAATCATAAAACTGTAAAATACGGGATTATATTCAATATCTTGACCTCGTAAGTTCAATATCCAAGCAACTTCATCCAATGCAGTAACTACAATTCCTTCCACGTTATTCTTGAAACAAGCTTCTTTAATCGCGTTAATCTTGTCGGTAGTTTCCTGTCCGGTAAAACTTATATCCAATTGTGTAATTTCATTAGTCGTAGCAGCCGGAGGCAATTCTTCAAATTCTTCCCAAATTTTATTAATTAAATTATCTTCAGTAGCCACCAATTCAATTTCAATCTTCTTGTTACTATTTTGTTTCAATTTTTTCTCAATTAAACTCTTGAATTTTTCCACAAATTTATACGAAACTAATCTTGGATCAACTCCAATATTTACTTTAACACCACTGTCCAAATTCAATTGAATGGCTTGATCAATAGTCCATTCTTCCCAAGTAGGTTGATCCTTAGCACCTTGTTTCAACAACATCCAATTGAAATCCAATTCATCAATCGCCTGAGTGAAATATCTCCCATCAGTCAGTAAGGCCGCATTACCTTCTGGCACATCACTAAAATTATTTAAATCTCGCGTAATTATAGCAACACCAGCACTACCGGAAAACCCACTGATAAAACTTCTCTTTTGATCAAACAAACTAACATATTCAGATTGATGTTGGTCTTCTGAAGGAACAATATACACTGCTAAATCATGCAGTAACATTTGACGTCTTAAAGATTCCAATCTTCTACTGGTATTGACTTCTTTAGCTTCAGGTAAACATAAAGATTGAGGATTTAAAGTAAACACGGAATTCTTTCTGGAATCATGTAACGCACCAGATGAGTTTTCTCTGGTGAGACTAATTCTTTTGGCAAATACTGCAGATGTTCGCCGGCCTCTGGTTAATAAACCTGGAGAACATGTGCAGTTGGCACATTGAGCACGAGATACTCTACGCATAACTTGGATATAGGGTAGTTGCACTGAGTATAACACTGTAATATATAGTAATATACCTATACTTAACTTGTTATGTAAAAGAATAAAAGGTGAAACAGTTTCTTTTTTTCCTTTCCTTCTTTCCCCTGGTCTTGTCATTCGATCTTTTTGATCAGCGCGCTGGTGGTGGCGGGGCGGGAATTTTTTTTTGGAAATTTTGCAGAAGATCATGTGATCCGAGATGCCGGAAACGTGATTGATGACGTAAAAATAATCAAGCCATCTAATGCAAGTAGTACCTTACACTATATACTTAGATCTTTGACTCAAGTTTTCTTTATATGTTAATCTGTATAAGTGGGTCACCCACTGCGGTTGTTGTAGTGTATTGTCCGCTCCTTCCACTCGCAAATTAATTCTTACGTAATTAATTTATCATTGGTAGCGCCGAAAACACACGGTAGCGCAACATTCCACGTGACTGTTGCCAAAAAAATTAGTACGCCTTGGGTTTTTAGGCAGCCATTAACCATATATCGTCTAACATTACTTACAACACGTATTCACTTAGGTTTGATTTGATGACGACAGTATTGGATCTTCCACAAGTGATAGAAGTATGTTGTTATTATACTTGTGTTGATACAACCATTTACTAACTAAGAGTTTAGGATATTAATACGCTTTATTCTTCTCATGATTCAACTAGAATATCTTCAGTTCAAGAAAGATTACAAACATATCAACGAAGTCAACAAGGTTACATACTTGGAATTGAACTATTAGCGAATCCAAACAAGAATGTTAGGTATTTTGGTGCGTTAACTTTAACCGTTTATCTTAACAATCATGTTTTAGAAGATGTTGATCTGGTTTTCAATACTATAGTGTTGAATTTGTTAACACTTGTAGGAGAAGGTTATGATGGCAATTTATTCATTATTAAGAAGTTGATAAGTAACTTGTCGTTGATTTATATTAAATATTTCCTGGCATTTGCACGAGATCCAGTGGATAGATTACTCGGTACTATGCTTGGAGTAGAACAAGCAGTAAGTCAAATGATTCAACTGTTACAGGACAAGAGTCAAGTAGAATTAGTGTTGTTGTTCTTATCAATAATCCTTGAAGATATAACCAAGGACTCGCATAGTATGCCAGAATTACACGACTCAGTTCATTCTACTTTGTTTCAACATTATAAGACAATATATCAATATTTATCCACTGTGTCACCCCTACCTTTTTCAACAAAAGTATTGTCGCTTGATTGTATAACTTCATTGGTGATTTATATATCTACAGCTGAAGGGAATTCAACTCAACGTTATTCTCATGAAGATATGGATATATTTGTATTGTATGTCCTACAGAATTTCCCCGATACAGTTGATATTGACCAAATGGAAATTTACAACAAGTCATTTACAGTACTAGGAGAAATACTCGAGAATATTCCCAGGTTAGTCAATACGTATAAACAACAGATTTCCGACATGTTATTCCAAGAGAACAAATTCGGAATAAATTTCATTAATCTTTGTCATAATAATCAAGAGTTTTCCCAACTGTATAATCTGGAAATTGAAAATTTTGTAAATTTAATAATTGCCCATCTTTCAATAAATCTTGTCCATATTACCAGAAATATCCTAAATGATTCAGTATATAATATCTTGAATGTGGTTATTTTTAAATTAACTGATTTCCCGAGATTACCTATTGAAGATGAACGAATCAGTGAACAATTGATTCCATTTTGGCAAGAATTGGCCGATACGTTTATTGATGATTCTGATGCGATAAGTGATATCATATTCAACCAAGAAACTCTCGAACAATTTAACGCTCGGAAAATTGCGATATTTCTGGAAATTAGTCAAATCTATTTCAAAAAGGCAATTGTTAACAGTCCAAGCAAGGAATTCTTTCAATATCGAACCCAAATTGGAGAATTATTTATATTATTTTATTCATTAATTCAAACCCCGATATATTCAACATTATGTGGAATTATTCAATCGAATTTATCGAAAACTGACGCTGATTCAATTAATAATTTAGAAACTGGATTATATCTCATTTTTAAAATAACTGATGATTTAAGATTTTATGATGATGAATTCAGTATGAATGTATTAGTACCGTTAATCAATACGTTTTTCCAAGGATTAATTGAATCAGTGGAAACTATACCAAATTATATTAATCATCAAATAAGTATAACATTACTTAATTTATTATCATGTCTTTATTTCTTCTTCAAGAGTGAAGTGGGGAGTGTATATCTTCCAATAACTTTTAATTTCCTATTTCTGATGATATTATCTGAAAATACTAATCCAAAGTTATCCTTGATTTCTTCAAAGACAATACTTAAGATTTGTCAAGATTCTCAAGATAAATTGGTGGGGTTCTTACCTAATTTACAATTGATTGTTTTTGAAATGGTGAAAAATCCAACATTTGATAATTTAATCAGGGAGAGATTAGTTAACTCGTATGTGTCCATAGCTTGTCTGGTTAAAAATCCAAGTGAGATTGGGGAAAAAGTACATCAATTGTTATTACAAATATCCCAACAATACAACGAAGTAGTAAATAACACCGGGGTTGATCCGGAGATTGTTGAAGAATATATGACATCCCTTTTGAGTTGCGTATACGAAATCGGTCGAGCAATGATTATACCTGAAGAATTAGAGGATTACCTTACAGTTGACCAAATTAATCAGTATAATTCATATTGGCAAGAAGATCCATTATCCATTCAACATCAAATCATATCAATATTGAATCAATTTTCGTTACAATATGAACCATTAATACAACATACAATAATCACGGAAAAATGCTGTAATATACTTAAATGTGGATTAACTGAACCTATAAATGGACCATTTAAATTCAAGTACAGTTTAATATTTGAATATTTGATTGTCAAGATTAACAAGTGTAATTTACAATCTATTCCGTATATTTATAAATTAATCGAAACAGTGGTGATTACAAATAAACGAGAGTTACACGCCAATGACTTGGAAATGATTCTTCAGCCTACATTTAATGATATTTATCAAGTATTGGAATCCGATGTTGATTTGATCAAAAGTTCAATTGAGATGTTTTCGACAATATTGGAAACATCTCCTGGTTTAATCCTATCCAGTGAATTATTCCAACTGAAAGTTTTAAATTATGCATTGGTTAGTTTAAAGACATATCATGAAACATTTATAATTAAAGTAGTGGTTAAATTCTGGAATACTTTAATCCAGTTAAAACGAGGAAATCATCAAGAACAACAAGTTAAAAATTATTTAATGAGTAATTTAAACATTGGTGAGTTTCCTTTAGGTTATCAATTGGCCAGTCTGTTAATGATTGGATTTGTCAACTCCCCTAGATCTACATTAGATTATTATTATCCTTTATTTCGAAATTTAATTGGGAAGTTCCCCTTGGATTTCAAGCAGTGGTTATTATATTACCTCGAACAAAACACCCATCAGGGGAAGATCGTATTAACCCCAGGAGAAATCACACAATTTGTAAACAAGTTAATGATTACTAGAGGTCAAAGAATAGTCAATGATATAGTACGTGATTATTGGTTAAAAGTTAACAAATTGACAAATTATTAAAAATACAAACAAAAACTATACAAACTTAGGTAAACAATTGATCCAATTCTTTACACAAGAATTCACATTCAGCATTATAATCAAGGAAATCAATTCCAACAGCTTGATATCTAACTCGTAATTGATCATTATAAGTATCTTGTCTTGCTCTAAGTCTAAATTGATATTCTTTAAATGTAACACTAGCAATCGTTTCGTTAAATTGTTCAGGAGTTTCTTGTTGAATCTTGATTAATTCGTTTGCTTCCATGGCAAATAACTTCTTGGCTTCATTATCAAATAAAGTAATCCAAATTTGTCCTGATTCATCCATAATTGCACAATTGAATATATAACGATAAGTAGGTTCGGGGTAGTTAATATCACATCGTTCACATCTCCATGTTCCATCAGTTGGTTGTTCAACTAATTTCCTATTACATGCGTTGGTTCTACCGGTAGGTTGTGAACTTGTAACAACGTTAGGACAAGCAGGATAGGCAAAACTTTCAGGTTTAGTAAATGAAATTGTGGCCTTGACAGTGAAATAATCGGGCTTTTCACTTTTACCTAAATTTTCTTCTTGAGCTTGAGCAATTAATTTTCTAGATTCAAATTGATTACCTGTAGTTGAAGATTCAACTTTTAAACTCTTGAAACTTTCATTTATACCTTGGTTATCATACCAACCTTTTAATTCATAAGTTAAAGGATCGACAGGATTAGGGATAACTGAACCTTGTTGAGTTAAAGTTAATGATCTTCCATTAAAATCTTGAACTTTACAACCTTTGAATGCAATAATTGTTCCTTCTTCAATGTTGAAATCTACCGCAGTATTATTCCACAACCCCATTTCAATAGCAAACCCAGACTTATCAACAATTGTAATATTTCTCCGATCAAATACCTTACCAGTTGATTTAGCAGTAAGTGTAAATGGTTCATTAACAGTCTTTAATACACCAATGACATCAATTATTGAATTTGGATCCAAAGCTTGAATTTGATCTAATTTAACAAAATTGAAATGAAGCTTGGGGACATTGCCAGCATTATCAAAACATTCTTTAAATTCAGTATCTTTTTCCAAATTGATTTCATAAGGATGAGTTAAATGATTGAATTTCTTATTAGCAGCAGTAACTCGAGCTTTGGAAATATAATAGACTTTCCCCTCTTCTAATAACTTATATAATTTTTCAGCAGTTTCATTGAATGCGGTAGCTTTAATTTCATCTGATTCATCCAAGAAATTAACACTGAATAATTGACCGGTACCTTTGGCGTTTGTCCAAGTTCTAAGATCACCTTTGTAGGAGACACGAGCTTTGATTGTCCAGTTGTTTTGATAAGGTGAGATCGTTTCAATTGGAGTGATTCTAAGTACGGGGGGTCCAACGGGTTTAGCTTCGGTGGTCGTAGCTGCTGGTGCAGCAGCATTGCCACTGGCAAAAGGAGATTCAGAACGCGTTTGTTTAACAAACTCACCTGATTCACCTCTTTGCTTTTGAATAGCTAAATAATCATCTTCAGGGTGGTCTTTAAAGTAAGATTCAACTTGTTGCACTTGAACTTCACTCTTTTCACCCTGACCCAAAATCTCCACATTTTTCAAAAGTACAATATGTCTTTGAGTTATAATTGTTGAAAAATCATTAACTTGAATATATTGATATCTTGTGAACCCGTTATTCTTCAAATATGAACCACATGATTCATCAACTAAACCTTGTCCACTATATACTCCATCAAATAACAAAACTCGAAATGATCGTGATTCAACTTGTTTAATGTTGGTAACTTGAAGGATCATCGGAGTTTTAACATTGTCTTTGGCACGACTGGAGAAAATATCCTTTAACGCGTTGGATGTAAGTGGAGGCAACGTCATGATTATTTC
Source organism: Spathaspora sp. JA1 (assembly GCA_003676035.1). NCBI lineage: Eukaryota > Fungi > Ascomycota > Pichiomycetes > Serinales > Debaryomycetaceae > Spathaspora > Spathaspora sp. JA1. The sequence continues at coordinate 96,539 of NSGQ01000014.1, read as the reverse complement.
CTTATATGTTTGATACAACAATATGACTGACTTATATACGCGACGTGATTTTAAAATGTTTGACTGACCTGAAAAAACCACGCGTGCTTTGCTCTACAAAAAAAATTTATATGCAGGATTCTTAAAAGCTGCAACATTCTTGCTTGGAAGGTCGCCACATAAGGGTGGCAAACTACTAAAGCTAGTAGCGAACAGGACATCGGCTAAATAATTCGGTAGCCAACATTCATATGCTGTAAATTTGGTCTTACCCACTACCTTCTAGCTAAGAAAAGGAGTTGTCCCAAGTTGGGCTATGAAGTTAGTGTGGGCTTATTGGGCCAATTCAAAATCAGAGTAGACGCACATTGAAGAAACACAAGGTTAAATAGTTTATTGTACAAAATCTTGTATTGGGAAAATTCTATAAAACTCGTACTTATAACTTTGGTTGTAAACCAACCGCATTAAACAATTCATCTCGTGCATTTATCTTTACTGCACCACTCTTTAACAATGCCTTGGTTAAATCATCAATTAAATCATCAACATTTTCAATCCCAATACATAAACGAATTAAATCTTCTGGGAATTCTCTCTCTTCTCTTGTTTTCTTATCAATTGAAGCATGTGACATTTTACAAGGCATAGAAATTAAAGAATTTACACAACCAAACGACACAGCAATACCGAAAATATCTGTGCTCTCGACAATTTTCTCTGATAATTTAATATTCCCAGTTTCAAAACTTAAAACAGCTCCGAAACCACGACACATTGAATTATGTAATTCATATTGAGGATGTGATTTTAAACCGGGGTATCGTACTTTAAACCCGATATTATGTAAGAACTTAGCAATTCGAACACAGTTTTCTTGTTGTCTTTCTACTCTGATAGCCAACGTTCTTAAACCTCGACTTAATAACCAAGAGTCAAATGGTGATAATCCACACCCTGTAGAATTTATAACGTAATATACTTGTTCAGCCAATTTAGGCGATCTAGTAGCGATTATACCAGCCATAATATCATGATGTCCATTTAAATATTTTGTAGCTGATTCATATTGAATGTCTACACCTAAATCCAAGGGGGTCATCAATATAGGTGACATCATAGTATTATCAAACACCACAATAATATCAGGGTTTACCTTATGAGCATGTTCAGTGATTGATTTAACATCAACAACTTTAATCAAGGGGTTTGTAGGAGATTCCAAGAAAATCATTTTAATTTGTGGAGTAATTTTCGATTTAATTAATTCGGTATTTGTAGTATCATAATGATGAGCAATTAAATCACCCTTTTTATTTAAATAAGTTAATAATCTATGAGTACCACCATACAAGTCATCACCAGCAATAACTTCGTCTCCAGGTTTCAATAACCGGGTAATCACATCAAGACATCCCATACCGGAACTAACAGCAAATGTCAGATGAGCCTTCATAATCTTGGCTAAATGATTTTGTAAATGAGTTCTCGTAGGGTTACCAGATCGAGTATAATCGTATTCCCCCATTGATGATAAGGAATCTTGTTTAAAAGTGGCTGATTGATATAATGGTGGAACTGAGGCATTATATTGATCTCCAGATTTGGTAAATACCAATTCAGTCTCAAGACTATATGATTTTTTAGGTGACATCGTGTAATATACTCTATTAATCTATAACAAGTATATGTTTATAATTACAAAAAAGAAAAAGAACCAAAGTATTAAGGATTTTAATGTGAAATTGTTAATCTATCTTCTCTGACTCAGAAAAAGAAACTGCGGTGGATCTCTCGCACAAGATTGCGAATTTTTTTGAAATTTGGTGCTATCACGTGATACAAGGCGGCCATTTTTCCGATTACGGCGATATTGGTCGGGAATAAACTTGTGTGTTACATATTACAGTGGGTTCAATTAGACGAACTATTCTTGCCATTGTTCGCATATGTACAGTTGTACATAAATAAAAAAGACAAATAAAAATAAGAATTTACAATAAAGCTTCTCGTTTGGTGATATTTTTCAGAAACTTAACCTTATGTGATGAGTTACCCGGCCAAATACCAGTAACGTTGTTCTCTGCGGAAGAACTATATAACAGAAGGTAAAGCATTGTTTACCCTGACAAGTTTTAGATCAAGATATATCACGAATCTACACGTAAATCAATATAAATTATTTATTTTACATGCAATAGCCTATAAATCAGCTCTAGTGAATTTTCTAATATCATTAGGTTCCTTGCTTAATAAAACCTTTGGTCCTGAGAAAGGTTCACAAGATTCTCTCTTATTTAAAACTGGTCCAATTTTAGTCAATTCTTTACCTTGTTGTAATTCTTTCAATACATCAACAGTAGCTTCAGGAGTTAAATCTTCAATAAAATCATCATTAATTGCAATCATTGGTGCATTAACACATGCACCTAAACATTCAACTTCTTGTAAAGTAAATAAATTATCTGGAGTAGTTTGGCCCGGTTTAATTTGTAAATGATCTTTAATTGCTTTCATAATTCCATCTGAACCACATAATTGACATGGAGTAGTGGTACAAACTTGTAAATTATATTTCCCCATAGGTTTTCTATTATACATAGTATAGAAAGTAGCAACTTCATAAACTCTCATAGGTGGCATATCTAATAATTGAGCTACATAATTCATCACGGAAATTGAAGTGAATCCCAATTGACGTTGTCCTAAATCTAATAATGGCATACATGCTCCCTTTTTATATTGAGGAGGATATTTACTAATGATTTCTTGTGCTCTTTTCAAATTCTCAGAATTGAATTCAAATGGTATATTTTGATTATCTTGTTGACTATCTCTATGAACGGAAATAATTGAAGAATATCTCTTGGTGGTAAGTTGACCAACAGAAGTTTTGGAAATAAAACGAGATAACATGGAAAAAATTTTAATATGTGTATATGTGGATGAATATGTATAAGTTATGGAATTGAAAGAAGTAATCCGAACAAGGTACTTGTTAACTTCGTCGTGTTTCTTTGATTGGCTTTAAGTTGCAAGAAATTTTTTATTTTTCTTTTTTTCACTTAACGTAAGTCTCATTTAATTTGAATTGATTGGATGGAGTTATATGCAGGAGACTCTGGTCGGTTTTTTTGAATGTCGCGACAATAAGCTAGCAAGCAAACTAAGACGAAGTAAAAATTGCAAGTAACTGGAAGTTTCCTATTCAAACAGTATCAATTGGTAATGAGATCACTTCCGGTAGAAGATGCCTTTGATCAACTACACAACACTTGAAATCTTGAGTTATTTTCTCTATAAAATTTACAAAAATATCCATCTCGGGGAAACTCTACCAAACCTATCTATATCAATTGATCAACAACTCCGAGAATAACACGGAGATACTTAACCAAACCATTATCATAATTCGTTAATCACTCCCCACCCCACCCCGCCTAATAACCCATCGATTCTTTTTTTTAATTCTGTACGTTTGAAAAAATTGCACCCATTTGAAATTCTGATACCAATATACAGGAATGAGGAGAGTTTTGGCCATAATTTCAATTACAGCTTACAAACTGTTTGGGTGTAGACATACATCTAGATCAAGTGATTAGTTTGATATACATATAGAACAATCATGAGATTTCGGGTAAAATTACCTACAGATTAAGAAAAGTATTAAATAAAGAGAACTCGCGATTTATTTCACACTATTGTTTTTCTTCAGGGTGTCAAAAATGTGGGGTGATGATTAAAAATAATCCAGGGGAAATTGACATAGTCATTCAAAACTATACTGGGTTTAAATTGTGGGGAATAAGGCTGAATAACTTTGATTGTAAAGAAACTCTTATCAGGAGGAGAACATTAAAGCCATAATTGCTCATAACCCTGATAAAAAAAATTGTCATAATCTTTGTACCTTATAAATATTGCTGAAATTTCTTTAAATTTACTAAATTGTACAATTTTCTCTTTATATTGTATAACCAACAATGACATTATTTTCATTTTCTAAAAAGGAATCAGAAGTTGAGACCCAAATCCCCACTCCTGAAAAACACACAACCCAGGAAGAATCCCATGGATTAATCGATACTCTTCATCAAGCAAGTGAATCAATGCATACTAGAATGCAAGATGTTCATTTATTTGAAGGCATGGATAAATCAAGAAAACAAGATCCCATGGCTGATGATATGGATGATTTTGTTAATCTTTTAGGATAGCAACGAACCGGGGTAGATAAAGATGATGTGGATGTTGTTGATGATGAAGATGAACGTATGGTTTGGTTTTCGTATCATTGGTAATTGAATCTTGTGTTTATGTTTTGTTATAGCTTCTCCTAGTCATATTTGTATGTAAAAAAACAGAAAAAAATACATTTGGGCAATATAATTGTAGTTTGTAGATTTTGATATGACGACAGCTTAACAAGACTTCATAGTTTTGTTAAGGTACCAGAGTAGTTGTTAGCTAAGAAAACTACAAAATTGTTGGAGAGATCAATCATCAACCATAGTATTCACAGTTCAATATTGAGAATCTTATTTTTTTCTGATACTGTATTCTATTTTTTTGCAACCATGTACACAAAGTTCAAGTAATTGGTATGAAAACCTTGGGATCTGTAGATCCGTCTAATGTTAGAGAATTTCTCATAATCAATAACCATTTCTGAGTTTTCTAAAGTTTCTTATGGCGAGAATTTCTCAGAAGTGCAAAGTTAGGCGTTATGGCATATCAACATGTCTGAATTATTATAAATGGAATTTGCATGAAAGTTTATCATTACAATCCCAGATCAAAAAAATCTCAAAAAAAAGTTTTCCTAATGTTGTGTCTACCAGATGAAGTTATTAATTACATATTTAGCTTTCTAAACCAAATTCAAATCACTAGATTAAGATTGGTCAACAAATTACTTTATCACTTAGCTACGATAAAACTATATCGATCTGTACACTTTGACAACAGCGAACAGAATATATTGATTACCCAAAATCTCCACTTACCTCTTTACTTACGAAGTACAATCATCAATTCGGTGAAGAATTTCGAAAAATTATGTGCTTCACCTCATTTAAGTTTAGTCAAATACATCAAAATCTACGATAATTATAGGGACCCATGCAGCGTTTATCCTTCACTAAGACTAGATTTATTACATCCGCAAACGAAAGTAACCCAAATGTCCAACCTTGAATCTCTTGCTTCATGCTTGACGAATGAAGTTGTCAATGTCAAGCTTGATCCTATGCAACTCGAGAAACTAAATGTTCAAATTATTTGTACATCATTTGAGATTGAACGCGATAATTATACCGTGAAAAAATTACTCTTTTTTCCAGAAGTTATGCCAGAACAGAGCATAATCCGCATCGATCGTTTGAAAGCTTTGGAAAGTTTTCAGATCCATGGATGGGATTTGTCTCGAATGTGTTCCCAACTTGACAAACAGGGATTGAAAAAGTTGAAAATAAAAAATTTGGTAATTTATGTTCTTGAGAATTATGTAACCGATACTAGTGACTTGGTAAAATTGGACGATTATTTTGAATTAGAAGGCATAACTTCGCTTGAGATATTTATGATGTTTAAGAAAATTTCAGCTTCCGAGGAACAGCATTTGCGATGGTTGTTCTCAAAGGTTTCAAATGTCAAGAATCTATATTTATCGTTTGATATTATCACTATTGAAAATATTATGGAGGTATTTCAAGAAAACACAATTGAGAATTTGGCACTGAATATGTTATTCAAAAGTTCTCAGTTTGAAAACATATTAAGTAATCAAAAGAAGTCGATCCGTACTTTTAGAGTCGGATACCGTACTTTAAAAAGTTTAGAGGAGGAATTAGAACAAATTTTGGAACCTTTAAGTGTTCTAGATGAGACAATTTTAGATTTCGTTGTAATGATGAAAACTGTTGTCGATAGGTTTCCAAATTTGAGTCATTTTGACATTAATCACTGGCACTATATTGTTCATAGAAGGGCCGCTGGTGCAGAAATTATAAACTTGAACCAAAAACAAACAGAGATGGTAGCATTTTCAACTACCAGGTCGTCATTTTCTGTATTTTTTTCCCGTATGATATATTTTTTGCGGTTAAAAAGGTTTCGTTCTTGCAGCCGATATCATGTCAGGTGTGGAGAAATGCACAAGACAACATTTCATGGGGTTCGCGAAGGCACATAGACTACTACCCTGGGTGCATTTCTTATTAATCTAACAACAAAATGCATGTCTTTTTCCTTAATTCAATCTGGTTTAGTTTGGTCTCCCTAATATATTTGCAATCTATATTGTATATACTTGGTGCAAATTACAGTATTGTAGCTTATATAAACTACGTTTCAATAGAGGATAAACGAAAGTAAAAGGACTACCCGATTAAAAGTTTTAACTTTTCTAAATCAGATTCACATAAAAGCAGATTGGAATAATTCTTTGGAAAATAACAATTCTACAATATCTCTGTTTCTATATATATCCATATTATATAAAAAGATTAGCTAGATATTCTTCTTCTCTATTTACTCATAGGCCTGAGTTCTATATTATCAGTTGAATCGACCTTGTTTTCTCCTTTGGTAAACAGAAAGGAAAAAACAAGCTTGATTCTACTGATAAGATTCAGATTTTGTGAAATGCTTCTTTTTTTGTCCTGATGATCCCTCCCTTGACTTTCCCTTATCTTATCCAAATCAGGGTTCCAAACGACTGATTTATTATTAGGAGTAGTCAGATCCCATGAAACATAGTAACCAAGAAAACCCACAAAGATATTCACCCAGAAAGGATAAAATGCAATGGATCAGTATTCGCTGGTTGACCACCTCCCCCCCCAAAAAAATCATAACTTGGTACTGGATATGGTTGTGGATCCTTAGTATTAACGTTGTTTGTTTGAGGATCGCATGGATTTGGATTGAGTTGAGACATTGCCGTGTTTGGACGGGTGCCTTTGTTGTAGCAGCAGCAAATCATGGATGGACTAAAGTTAGGACTAGAGATACACTTAATAGTGAAACAAATTTAACTCTTCTTTATAAATCAAAATTTTCTTTTTTGATTTATAAAGAAGAGCTAATTTTGTTTCCCTATTAAGTGTATCTCTAAAAAATTTTGATTTATAAAGAAGAGTTAATTTTTATAAAGAACAGTAAAAAATGTTTTTTGTTTGACTTCTAAGTGTATACTTATACCCCTGAGAATTAATGGCTGCCAAAATTTTTGAAAAAAAAATGTGTTTTTTTACTTTCGTATTGAGGATAATTTGGCCGAAAAACAAAACAAAAACAAAAACAAAAATTAAAAGCTGTCTAATTTTTAGTTCTATTAGCAGGTTAATTTCCTTTTTTGATACGGTTATTACTCTTTAACACACGATCCACTGGAACTGCCTGAACATAGAAGGAGGTAGGTTTTAAAGGAGATTTTCCTTAGCAGTCCCACTGAAGAGTTTTAAATATTTAAATAATTAAGTGTCTAAAAATATACAGAATTGTATTGGAAAAAATATTGTGTTGATAAATCAGATTGCCCCCCCTTCGTACTTATTTCACCGAATCACAAAGTTATATTTACCCGCATAATTACAATGGCTAAATCTAAGAGAAGGTAGAGGAGATTTAAATGTGTTAATTAAAGATCTAATACGGAAATAATTCCTAGATCTAAGACATTACGCAATCTAATTTAATTAATTAAATCAAATCTTCACACCGAGTGGGGGAGTCTAAAGTGGGGCTAGGAGTGTTAAGCTAGAGAAAAATATGGAATCTAGATTGAGCTTGGTAGATATATAGATTATTTTTTCATCATTATAACGTGATACCCATTTATTAAAAGCATGAGTATTAACAATGAGAACATTTCCTATAGTAAAACCTCTTTGCAACAATTTTCCGAGAAATATTATTTTCCTTATAAGTATTTTTTTTATGTACAAATATTATTTAAACATATAACATAAAGGGTTGATTCTAATTATATCTAAGAACCTTATGTTTATTTATTAGTAGTTGTATTTGTAATGTATTTTAAAGTTCGATTTATTACCTTTAAATAGAACCTGATAGTTGCTGCTGGTTCAGCCAATCCTGCATATACCACCCACCACAAGAATATCAGAAAAAAATTGGTTGTAATTTTTTTTAAGACCAGAAAAAAAAGGGAACCAAGAGGAGCTCAATCCAGCCACACAGTTTCAGAATTAACCAGGTGAAACTTCCTAACCCCATCAAAAGAAATCAAAAAGTCAAACATTTTGCACACATATATTTTAAACTAATACATTTCTACCCTCGCTTTTATATATTGCTGTGTATTACAAAGAATGAGCTATAATAATATCCATAATTCCAATGGAGTACCGCGCAACCCCAATCGAAAGAATACGACATTTATATATGAGACACCACAATCACCATCACGATCAACGAGAATACAAGACCCACCTCGACTTGAACCAGGTTCATTCCCGCCATCAGGATCACCACGACGTAGAATCAATTTAAATTCTACCATTTTCAGTGATCGATATATTCCAAATCGTACAGGGATAGATCTTCAAACTGCATTTAGTTTAAGTAATGATGATGAAATTATAATTCTGGGGAGTAATAATAATACAAATAATGTTGATAATGAAATTGAAATTCGAAGGGAGGAAGAAGCAAATCGAACGTTTACCAATGTGCTTAAAGCAGAATTGTTTGGGGATAATATACCGATGATTAATGTCAAGGGGAGAAGTATGGGTAACAATAGGGAATCTCCTAGCAGTGTTAGTAATACTGCGACTCCTCCTCGATCGTCTGCTAGTGCAAGTTCTACCCCGGCAGCAGTAGCGAGTGGCAGTGTGAGTGCCAATGCAAGCACGACAGCTACAACCAGTACTGGTACTGGTGCAATTGCTGCTAATGCTAATAGCAGTACTGCTGCTACTGCCACTACTTCTTCAGCAGCGTCCGCTTCAGCCACAACAATCGAGGACGACATAACAACCACGCCACGTCGTAAAGTCAACCTATTCACATATCAATCACCTCAGAAATCACGACCAATTTCCCGAGATTTACAACAAGAATTATATTCCCTATCACCAATACGACAAGAATCACAAAAAATCCTTTTATCACCACAACGGAAAACCCGAACCATTTCCAAAATCCCCTATCGAGTTCTAGATGCTCCTGAACTCCTGGATGATTTCTATTTAAATCTTGTTGATTGGGGATCTCAAGACATACTTGCTGTTGGATTAGGTGATTCCGTTTATCTCTGGGATGGGTCTACTCAATCGGTTGACCGTCTTTGTAATTTAACCGGTAAGGATAAAATCACAAGTTTGAATTGGATAGGTGCTGGTAGTCATTTAGCAATTGGGACCTTAAATGGTGTGGTTGAAATTTGGGATGTTACGAAAATGAAATGTATTCGAACAATGTTGGGTCATTCACTTCGAGTAAGTTCATTAAGTTGGAATGAACATATTTTATCAAGTGGGAGTAGAGATCGGACGATTTTAAATCGAGATGTTCGAATTGAAGATCATTATATAAATAAATTCCTACATCATAAACAAGAAATATGTGGATTGAAATGGAATATTGATGAGAATAAATTAGCAAGTGGTGGAAATGATAATAATTTATTTATATGGGATGGATTAAATCCCAAACCATTGTATGAATTTACGAATCATCATACGGCAGCAGTTAAGGCTATAGCATGGTCACCTCATCAACGTGGTATACTTGCCTCAGGAGGTGGGACTGCCGATAAGACAATCAAGATATGGAATACATTGACGGGGAATTTAATTAATGATGTAAATACTGGATCTCAAGTATGTAATTTAATTTGGAGTAAGAATTCAAATGAATTGGTTTCAAGTCATGGATATTCTCGAAATCAAATCATTGTTTGGAAATATCCCAATATGCAACAAATTGCTCAATTGACGGGTCATACTTATCGAGTATTGTATTTGTCGTTGTCACCTGATGGAGAAACTATTGTTACGGGAGCTGGTGATGAAACATTGAGGTTTTGGAATATTTTTGAAAAGAATAAACCGGAACCAAGTAGTAGTGTTTTGTTGGGAGCTTTTCTGCAACTAAGATAATAACTGAGCGAAAGCGAAGTTGTTATAGACAGCTTACTCTAATAGCTGAGCGCAAGCGAAGTTATTAGTAATACACTTATTAGTAGCCTAGTATAACCTTATTATAGAACAAAGGGAATAGACTCTGTTATATATCGTCTCCAAGTCGTAGTGCCACTGCCACCGCATACTATATAGTCAAACAATCTCGATTTAACAATACGAGTTCTTTAGATGGATCGAAATTATTCAATTTACACCAAACTTGTAGATTCGCCCTTGATAACAACACCACATCTTCTTCTTGTAACAACTTCATATATTCCAAAGTATACAACACATCTTCTTTTCTAAACCCTGAAAGTTTTGAAAGTTGATTAATTGTAACTGTCTCTTCTGTGAAATTATACAATAAACAAGCTAATTTCTTTGACCAATATCGTAAATAACTAATTTTCCCAAATGGCGATAGCGGATACTCGGGTCCACTTATCAATTGACCTGGTGTTAATTTGGCCAATTCATATGAGAATTCAATCAAGAGTGAACCTAGATGTAAGCGTTGATAAGGCGGGAATATACAAATACACGCCAAGTTATTGTCATTATCGTAACTCAACACTTCTTTGGAAAAGACTCCCATTGGTTTATAGTTCAGATCGTCTTTACCGTATATTATATAAAAGTTGAAATAGTCAATGTTGTAGTAAATTGACTTGTCAACGAGGAATAACTTGGCAAATAGACATAAATTCTGACAGAATAAACGAGATTGGAATCCGGGAACTTCTCGAATTATGTAGTCGGTGCCATAGTAGACTAATTTACCTATTGTTGGTTTGGGTTTATTATAAGGACATACAATTGTATGATTAGTGATTTCTTGTTGGTTGTCGGTATATTTGAAACAATATTCACAGATGTAGATATCATCTAACCAGACATCACCGAGTTCTAACTTTTTAGTTTTGCGTAATGTTGGATCTTGTTGTAATTTGTTATTATATTGATATCCTAATAATGTATGACATTGATTGTTGAAATAAGCGGCGTTTCCATACCATGGATTGAATTGATATTTACCAAATGTGACTTGTTTGATGTTGGGATGGGTTAGTAGACCATAATATGAAGTGTCTCTATTGTTTTTATGTTTGCCTGGTGACATTGTTACCTAGGTACTAGGTTGTAGTATTTGAAAAACCTCAGACTAAAAAAATTTACTATTGAAACGCGTATAAACAACAGCACCAACACAACTTTAATAGGGTAAGATGCCACCAAAGGGTTGGAGAAAGAATGCCGAGGGTCAATATCCTCAACCAAACAAAGACAATGCAGAATTAGTCTCCATAGATGAGATTCTTTTCCCCCGATCCACCATTCAAAAATTAGCAAAATCAATAATTGCTGAAGATAATATGATATTAGCCAAGGATTCAGTATTGGCATTACAGAGAAGTGCCACTGTTTTCGTATCTCATTTAATGTTTCATGCCAGGAAGACAGCCAAGGCACAGGGGAGGAAAACAGTTAGTTCATTGGATATGTTAAATGTTATTGAACATAATATAGAATTTGCTGGGTTTATTCCGGAAATTAAATCGAGATTGAGTAATTATGAAGAGATGTTGAATAGTAAGAAACAACAGAGGTTGGATAAGGTGAGTGAACAAGAAGGGCCAAGTGCTAGTAAGAAAATTAGACTTGATGAAGGTGTGACTGAGGTACCAGAGGAACAAGAAGAAGGAGAAGAACAAGACGAAGTTGAAGAAGTTGAGGACGAGGAAGTTGAGGAAATTGAAGAAATTGAAGATGTTGACGAAGACGAAGAAGAAGAAGAAACTTCTAATCCAATTGAAATTTTATCTAAACAAGAATCAGAACTTCAAGGAGATCTGCATGATTCAACTGATGAAGTTGAAGACGAGGAAGAACATAGTGATGTAGATTAGTTTAGGTGTATGTATATTATTAGTCATGTGTTGTGCCTTTTGTACCTTTGTATTTTGTTGTAGAGATGCAGGTTGTAGAGATGTAAACATGGGGTGGCAAAGTGTAGTAGTGATGTAGTGTTGCAGTAGTCTAGTAGTGACGTAATGTTGCAGTGCTGTAGTCATGTAGTGTTGTAGTCATGTACTGTTATGTTGTATGGTAAAGTACAGTCACACAGTTTCACTGTGTAACTGTCTACGGTCTCCTACACAGTCCGAACAAGGGAAATCCACATTGACTTCCAATAACCAAATAAATCAACAACAAAATCCCGCCAATCAACATAAATATAAATTTGAATTTATTTATCCACATTTTCCGATTAATCAGTTGTGCTTTCCTTTGAAACATAACTGAACTAGTATTCAATCTATCAGTTTGATCAACTAGCAAATTAATCTTGTCTCCTCTACTCAACAACTTATTAATATTATCAAGCATTAATTGCCTCACTTCTTCAACTTCTTCATTTGCCAATAATAATTGATTTGGATCTGGGTCTTGTTCTTCTTCGTCAGTTGCGCCATACCTTCTATTTGAATCATAATTCATTTCTTCATATTTTATAATTTGATTCATATAAAGTTTAAATTCACCAAGCACTGACTTGTCACCACCGGATTCTTGTTGTTGTTGTCTGAATTCAATGTATTTATCCATTATGCTTTTCAATATAGTTAATACTAAAGGTTTGTTTAATCCATGATGACATATAATCACCACTGTGATTAAATCTCGACTTCCATCTGGATTAGTATATAATTTCTTGATGAAATAGAGTAACAATTTAATGTTGATGTTGGATAATGGGATTGATCCAATTAAAGTCTTCAGAGAATTAATTAATCCTAATTCTTGACTAATTAATTCGGAACAATTTAAATTGTTTAAGTTGGAGATTATTTGATGATTTTCATAGGTGTATAAAGTGGTGGAATTGACCGTAAGAGTAACATGAATCACTAAAGTTGTTAATAACTCAAACCTATAGGTTATATATGCTTAACTATACTTACAATGTTTATATAAATCAGCTGAATGACTATTCATATTATCTAATATCTGATGGTATCTCTAGATCACTTATAATCGTCTGGGGAAATAACGCATTCAACATACAAACAGCACAAAAATTTGTACCGTCGATCACGTGAGCAATTTGGTCGGATATTTTTTTTCTTCCTCTTCTCACTCATCTCGCTATATAATTTTGCAATATTCACATAGCACTAGTCTTACAACTAGAAGCTACAGCAACATGGGTAAATATAGGAAAAGGTTCAATGAAAAGGCTAGATCAGGTATGCTTGCCAAACAAGCCGCTTTAAAACGAGCAAGACTGCATCGATCAGAACAACCTGACCAACCTGAACAACCAGAACAAATACCAGAAGTTACAGACACCAATAGTGAGATTTTACAACCGGTAACAGAACAAGAAAGACAGGAAAGGAAACGTATTCTTGAATCGACATTATACCCCGAGACAGAAACCAAACTTTCCAAAAGCAAGAAGAAACGTCTTGATAAATATATTGAACATCAATTGAAACGAGAAGAAAAGAAAATCTTGATGGAAAAGTTGTCCCATACTAAAATCGATACTTCTAATTTATCAGCTTTGAAAGAGTTGGGTAAGGGGAAGTTAACCAAACGTGAACAAATGATTGAAGCGTTGGAATTGGAACAACAAGGTAGAGGTGATGCACTGACTAGTGAGATATTATATGAGGAGAGAGAAGTTAAGGATTATCAAGATTTAAGTGAGGATGAGATTTTGAATACCTTTGGGGTGGCGCATGCAAACTACGAGGATGAGTCAGAGGATGAACCAGAAGAAGAAGTTCGCTCTACATTTGTTGATAATAGACCTAGTAAATTTGGTGGAATGGGGTCTGGATTTGGATTTAGCGATATTCCAGTTATTAAGAAAGAAGCAGGGAAGAAAAAGTATAGTTGGAAGAAACGGGTTGAACAGGAAGAAAAGAAGAGGTTGAAGTTGGAAGATGATCAGGATTTTGACAGTTCTTCCGAAGAGGAGCAGGAGGAAGAGTCCGAACAAGAAGAAGAGGAATCTGAACAGGAGGAAGAACAAGAAGACGAAGAGGAATCAGAAAATGGATCGGACGAAGGTTCAGACGAAGGTTCAGACGACGACTCCGAGTCCGACAGCGAAGACTCCGAAGACTTTGAAGAAGAAGACATGTCCAATCAACCAAAACTAATCCAAAATAAACCCAAACATTCCAAAATAGCAACAACATTCAAACAATGGGCTGAACAACAAATCAAAACCCTCGAAGGACGGGACATTGACACATCCACACCACAAGTCTCCTCCGATATCAGACTCCAATATTCCCAACAAACCATCCGTCAAGAAGACTTGGCATCCGATGATGAAAATTACATCCCTATAAACCCCAACCTCACTCGTCAGACCATATCCATTGACATTGATCGACCAGACACGATTCAACAACAAAGAATGCACTTGCCGGTGTTTGCCGAGGAACATCGGATCATGGAAGCGATTCATCATCATGATGTGGTGATTATCTGTGGTGAAACTGGGTCCGGTAAGACTACACAAATCCCACAATTCTTGTATGAATCTGGGTTTGGAGATGTTGGTAACAAGATGTTTCCTGGTATGATTGGGATTACTCAACCGAGAAGAGTTGCTGCGGTATCCATGAGTAATCGTGTCAGTTCCGAATTGGGGAATCATGGACATCGAGTAGGTTATCAAATTCGATTCGACAGTACGATAAAGAATGAAGGAGAACCAGACGGTACCGCGATGAAGTTTATGACTGATGGGGTCTTACTTCGGGAAATGATGCAGGATTTCTTACTTTTGAAATATTCCTGTATTATAATTGATGAAGCACATGAACGGAATATAAACACGGATATTTTAATCGGGATGTTAACGAGAGTGGTGAAATTAAGAAGAAAACAATACAAGCCTTTGAAATTGGTGATTATGTCTGCAACATTACGAGTTTCCGATTTCACGGAAAACACAATGTTGTTTAAAACACCACCACCGATAATCAATGTAGAAGCGAGACAATACCCAGTCTCAGTTCATTTCAATAAGAAAACCGAGTTTGATTATCTTGAACAAGCATTCAACAAGACTTGTAAAATCCACAAGAAGTTACCTGAGGGTGGGATATTGATTTTCTTGACTGGACAAGCGGAGATTAATACGTTGGTTAAGCGATTACGCCAGGAGTTCCCCTTGAAAAAGAAGTACGATGAAGAAGAAATCGATGTGAAGTTGTCTGATCAAGTAGATCACGAAGTTGAAGATGTTGAATTTAGTGTGGATGTCAAGGATGAGAATTATGACGACTACGATGATTCCGATGGTGAAGAAGAAGGGTTTGAAGAGGCAGTTGTACAGGAAACCACTCCATTATATGTCCTACCACTATACTCTCTCCTCCCCACCAAACAACAAATGAAAGTATTTGACACACCACCAAAGGGATCAAGATTATGTATTGTATCCACCAACGTCGCCGAAACATCATTAACCATCCCTGGGATAAAATACGTCGTTGATTGCGGACGAGCCAAGGAACGGAAATATAATCAAGAAACAGGAGTGCAATCATTTGAAATTGATTGGATTTCCAAAGCTTCGTCAGATCAAAGATCAGGAAGAGCCGGTAGAACTGGGCCAGGTCATTGTTATAGATTGTATTCTTCTGCGGTTTATGAAGAATTCTTTATGAAGTTTACCGTGCCTGAGATTTTACGTATGCCGTTTGAGAGTATTGTATTGACGATGAAATCAATGGGGATTGATAATATTAATAACTTCCCGTTCCCTACTCCACCTAATAGAAGTTCATTAGTTCAAGCTGAAGAGTTGTTGATTGTGTTGGGTGCGCTTGATAAGGCAAGCAAAACAATTACGGAATTGGGGAAGAAAATGGCGTTGTTTCCGTTAAGTCCTAGATTCAGTAAGATCTTAATCATGGGGAATCAACAAGATTGTCTTGGATATATCATTGCCATTGTGTCGGCGTTATCTGTCGGTGATCCTTTCATAACTGAACAAGAGTTGTTTACAGACAAGTCGGAGGAACAAACTAGGGAATTACGAAGCAAGTTTAATAAATCTCGCGCGTTGTTTTCTAGATTGGATAGTTCAAGTGATGTATTGCTGTTGTTATCTGTGGTGTGTGCATTTGATCATGTTTCCCAAGATAACATTGATCAGTTCGTAAGGGACAATTTCTTGCGATTTAAAATAATTGAAGAAATTCAAAAATTAAGAAAACAAATTGAGAACTTGACATCTGTAACCAGTTCAGATAAATTGTCAGTCCCTAGTAAATCACAAGTATCAGCCATAAAACAAATGGTAGGATCAGGATTCATTGATCAAATAGCCATACGAGGAGATTTAATCAATTCCGAAGTGAAAATCACCAACAAAATGAACATTATAAACATCCCTTACTGTCCCATAATACCTCATGAACCATTAATTTACATCCATGCCAATTCCATAATCAACAAACGAGGAGAATTACCACCGTCATACTTGGTCTATCAAACACTCTCTAAAAAGGCCAACTCTGATGAAAATGTTAAAGTTAGGATGAAACCATTGGTGGACATATCCGGTAAACAACTCTGTAACATTGCCAAGAATTGTAAACTCTTGACGTATTCGAAACCATTGGGTAATCCATATGCTCCGAAATTGTTAAGTCCTAATAAACGGGAATGTTATGTCATTCCGAGATTTGGGGCCGTGATTGGTTCCGGTGGTGTTGGGTGGGATTTACCCGTGATTAAAGTTGTACAAGAAAAGAAAAATGGTGTGTGGGTGAATAGTTAACACAAGCATAAGTAGTCAGCATTAGTATATAGATTTACCATATTAATAGACAAGAGCATATAAGTATTGTGTAGTAAAGAACATGTTTCATTTTTTGCACCCAAAAATCCAGCTCTATCACGTGATTACATAAAAAAATAAAAATTTAAAGGTCAAATTTTTCTCTTGTTTACATTCACCATCTCATACATAGCAACAGACATAAATCAGTTAGCTTATACATTACTTAAGTAATAACACATTACAAACATATAGAAAACATTCAATTACATCGCTATCGCTCAGTAATTAAATATGGACGAAGATTCCGAAGAAGTTATATACATATACGAACCCAAATCAAGTCTTATACCGACACATATCCTCGATCAAGCATCACAACGAACATTCTTAATTTCCATATTCATTCTAATACAAAGTTGGAAAGTATACGATTTGATATTGTTCAAGAATGACTTGTCTGAATTAACCAAGTTCACCTTCTTATTGAAATATGTGTTTCTTGACGGTGGATTCCTTTGGGTTTTAACATTCTTACACATTGAATATTTGATCTTAACTCCCGGGAAATGTTTGGTTTATAGTTTGGTATTGTATTTGATCTCATGGGTGTTGGTTACTACACTGGGCATGTTTCAATTGGGTGGGTTCCTGACTAGTGAATTGACGATTATTGGTGATTCAATTAATCGAGATAAAGTAATTGATATTGAATCTCATTTCAAAGGAAGGTTGACTATTCATTATCTTCCTGATTCCTCCGTCAAGATGAACCCATTCCATTTTGATAAAGTGTGTCTTGATGGTGGGTTATACATGCCTGTGGAAGTGAATACTACTACTTCAATTGGATATTTACAAATACAACATTTGACTAGTGAGGGAACTATACAATATCTCAATTATACAGGTAAGTCATTGAACAAGCTACTTCATCAGGATTACTCCCATTTAAGTAAGTTTCAACAGTACAACCCTGAATTAACATATTTACAATATCCAATTGAAGAACCAGGACAATACAAGATTGTTAAAGTATTGGATAATCAAGGGAATAATATCCGGATATATAAATCAGAATTCATAATCACAAATTGTCCCCAAGTTAAATTCACATATTTGGATAGAGTCGATCTGATTAAATGTATGAGTGATGGAGTATCCGTTGATGATTTACCCCAATTGGATATTCTAAGCTCTATTCCTGCGGTTATTCGAGTCAATGTAAGACAATCTGGCAAGGACAAGATTATAAGTATTGAAACCGGCAAGGAAAACAGTTGGATCAAACCTCGACATTTAACTGAACAGATACACATCAATGGAAGCAGTAGTAGTATTGAACTTCAATTGCTTGATATTACTGATTCTTGGGGGAATGTTCAACGATATAATCCAGAATCTAAAGATAAAGACATTTGGTACAGACTTGAACTTTTACCATCTTCGAAAATTGGATTAATTCAACCGGCTAAAGATTTGTTAGTAAGTGGAGAAATGTCATTGAAGTTTAACTACAACGTACAGGATTATCCTGTTGAGTTGGGTATTGAATATAATAGAACAATTACTAGTTATACATTCAAATCTAAATTGGAGTTAGAACAAGGTGTCAAGATAAATCAACCGGGTGAATATAAGTTGGTCTCAGCCAGAGATAAACATTGTCCGTGTCAAGTAGACATTTCTCCAATACAAGTGCTGTTAGCACAACCACCAAGACTAGACATTGTTGAAAATTCAATCAGGGATAAATGTCTAGGAAACATTGGATATGATTTCAAATTCAACATATCTGGTAAACCACCATTTAAAATTGGATATCAAGTATATTTGAATCATACAAACAGGCTAGAATTAATCCAACGTAAAAGTATAACTAGTCATGATTACACTTATTCATTCAAGTTTAAACCAGATACTCCTGGAAGTTATACTATTAAATTTGTAGAATTAAATGATGGGAATTATCAGGGGATACAAGTTAAGGACAAGACATATCTGACATATTTCAATAAAGTATCACGGTTAGGGTTTACCAATACTAGAACTGTCAATACTTGTTTTGGTCAAACTAGTTCATTACCAATGTATTTCAAGGGGAATGGACCATTTACATTCAAGTATCAGTTTATTAACACGTCAGGAGAAGTTATCGATTCAATTGATGTGAAGAACGTTGACAATTATCTGATTATTACTCGAGATTTAGGTGTGACATATGATGTGAAATTAAGTCAAGCTAGGGATAAATATGGATGTGATGCAATAATTGATCAGAATAAAGTCAGGATTGTAAGTAGGAAAGATATACCTGAAGTTAAGTTTGTCCTGAATGATGTTAAATATATTGTCGAAGGTGATTCAGTTGAAATTCCAATACAGTTTAAATCTACAAATGGACAATCTAAAATACAAGTTGAGTATACCAAGTCTGGTGGTGGGACTGTTGTTAAACCAGTTACAGTCAAGGGTAACGCTATTGTTGTTAATCAACCGGGAGCTTACAAGTTGTCATCATTTGTAAATAATGGATGTCCGGGAGTGATCACCCTGAATCAAACTGTGAAAGTTATGTACTACGCTAGACCAACTATGGAAATTGTAACAGCTAGTAAATTAAAACAACATAGTGAAGATGGTATAATTCATTTACATCCAGTTTGCGTGGGGTGTGCCAATGAAATCACGCTAAAATTAACTGGTGAACCACCATTTGAATTAGATTATTCGATTAAATTACCTGGTGATGTGACTGAATCACATACCATGAACATTGATACTTTTGAAATCAAGATTAATTTACCTACTAGAAAATCAGGAATGTATGAACATCAATTCTTACAATTATATGATGGATTATATACTAGAAGACATCAATTTAAGAATAGCGTTACACCAAAGATATTGTATCAAGTGAATGAATTACCCAGTGGTAAGTTCATCCCTACTGATCGATTACTCTTGATTTGTCAAGATAAAGTAACTTCAGATATGACGGTTAAATTACCCGTGGAGTTGACTGGAGAGTATCCTTTTGATATTGATATGATTGTAAATGAACATCAAACAGACAAGGAGACAAGGATACAATTTAATAACGTCCATGAACCTTACCTAAAATTAACCAATCAAGTACAGTTTGTCCAAGGAGATTATTCAATTAGGTTTGTAAGAGTGGGAGATAGCAATGGATGTACACAAACTAATTTCAACCCCAATGACAAGTTTATAATTTCAATTACTCAACCGCCTAATATCTTCAATAGTAAACAACAAGACAATTATTGTGTTGGAGATTATATTGAATACAACCTAACGGGAATACCACCATTCACAATAAACTATCAATTCAATGAACAAGTGAAGACAACACAACTGTATTTCCAATTCAAGAGAATATCAAATAAACCAGGAACTTTATCAATCAATTCAATTCAAGATTCACAATGTAAAGTGGAACTAACAGGGGACAAATTTGATAAGTTACAAATTCAAATACATGATTTACCAACAGTGGAAATCAATCAAGGTGATTATATAATTGAAGATTTACACCAGGGTGATCAAACGGAGTTGATATTTACATTTATTGGAACACCTCCATTTGAAGTTACATATATAAGAACAGTGACTGAGCGTACTCATAGGAAAGTAGTGGAAACAAAGACTATTAAAGACGTGTATGGTTATGAATTGGTTGTTCCTGCCAGTTTAGAAGGGACTTATGAAGCAGTTGAAGTAAGAGACAAGTATTGTCGAGCAGCAAGAGAAATCAAATAACGTCATGTACCACCCTTGATAATATATTATATTTCGGGGTGGATCTTTTTATGTATGTGTTTAGGTGAACTATACATCAAGATAGAATTATTGTTTGTATTGTTGATACTCTTGTTGGATCTCTTTCGCTAGTTGTATATCTAAATCAGTAATATAATTACCAGAATCATGTGTAGTAAGCTTCAAATCAACCTGGTTGTATGTTGTAGTTATAGTTGGATGATGTTTTAATTTATGTGAATGGTCTGCGATTTGATTTAGGAATTTCCATGTGGTTTTAAATGTAGGTAATTGATAATGTACTGAGATATGTTGGGATGTTGGTGTTGTTATTAATTGCCAGGGTGGTGTTCCTGGTTTATTTAGGGTTCGTAAGTGTTGTTGGATTAGCGTGGGTGATAGTTTAAGATGTTTCATTGCGACAGTTGTTATAGTGATGGTTGTTATGTATTAGTTATTCCGATATTATATAGTTGCGAAGTAGTTCTTACTCCAGTTGTTATGCAGTTCCTAAGAGATTGAGTCAAACTCATGCAGTCAACATCGAGTAACAAAGTCAACGTTTATTTTTTCTGACAATAATATCACCAATATTTCAGACACTAAAAAACAGTACCAACTCCAGTCAATGATATCAGCAGTTTATGTGTTGTATATTCCTGAAAGTGAATCGACATATCATCATTATCAATTGCTTTTAAATCGAAGATATCATGAAAACATCCCATCTGACACTTCCATCTTAACCAATTTCAATAAATTATATCATAATAACACTAACTGCCCACCCGTATTATACTACCATGGAATATCATATGGATTCATACGATGTGATCATAATATAATACTACTCGGAGTAACACCTAAGAACATAAACATCATGCTGTTGATGATTTTCCTTGGGAAATTTTACGAGATATTAGTTGAATATTTACTTCATGATCAAATTAAATTAGACCGCGATTTAATCATGGATAATCTTACATTGATATTTGAATTGCTTGATGAATGTTTAGATTTTGGAATTGTTCAACTGACGGACTATAAGTTATTGCATGAGTTTATTAAAGTTGATATTAATTTACCTAGTGAATCAACTAGTAAACTGAAGAGTAAATCCACGCATAATCAAGCAGACACAACGGACGTTTCCGATACAACTGACCTTATAAACAGTTCAATTCTTCGGACATATTCCCTGAATATAAATTGGAGACCAAAGGGGATATTCTATGGCAAGAATGAAATATATATTGATTTAATTGAAGATTTACAATTTGAATATGATTTAACCAAGGGGATTATCAAAAGAAATGAAATATTGGGTACGTGTATGGTTAAATGTTATTTATCAGGTATGCCTGTTTGTAGAATTGGATTTAATGAGAAATATATGACGTCAATGAATGGGAAAGTGAAACAAGAGGAGGTACCAAAGAATCAACTTGAAGTAGACCTGGAAGAAGTAGATGCCGAAGAGATGTTGGGAGATACGACAGAGGAGAATGTCGCGACATTAGACGCGTCACTGGACATTACAGACCCAACTACGGATCCAACTACCACAGACGCTTCTTCTAACGAAGAAGCTGAAGCTAAATACAAACGTAAGATCCCCCTTGGTAACATCCAATTCCATCAATGTATCGAACTTTCCAAACTATACCATGAAAACCTAATAACATTCATCCCACCCGATGATCAATTCATCCTCATGAAATATTCCATAGATTTACAAAAACAACCAACTAAACTACCTTTAATCATGATAACACCAACTTTCAAACTAATAAACACTAAATTACAACTAATGTGCATCGTCAAGACAAACTTCAACAGACGACGTCATTGTAAAAACTTGATAATTAAAATCCCCATCATTAAAAACTTGTTCCGAATCAATAATCAACAATTGAAATACAAGGCTGAAATAGGTGAGGTTTCATTCAAAGTAGATAGTCATGAAATCATTTGGAAAATAGATACAATCGACGGAAAACAAACTGTAAGGATGATGGCGGAAATATCACTCCAGGAACAAATCACCACCGAACAAATCGCACACCTGTTACAAACTATAAATAGAAACATTCCCGAGGAACAACCAGACAATGCAAGACAAGAATTGGATGAATTTTATGGGGTACATCACAATAATCACAATACAATTGAAAAAATACAGACAACATCTACAACCAATGACATTTCAATTACGTTTCAAATTCCCATGTTGACTTATTCAAGTTTAAAATTAACATATCTAAGTGTAGAAGAATCACAATTAAACTATTCATGTTTCCCCTGGGTAAGATATATCACCCAGTCGCAATCACAACAACAGCAACAATTCCTACAACAACAACAGCTGAAACAACTGAAACATCAACCACAATACACTACCAAACAATGTTATTATCGATTTAAATTAGGTATTAAGAATTATGTAGTTGAATAAAGAGGAGGGGAGCTTACTAAGCGGATATATAAGCCGCTTTAAGCGGAATGTGTATCAAAAGAGGGGAGACCATCAGAGGAGAAAGATCTGACACCTATTGTTTTTTAACATATGAAAGATTCCTTCCCAATTAGGTAAGGTTATCCCGAATGTGGGGGGAACTGCGCATAAAATAGAAAAATTAAGTTAATTTAAACTTTTGTGTCTGTTGTTAGGGCCCTGAATGCGCGGACTTCGTTGCGCGACCCCCTGCGTTATCTTATCTCTTGACGGGAAAAATTACCCGTGATGTGTCTAATTAAGTCAAAGATATCCCCAATAATTTTTCAGTAAACTTTACACCTTTACGTCTTTCTCTTTATATTACCTATTAATACATATTGGTATATCTGAGTCAATATATATAGGCCATGCCCAAATCAGATTCAAGACCTCGAACAAAATCAAGAAATGGTTGTCATACATGTAAACGAAAGCGTCTTAAATGTGATGAAACAAAACCACAATGTATGAATTGTAGAAAACGGAAAATTCAATGTGGTGGATATGCCGTGAATTTTAAATGGAAATCATTTAACGAAAGTGAACAAGTTTCAACCGACACCGCCACAACTACCACTACCACTTCCACAAGTCCAAGTGTGGCTTCCGCCACATCTAATGAATTTAAACAACATTTGGAACTAGTGTCTATTTCCGTCACTGGAAAATCAATCATGGAAATAAACAAAGAGAATGAATTAATATCATTAGGACTAAATCCCAACAATTACACCAAAGAAGATCAACCCAACAAGTTAAACTCATTAGTGGAAGCCGCAACATTAATTGATCATCCATCACCACCAACAACTCCAAAATCACCACATTCCCTGATATTCTCCCCTGAACTAAAAACAAATCTTAACATCCCTCATGAATTCGATATTGGTGGAGTTACCCCGTCTTCATTCTCGGCAATTGTCAATTTTGCCTTTGAAGATATAGACGCATTAACCATGATTGAAGCTCAAACACCGACGAGTCAACCTAAATTAACTACTAGTTCAATGACTGAATCCCTCATCAACTCTTCATCAGAACAACAACATTTATTGTACCTATATTCAGAATATACTTGTAGTATACTATCAATTAAAAACGGCACCAAAGAAAATCCCTGGCGGGAATTAATCCTCCCTCAAGCAATCCATTACCCTTGCCTATATAATTCAATGGCATCAATGACGTTATTTCACTTGTCAGGAAGTTTAAACCCCGAGGCAATGGCCGATATGAGATCTCGAGGTTATTCGTATATGAAAAAATGTGTGTTTGAATTATTAAAAGGATTGTCCAGTGCCGAAGAAGTTAAACTACCGGCGGATATCGCCTTAGCTACGTGTTTAAATCTCGCATTTATTGATTCTTGGTATACGCCAACCACAAGTGGGATAGCCCATTTGAAAGGAGCGAAAAGCATGATTGAAAGAGTATTGAAGATCTTGAATGAAAAGCTGGAATCCACTGATAAATTAGTCTTAGTAGATAATAATTTCGATCGAGAATTGGAACAAGGGAAGATTCATATTCCTAAATCTATTCAATTTTTATTTAATGTTTGGATTTATTTACAAGTATTAGCTCAAATGACATCAAATCTGAATCAAGATGATAAAGGAGTTGATTTAGTCGCAGCAATAACATCAATGTCACAACCTGTACATAAAAATGCCAACCCCGAAACAACATCCGAATCAGGAGAACAACAAGAAACATCCCCGTCAACTGATCCATTTTCAATCTCCCCCTTGATAGATTTCACAAATTATACTCCGGAATTAATTGACCCTTTGTTAGGTTGTGGACAATCATTGTTTTCAATCATGGGTAAAGTCGCCAATTTAAGTATAAAGATTCGAAAATCGAAAACCAATGCAAAACATACAAACTCAATAATGACAATATCAACTGCATCCAACCTTAAACAACAATTAATTAACTGGAAACCACCAATATCATCCACGGACCATGATCATCCTTTTACACCTACTGATTCTACAACTTGGGATATTCCACAATGTATCGCCACAGCTGAATCTTATAAATATGCTACATTGATCTATTTACATCAATCCGTACCGGAAATCCCCTGTTTATCTTCCCATAAATTAGCTCAGAAAATCTTCTTCTTGTTAGCTTCTATCCCGGAAGATTCCAACCTCCATGTAGTTTTAATATTCCCGATACTAGTTGCCAGTTGTGAAGCTAACCCAGGAGAAGAACGTGATTGGTGTGTAGACAGATGGAGAATCTTGTTTGAAAAAATGGGTATTGGCAATGTAGAACGGGCATTTGATATAGTTAAAGAAGTATGGAAGAGAAAAGATGAACAAATGAATGAAGTTAATGACAAAAGTGAAGAAGAGGATAATAAATACGATCAATTAAGTGGATTAATGGCGGTGGTTAATGAGCTGGATTGTATTACTAATGGAATATTTTCAAATACTCATTGGAGTACAATTATGAAAGAATGGGGATGGGAAGTGTTATTGGGATAGCTTAGTAGTAGAAATATAGTAGCTTTGTAAATCAAATTCAATCTGCAAGATACACACTACAATTGTTGCAAAAGACGCAAGTAGCGACATTAGAATGCACGACATTTTTAGATCAACCTGCGCGACTTTTTTAGATCTCGCCCCATGCTGGACCTAAAAAATAATCGATCGATTTTTCACCCCTCGCCCCAAAGTGTGATTCCGCGCCCTGATGCAGCATCAAGCAACATCACGCGAATCACTTAATTGCCAAGATCTATATATATCAGCGTAAATGAACAAAACTATAATTAGAACAATCACTACTAGTTTTATAACCCCACAATATCCACGACCTAATTTCATATCATTTGATTTATTCGATACATTATACACTCCTAAACAACCAGTCCGACTAACTTACTACCAAATTGCCCATGATGAATTCAAAATTAATAAATCTTTAACTAGTATAACTCAAGAATTACCAATTATTTATCAAGAAATTTTCACCAAATATCCAAATTATGGTAAAGGGGTGTTACCAAGTTGGGACATTTGGTGGCGTAAACTAATTATTCAATTATTTCAATTAGACAAAGATCAACCACAGACTAAACAATTATGTGATCGATTGATTCAATATTATTCCGGTGAGGCATATAAAGTATATGATGATGTTGTACCTACTTTGGAATCATTAACTGAGCAAGGAGTTAAACTTGTAATTACTAGTAATTCTGATTATCGAATATATGACATTTTAAAATATTTGGATTTATTAAAGTATTTCACACCTGACGATATTTTTTTGTCATATGATGTAGGATATGTTAAACCAAGTGTTGAGTTTTTCAATAAAGTAGTGGCAACAGTATATAAACAACAACACCACCAACAACACCAAGAGTTAACCATTCCAGACGAAGAATATCGTAAGAATTGTTGGCATATTGGTGATTCTCATGATAAAGATTTCATTGGATGTATTGCTAGTGGATGGCAGGGGATTTATTTACAACGACAACCAAATAGTTATAATGAGGATTATATCCTGGTGACTAAAGATAACCGAATGATAATAAGTAATTTAACTTGTCTACCTCGTGTGTTTCAATTGTAATGTCACTACTATACTTGGTAATTGGCCTGTTTTGAAATTGGTAAACTATACACGACCCCTGAGCTTATTTTTAGAACATAAACAAAGATAACGTCATAGCCCAAGGTACATTCTTGTATAGATTAAACCTTGACATTTTTTACGTCATTTAATACGTAATACCCTCAATACATATTCTTTATATTAAACAAGTATTTCCTCCTGAAGGACAAACCTTTGTTTATACTCCTTCACGTTAAAACGTTTTACCAAGAACTCTTACTGTGCCTCCCCCTTAAGAAAAAAAAAACAAAAATTTAAAAGTCATATTTTTTTTTCCTGTCCTTACATTTACAACAAACTACTATCAACGAAACAACTTATAGATTTTTTTACACAGTATACACACACGCACAATGGTATCACTTAACCGCATACCTATAAGTTCGTTGCTAACTTGTGTTCTCACATTCACTTGGTTTGTTTCGGCAGTTCCATTAGATATCAATTCTCAAGATAGTGTATGTGCTGCAGCTAAATATGTAGCAGATGGGATTTGGAATTATTATGAAGGTTTAAGACCTGGTGGTGTTGTTGGTATGTTTGCCCAACCAAACTATTGGTGGAATGCTGGTGAAGCATTTGGTGGATTAATCGACTATTATACTTTTTGTGATCCTAAAAATCAAACTTTAGAATCGCTTATATTTGATGGAATGTATCATCAAGCTGGAGAAAATTTCAATTATGTTCCTTCAAATCAATCCATGACTGAGGGGAATGATGATCAAGGTGTTTGGGGAATGGCTATTATTCAAGCTGCCGAAAGAAATTTCACTGAGCCTTCAGCTCATAGTTGGATTTCTTTAACTCAAGCTATTTTCAATACAATGAATGCTAGATGGGATACTACTCATTGTGGTGGTGGTTTAAGATGGCAAATTTTCACCTGGAATTCTGGTTATAATTATAAGAATTCAATTGCAAATGGGTGTCTTTTCCATCTTGCTGCTAGATTAGCTAAATATACTGGTAATGGTTCAGTTTATGTTGAAGTTGCCGAAAAAGTTTGGCAATGGATGGATGATGTTGGATTCTTTATTGAAGAAGATAATGGGAATTTTAGAATTTTCGATGGGGCAAATGTTGAAACTAATTGTACCGATGTTACTCAATTAAGATGGTCTTATACTTATGGTATTTTTATGGCTGGTTGTGCTTATTTATATAATTATACTGGAGATACAAAATGGCAAACTAGAACCCTTGAAATTATGGAAGCTTCGTTGGATTATTTCTTTATTAATGAGATTATGCTTGAAAGAACATGTGCTCCATCAGGTAAATGTAATAATGATCAAAGATCATTCAGATCCCTTTTTTCAAGATGTCTTGGATTAACCATGTTAGTTATGCCAGAAACTGAATCAAAAATCAGACCTTATTTAGAAGCATCAGCCCAAGGAGCAGCAGCTTCTTGTTCAGGAGGTAGTGATGGGGTTACATGTGGTGAAGATTGGTCTTTGGGACATTGGGATGGTGTTTATGGATTAGGAGAACAAACTTCGGCTTTAGAAGTTATAATGTCGCTAATTGTTAAAAATCCCTTATCAGTACAAACTGGTGCGAGTAATGCTACTAATTATCAAGCAGGTACTAATGCTCAAGATACAATTAATAAGAATGAAATTGTGGTTAGTACAAAAGATAAAGCCGGTGCTGCCATTTTAACTGCAGTTGTATTGGCAATCATCTTAGGAGGTGCCATATGGATGATCTTCTAAGTAGTTTTTTATAAAGTCTTTATATTTTTAGTTTTTGATATTGTTAGAAAAAAGCGCAATTGTAGTTTCCACAATAGGACGCAAGGTCTTGTGCGGAAATTATCAATCAATTTTTCTAGAAGACAATCAAAAAGAAAAATTCGATATCATCACATCTTTCCTTTGTACCCAACAGTAGCAGCTATGGTGTTATTTCCTACTATAAATCGAATAGCAAACCCAAATACGGGGCTCAATCTTCCTGGTGGTCGAAGAAGACGGTTATTTATTCCTCCTTCAACTCAATATCCTCTTTTTCTTTACGGAGAAGGGGAAGATCAACGGTCATTTCTTTCCCTTATCGAAGCAGGGTCAGAATCTTATATATCAGATGATATAAGTGACGCTGCAAGTGTATCATCTACACGGTCACTCCCGTCTTCGTTAAGTACCGTTGACGATCAAGAAAGTTTCCATAGTTGGTTAGTTGAAGAACATCGACGAATTTCATTTTCCAACGATGAAGAAGAAGGAGAAGACCAAGATTTAGAAGAACAACTCGAACAACATAACAAACGAAGAAGAAGAGGAAGTAGAAGAAGATCCAGCGCCAGTTCAAGTATTAAAGATTTCATTCATTTACGTACTACTTATTCCCTTGAAATCTTTACCTTATCTCGCCATGCATTTCCATTAATTATTACATTTATTCTCGAACATTTCTTTTCAATTGTTTGTTTAATTGTCGTTGGTAAATTAGGTACTAGGGAACTTGCCGCGGTATCATTAGCCACTATGACTTCTACAATTACATTTGCCATATTTGAAGGTTCGGCAACTGCATTGGATACATTATGTCCTCAAGCTTATGGTGCGGGTAACCCTGAATTAATGTTAATATTTGTCCAAAGAAGTATATTATTTTCTTGGACTTTATTTATCCCCTGTGCTATATTTTGGTGGTATTCAGCTCATCTTTTCCAATATATCATCGATGACGAAGTTGTCGTTGATTTAACTAGTAAATTCTTGAGAATATTAATTGTTGGAGGTCCAGGATATATTTTCTTTGAAAATTCCAAAAGATTTTTGCAAGCTCAAGGGATCTTTGAAGCTGGTACTGGAATCTTATTCGTGGCAGCTCCTTTGAACATCCTCCTCTCTTGGTTTCTTGTATGGAATGAAACTTATGGATTAGGTTATATTGGAGCACCCATAGCCACAGCATTCAATTTCTGGTTTATGAGTTTCTTAATGATCATGTATGTTAGATTCATTGATGGATATAAATGTTGGTTTGGAATTAGTTCATTCCGAGAATTAATCAGTAATTGGAGTCAATTATATCGATTAGCAATCCCTGGGATTGTTATGATTGAATCGGAATATATCGCATATGAAATAATGACCCTTTTCGCGTCATATTTCGGTACAAAGCAACTTGCGGCTCAAAGTGCAGTTTCAAGTATTGCCAGTTTAGCATATATGATCCCCTTTGCAGTAAGTATTGCTGCTCTGACGAGAATAGCTAATTTTATTGGAGGTCAAAATAAACCAGGAGCAATCATTTCGACTAGAATAGCCCAATTAGCTTCAATTATGGTGGCAAGTTTCAATTGTATTGTATTATATAGTTTCAGAAAACAAATTGCCCAAATTTTCACTCGAGATCCTGAAGTTATTAAATTAATTGATGATTTATTTAACCCCTTGGTGGCAGTTATACAATTATTTGATGGGGTTGCGTGTATAAATAGTGGGATTTTACGAGCTCAAGGAAGACAAAAAATTGGAGGTTTTATTAATTTCATTGCTTATTATGCATTAGGTTTACCCTTGGCTTTAACCTTGAGTAAAATTATTGGATTGGAATTATTTGGTTTATGGATTGGTATCGGGGTAGGTATGGCCATGATTGGAATTACTGAAACCGTGATTATTCTTTGGAGTGATTGGGAAGAGATTTTAATTCGTGCTGGTTTATTAATAGAATGTGAAGAGGATGAAGATATTGATGAAGGTAGTGGGTTTTTTACATAGATATAGCGACATAATACATTTAGCATCAAAGATAGCAGATTTTTACTAGCTTAACAATATTAACTGACTGACTATTACTTATTATTTTTATACTTTCATATCGTTAACCTGACTTAATATTGTATTATACTTCTTAGTGCTCACAGAATGAAAAAACCCTGGCGAACGAATGGTCCGGGTCTCCTTTGATGTCTTCAGGCTTTTCTGTTCTCTCATCCATAAATTCTTTTCTAATGGTATAAGCTTCCTCTAAACTCATTGGCCAAGTCTGGCCTTGTTTCAACTTTAAAATATCTTCTTTGGTGTTACCAGGGTAAAGATGTTTCAAATCTTCGTCATTCCACCATGTTTGTTGTTGAGGTGGAACTTTATCTGAACTAACCACACTCGTATGATATGGATCGATAATAAAGAAACATAAGATCTTACGATATCCTGATTTGGTTTTGTCTTTCAATTCAAACGGATCAACGTGATGTTGGTACATATTAGGGAAAATAATAACACGATCTTTCTTGGCTTCAACGCTTCCTATATTCCGAACCATCGGATCCTCATCTTTAAGTCCATAGAAGTACTCGGGATAGAAGCTGTCATGCTGTTGATAATTTGGATCCTCAAATCCAGTTCTAAATGAAAGTCTAGACTCGGAAATATTATCCATGTCGTAGTAATACAACACGGTAGCAATAATATCTTCATTGATTGTACCTTCAACATGCCATGTACCTCCATCGTATGTAGGTTTGTCGGGAGTTAATTGAATATTAGCCAATTTCACAATGACCTTCAAATTTTCAAATGAGCTGACATCAATAACTTTATCAAATTCGGGTGGTTCCTTCCATTTGGGTTTAACTCCAACAAGGTATTCCAGTTTGCGTTCTTCAAATTCATCAATTTCTTGCTGGACTGCATCTTCATCTTGATCTTCATCGTCATCGTCATCTTCATCTTCATCTTCATCTTCATTTTCACCTTGTTCAACACCTTGTTCAACACCTTGTTCAACGCCTTGTTCAACACCTTGTTCAACGCCTTGTTCAGCATCTTCATCTTGATCTTCATCGTCATCGCCATCGTCATCGTCATCGTCATCGTCATCGTCATCTTCATCGTCATCTTCACCTTGTTCAACACCTTCTTCAACACCTTGTTCAACGTCTTGTTCAGCATCTTCATCTTGATCTTCATCGTCATCGTCATCGTCATCTTCATCTTCATCGTCATCTTCACCTTGTTCAACACCTTCTTCAACACCTTGTTCAACGTCTTGTTCAGCATCTTCATCTTGATCTTCATCGTCATCGTCATCGTCATCTTCATCTTCATCCTCATCTTTATAAATGATATTACAAAGCACTTTTCGTAATTCTTCACGTATTTCAAGGTATTCTAACAGATATGCTTTATGATGATCTGGTATATTGATCCGAAGAAATTCTTTAGATGCATACCGGGTTAGGGTATAGTTCAATCCTGGTATTATCGCATTAAAAATATTTGCAATTGTTTCATACAAATCTTTATGTTTAACAGGATGGAGATTGTTAATATACGACTTAAAGCAGAATTTTCCATCTTCGACTTTTAATAATGCTGGTATCCACTGGAACTTCTCAGTTTTCAGGTAATCGTCTAAACCCTTCTTGACAAATTGAACTCCTCTGTTATACTCCGGAATTTTAATCACATTCTCGGTATCAACAATGGGGGTGATATTATATTTTAAGGGAAATAATGATGGGTGGACTATATCTACTACTTTCTCGTCAGATCCAGGATGATAATCTAAATCATCGCCAAATTCAGCAACTACTTGTGAAACTTGTGTAATTAATGTTTGTTTTAATTCTTTGTCAACGGCTTTATCTGAAGTGGTTATATAATCATTAAACCCAATTTCAAACCCTGAAGATCCCATAAAACGCGATTCGATTTTCTCATACCATTCCAATTCCTTGAACACATACTCGATAACTTCTACAATATATTTGGTCCTATCTTTACATTGCTCGGTAATTTCTTTCTTCCATTTATTAGCAATTTCTTTATCCTTGTATTTCCTTCTCCAATCGCTTTTGGATCTAATTGACCAAGACACTTCCATAATCAACCATTCATCAAGACATCTAGCAGCTGGTCCAGCTGGAGTCTCTTGGAATGGTATCCACCAGGGGTGTGGGAATGGAGAATCTATACGCCATTGGGCACTATATAACTTATCAACTCTCGCTAACTCTTCCCAACCATAATTACGCCGTTTACGTATTTCTTTTTCCAATTCGTGTGGGTCCTCGCTGAACTCTCTTTTCCTACCAGAATCCACCATTATCTAATATTTTACTGGGAGATTTCAAGAACGTAGATAAAGATGGCAACTTCGTTTGCTTAAATTCTTCCAGAAAACTCATGGTATAAAGTCTTATTTTTTTGTAATTATATTATTCAGGAAAGTACAATAAAAATTCAAGACCTACCCCCTTAGGTACTCCATTGATTGTTCTTACTCTTTCTTTAATGTTATGGGGTTTTGTGCACGTAAAATAAGCGAATATTTTTTGCGACACAGCATTGTATTATTATTCTCTTACAATATTCAAACAATAAAGAAGACTAGAAAAACGTTCCAACAACTCGTTTATATCCCATGGGCTCAACTAATGTTTTATAAATGTTGATGTAATGCTGAACACTTCCCAAACTAACTAACAATTTTAAGGTAGTAAGTAACTCTACCAGCTATTGCAGATCATGCTACTTTTAAGCTCAACATAAATATCAGCTCCTCTATTTCCTGTCATAATTTTTATATGTGTATAGAGTAGATTACATATTTTATATTTAGGTAGAGTTAATGTGATTTAAAATTGTATTATCTTCTCGTTGCATTCTCAATGCTCACATAATGAAAAATGTCTGGTGAAAGCACCTTCATACTCATCTTCATCGTCAGCTGCAGCACTTCTTTCGTTCATCAATTGTGTTCTAACGTTATTAGCTTCAGGTAAACGCATTGGCCAATCATCACCGAGACTAGATTTCAACTGCAAAACAACCTCTTTGGTATTACCGGGGTAAAGATAATTTAAATCTTCATCATTCCACCATTCGTCTTGCTGAGGTGGAACCTTATCCGTACTTATCACACTCGTATGATATGGATCGATAATAAAAAAGCATAAGATTTTTCGATATCCTGGTTTAGTTTTGTCTTTCAATTCAAACGGGTCAACGTGATGTTGGTACATATTTGGGAAAATAACAACTCTATCCTCTTTGGCTTCAATACTTCCTATATTCCGAACCATTACATCCTCATCTTCGATTCCATAAAAGTACTTGAGATAGAACTCATCCCCTTGGTCATAACTTGGATCCTCGAAACCGGTTCTAAATGAAAGTCTAGATTCGGAAATATTGTCCACATCGTAGTAATATAACACTGTAGCAACAATATCTTCATTGATTGTACCTTCAACATGCCATGAACCACCATTATATGTAGGTTTCTTGGAAGTTAATTGAATATTAGCCAATTTGACAACTACTTTCAAATTTTCAAATGATCTGACATCAATAACTTTATCAAATTCGAGTGGTTCTTTCCATTCTGGTTTAACTTCGACAACATATTTAACTTTCTCTTTAGCAAGTTCCTCTAGTTCTTCATCGCCTCCTTGACTCAACCGCTCGTATATCTCGTTGAAGTTATCCCAATATTCTTGAGTATAGACATCCTCTCCTTGGGGTACATTGATCCGAAGATCTTCTTTAGAAGCATACCGGGTTAGAGTATAGTTCAATCCTGGCACTATTGCATTGAATACTTTTTCAATTGTTTTGTACAAATCCTTGTGTTTAACAGGATGGAGGTTGTTAATATACGACTTGAAGGAAAATTCCCCATTATCTTCAAGTTTTAATAATGAAGGTAACCACAGAAAGTACTTAGAAACTCCATACTGCAGTACATGCTTTTTGGCATATTGAATTTCGTCCTTGTATTTCACAAGTTCAACCATATTGTTATCATTAATAATGGGAGTTTTATCGTATTGTAAGGGGAATAATGATGGATGCACTATATCTAGCACTTTCTCGTCCGATCCAGGATGGTAATCTAAATCATCACCAAATTCAGCAACTACGAGTTCCACTTGTGCCTTCAAATTTTCCTTTACATCGGGAGCAACTGCATTATCTGAAGTAGTTATATAATCATTAAATCCAATTTCAAACCCCGAAGATCCCATAAAACGCGATTCGATTTTCTCATACCATTCCAATTCCTTGAACACATACTCGATAACTTCTTCAATATATTTGGTTCTATCTTTACATTGCTCGGTAATTTCTTTCTTCCACTTATTTGCTATTTCTTCATCTTTGTATTTTCTTCGCCAATCATTTTTCGATCTAATTGACCAAGACAATTCTATGATCAACCATTCGTCTAGACATCTAGCAGCCGGTCCAGCTCCACCGTATGA
This sequence comes from Spathaspora sp. JA1, assembly GCA_003676035.1. Lineage (NCBI taxonomy): Eukaryota > Fungi > Ascomycota > Pichiomycetes > Serinales > Debaryomycetaceae > Spathaspora > Spathaspora sp. JA1. Next base: position 61,428 of record NSGQ01000014.1, on the reverse strand, counting down.
CCACCAAGGGTGTGAGAATGGTGAATTTATTTGCATAGCTTCAATTCGTGCTCTTTCTGCTCTGGTGGCTTCAAGACGCACTTGCCAAGCAATGTCTTGAGTCAATTGGGTTAACAGATTATTAGAATCTGAGTCTGAATCGTGGAGGACTTCAGGCTCGAGGCTTTTTATAGGAGCTCCCATGATATGCAACCTTCTACTGAAAACTCGATAAGAACGCTTACTAGAACGAAAATTGGGGTTTAAATAAATAGTAAATTTCGTTTGACAAATTGCTTGGCAAATCCCCCTGCATAATCCTCTCAGATACTGTTGTTTTTCTAGAAGCATATTACCCGAATATGACAAAGTGAAACAGATTCCGCACAGCAAATAAAGCAATAGTTGTGAGATTTGTTTGAATTGTCTCGATTAAAGGGTTATCAACGTTGATATAATATTGAATATTTCTTAGTAGTAGCCGTACGTTGCGCTCCGGCTAAATAAACTTTACAAGTGATAGTATATTAAAAATGTGCAAAATAGACACAACCATCCTAAACGGGAAATTGCCGAACCTGATTATGCATTTTTGAGTAGGGCACATTACTGACTTCAAGGCTATATAAAACCTTATAAATTGAAAATATTTCATTGTCTTAAGGTATAAACACATTTCGGGTTTTTATTTCCTCTCACATGTATAAGATAGCAACTGCAATTTCACTTTGTCCAGAAGTTTGCATAGAGAAAATTCTAACTCAGTGAGTGTTACTCTTTTGTACATAGTTACAACAATATTTACGAATTAAAATTTAGCAAACAATGTAGTAAAGTTCTGAAAGAGAAAAGCTGTACAATAAATATAGATAATTTTTTGTCTAAAAAATGGAGAAAAGTGTTGCAAAAAAAAAGAAAAACAAACATCACTCTAGAATAAACAATGGTTCAACAAGCAGAAGACAACGATTGGAGTTTCACCTTGTATGATGAATCACTAGAAATAACCAATGCAACCAACCAACAAGTACCTTCAAGTAAGTCTTCCATAGATTCTGAAGATCATAATGATCCAGAGTTAGAAACATCGAAAGTGGACACAACAAAAAGTTTTACTACCAACGTTAACAATGAATCCGGATTATTCAACCCATTTATAATTGCCAAGATGAACTATTTCAAGAGGAAATCCAACAAATCACCCATATCTAAACCTATTTACAAGCAAAGACAGATTGTTTCTAAACAACATGTCATGCAAACAATATCCAAATCAGTCAATTGTTGGGAAAATTTACTTGAATGGACCAGGAGAAGGGGATACCCAAGTGAAATTGTTTCCCAAGGAGCTAAATCTATTTTGGAACAGGCTGTTGACACTCACCACTCCATAAGTTCAAAGAGACTCAGTCCAGGCTGGTTTGAATTTGGCGTGTGCCAACCAGAAGAAAAAATTTTTGGTCAAACTTCAAAAAAAAAAAAAATAAAAAACCACATAAAAAAGATAATGCCAAATTGTCAACCAACTTGGAAATACCGAAAAGTTTAGGAAAAAAGGCATTGAAATAAAACATGACTAATACCGTTGAGAAAAAAACCGATTCTTGTATGTTTAATACCGTTCCACTATTTGATCGAGAATATATTACTAACTTTTTAACCTATAGCCTCGGAGTTTGAAAAAGTCTTGCCAGATTTGTTTATAGTTTATGAAAATGCTGATAAAAATTTGAATGTACTTGGAAGTGAAGTACTTCCCGTGAATTTCCATGAAGAAAATCCATATGAAATTGTTTATACGTTGAAGAAACGACTCGATGATAAATCTGAAACCACTAGCGTTCAAAAGAAATTTGCTAATAATGAATATAGTACCCCATATCAAGTATATCATGACTTGAAAGCAGCAAGTTCAGCATTAATACAGAAACATCAACCAGGAAGTGAAGAATATCGGGAATTAGATTTCTTTTACAAATTCACCACCGAGGTTTTGTTGCGAGAAGTTGGAAATTTGATAACTCTGAACTCGGGTGGAATCAAAACTGAGCTTGAAAATCAATTGGATGAAGATTTCGATAAAATTATCACAACTTATAGTCTTACAAATGGAGAAATAATAACTTATATTTCCAAAACAGAAGAACCTGAACCAACAGGTTATGCAAATTTATATTCTCAACATAACCCAGTTGTGAAGCAAAGAATTCAACCCTTGTTTTCATCAATTATTGAAAAATCAGAATTGGACCCACAACAAACGATTGTTCCTGATCCATTTTCAGTAACTAAAGTAGTGCCTCTGATTAAAGATGTTGGTAAATCTGATTCAGTGTTGGATAATTTAACTCCTGTGAGCACGAAAATTCCAACTCCATTGGAAAGTCAAACATCAATGATTTTGTATGATTTCTTTCATCCTACATGGTATACAATCACGGTACCTACTTGGATTAATTATCGTGCCCAAGTTATAAAACCAGCAAATATGCTCCCTCAACAAGCTTCTCAACTTCAAAATCAGAAATTGAAAGTATTACAACAACGAGATGATAAGAATTCAACCATATTGTCAGAACATCCATCTCTTGTATGGGCACCTGGTAATAATTTCCGGTCATTTGCTCCTTCCCAAGATCTGAAGGATTCTATTATTAATTCGGAATTGAAAGGACGAGTTTGGCTTAATCATTTAGGGATCGCCGAGATTGAAAAGATTAGAATGCAGTATCTTGAAGACAAAGACGAAAATGACGAAGATGAAGTAGAAGATGAAGAACCAAGAGAAGAGAGTGAACAACAGGAAGAAGAGACAAAGGTTGAACTTACAAACAATGAAAATGAACCAATGGATGTGGATTCTACTTCTACAGATTCAGAAGTTCCAATTAATGTTGCTAATTTAATTCAATGGAATCCTGCCAAAATAAAAGAGTTTAAATTATTGAAGGATTCTAAACTGGATATTATCAATCCAGTAAAACTACAAAAGTTAATTTCAGTTTCATTATTAAAACTAAATAAATTGCGTCAAGATAGATATCTTAGAAGTGATATTCGAAACCCCTTGGCACCTGAACCAGCTGAATATAAATTATATGCTAGAATTCAAAAGTACATTACCTTGGCTATACAATTATATAAGATATCACCCCTGAGTTTTTCATATGAATTCAGTAAACGGATCCCAGTATTGGTTTCTGAATATAGTGGTACTTTACCCGGGGTAGCTCCTAATCGAATTAGTGCTGGAAATGCCGCGATTGCCAAGCCAAGTAGATTACCAAGTATCAGAGGACCATATAAAAAGACAAAAGGAAGGTACTAATTCTATATATATTAACGCTCTTTCTCTATATTTGTGCTCCATTGGCAAATGCAAAAACTAAATAGATGTTTAGAAATGATATAATAACCCAAGTTAAAATACTTGCCGTACGTAAAAGTTTCCCATTTTCAAAAGTATATCTGCAAGCAGTAGTCAGATTTGAATGTATGTCAGTTGTCAACAAAGCTGTAGATTCAATTGGTTGAGCTGTTTCATAAACTGTCATGTATTCTTTAGAACATGTGAAATAAATCAATGGACCACTAACTATGGGTAAGATAAAACTTAAAACCACTTGAGAAGAATTCATTACTTTTGAAACTCCCTCACGTCCTAATATACCAATAACAATAATCACGGGGATAATAGCAAGCACTCGAGTGATGATTCTACGTTTCCAAGGTTTCATATTCCAATTGATGAACCCTTCACTTATAATTTGTCCCGCCATTGTACATACTATCCCGGCACTTTGACCAGCGAATAACATTGAAAGAGCAAACACGAGTCCAGCAGCTTTAGAAATATAAAAGGACAACATTTTATAAATTGATAATAAGTCAGCATCAGCAGCATCTGGTTGTCCATATAATGAAGAACCAGCAACTATCAAAATGGCAGAGTTGACAAACACAGCCACGGTAAATAACGATAACACAAGTTCAAAGTAGGAGTAATTCAAACAATACTTTATGGCAGCATATGATGGTTTATACTTTCTAGCAAGGAACGAACTGTCGGAAAGTCTTCTGAGTCTTGGCGTTGCTGGTGCAAAAGTAATTTCATCTTCTTCAGCTTGTGATATTTCCTTGTCGTGACTCTCATCGTATTGTTTAAGTCTTGGTTGAACCAAAGCTGATCCCAAGTATAAGGAATGAGGCATGACGGTACTACCAACAATCCCACAACTAAGAAATAAAGCAGTGGAATCTTTAATTATCACTTTATTTACAGGAAGGAAACCTTTAAAGATTTCCCATCCTGTACCAGGAGGGAAATCACATTTAAACAATTCAGTTATAAAACAAATACACGTTGCAGCAACCAAAATCGAGACAAAAATTTCAAAAAACCGTGTTTGTTTCATTGATCCATCCTTTCTATAAGCCATCAAAATAATCAACACATCCAAAACCGTAATTATAACACCATATAACAAAGGGATACCAAATAAAATTTCTAACGCGATAGCAGTACCTACAACTTCTGCCAAATCAGTGGCAATAATTGCAAGTTCAGCACAAATATACATGAATAAATTTAATTTGGGGTTTAAATGTAATCGACACATTTCTGCTAGGTCTAAACCAGTAACGGTACCTAATTTAACACATAAGATTTGTAAGATAATGGCAAATAAATTCGACATAAATATGATAAATAAAAGTTTGTATTGAAATATTGAACCTGATGAGACTGAAGTTTGGTAGTTCCCAGGGTCCATATAACTAACACTAACAACAAGCCCGGGGCCTATGAAGGATAAGTACTTCTTCACCACCTGGAACATTCTTGTCTTATTAAACGATAGCAGTTGTGACATTGTTTTGATATAAATATAACTTGAATAAACAAATAACGTGTATCAAAATGAAAACAAACCTTTTGATGCCAATTTGTTCTAGAAGGGAGCCGATGTAAACCGGGATCGGATGCTTTTTTTTTTGTTTGTTGCTTTTGTTTAATCAGTGGGCAGGTTCTAATACGACGTGTCGTTATTGCTACAAATCACGCAATGTAAACTAAACCAAGAATTAAAAAGAAGAAACGAGGGGTGATGATTGAATTTACAAATCATCAAAGAGATGTCTTGCCATTTTTAGTTATGTGCCCTTGACCTGACATTTCCGCCAGAGATGCTACCAAATATACCAAGCCTATAGTAAAGGTTTTACTGGATTAGTCGAGTTTCTATCTAATTCTGAAAGATGTTCTATATCACTTGTACTCATATGAGAGAGCAGTACCGCGTATGTTTTTGCCCAAGTAGTAAGGGCAAAGCTGCATAGTCACAGTGCAACCAATGACAAACATCGGAGTTCGCGATATGAAAAAACATTGTGTTACACTGTAATTCTCTAAACATAGGTGAACCAAAAAGAACCATAGCCACACTTTTATATGATAATATTACGTAGATCAGGGGTGATAACGGCGACTGTTGCTTCCATAAGAAATAATGTCAACCCATACAAGGCAATTGATCGGTTACTATCGAGTTCTACCAAAAGACCCGAAACCTTAATTTCCACTCTTCAAAACTACAAAAGCTCAATTCCTCAAGATATCCTAGTCAATAATAATATTACTCAATTTTGCAATGTTGAGTCTAAGAAATATGAACCATTAACGTTAACTATAGGTATATTCTATGCCAATACAAAAACAAGAACCAAATCTAAAATTATAGAAACAATTCTTGCTGATCCACTTTCAGAAAATCACAACCAATGGTTTAACAAGATCCAGGAAAGAAACAAGACGCTGATTGTTCTGTTTCAATACTCACAAAATATAGTGTCTTCAGATATAACATACAAAATCCCATCCCCTATCCTTAGTGGAGTTTATCGACCCAATTATAATTTCGAACCTCAACAATTCCCCACTGATTTAATAATACATGAAATAAACCAAGATATCTCAAATGTTAATGTTTCCGATTACACTTACTTAATTTGTGTTGATGATCAAATCAAAATCAATCAATTTAACGAAGAAACCCAAGACAAAATATTGTTTAATATAATTGACAATGAATCATATTCACCTCCAAGCATTCAAGATACCACACCAGTTGCATTCATTAGTGAACCAAATACCAATATAATAAAGATTAATAGTAAACTAGCATTCGACGGGATTAAAGAATTTGTTGAAAAAGATGTTGCAGTTGCATCTGAATACCTTCAAAGTGTACGCGATAGTAACATTTACGAGTTATTAAAGGGTATAACTTGGATGCTGAACAAAGAAACAATAAGTGAGTTTCTCTTGAATAATATTAAATCTAATATTGAAAAACATTTGAAATCTTTGAACGAACCTCAAGAGAATCATCGCCTTGCTACCAAGGATATTACTAAATTTGTTGAATTTGTAAATAGTGAACTTCAAGATGAATTTCAACCACAAACCAAAGAATTTTTCAGAAAGAAGTTGAATTGGTGGAGATTATATTACAAGAATGACAATGTTGAATATGATATCAAGGATTTCTTCAATACTAATTTCATGAACAAGAGTATAGAAAAGTATAATTATTTAAGTGGCAAGATTTCCGGAGTAAATGAAGTTGAAACAGAATTATCAAACCCATTATCTGATTTAAAAACTAGCATCACAAACGAAAGAATTACTCAAGAAGTACAACCTTTAGTTGTTAAAACATTGGCATCTGCATTTGTCTATTATCAATTACCAATAGGAACAATTGCTGCATTAGCTTATCAATTTTTTGATTTTAGTAGCAATTCCTGTATTGCTCTCTTCACATTAGGTTTAGTGGTTGGGTTTAATCAAGTATCACGAATTTGGATTGAATTTACTCAAAATTGGTTATCCCTGCTCTTTGAAGAAATCAGAGTTTGCCTAAGTAAAGATTGTATCGAAAAGGGTCTTTTAAAGCAGTCTGATGATCGATTAGCTAAAGATATTGAATTGGCTAAGTTACGTACACAAACTTTAGAGCAATTAAAATAAGTATTATTTCTATAAATTTCCAATATACACACACATATAAAAAAGCAATTACAAAGATGGTGGTACCAATTGAGAAGGTTTCTTCTTGGATAACAGTTGCTCTAATCTATCAAATTCCTTTAAAGCAATTTCTTCTTCTGGATCAAGTATTTGAACAACTTCTTGAACTTCTTCCACATAATATTTCAACATTGATTCAATTCCATGTTTTAAAGTATCCTCACTTGAAGAACATGATTTACATGCACCTTGAAGTTTTAAAAACACTGTTCCCGTTTCTTCATCAAACGCCTTATATTCAATATCACCACCATCGTCTTGAATAGCTGGTCTTATTCTAGTTTCAATCAACTCCTTAATCATCGACACAGTTTCCGTATCGTCTTCACTACTCTGTTCCTCCTCGTTTATTTGTTCAAGTAAAGTCTTGGTTATAACCGGATCTTTCTTTTCAGTTAAAAATTTATCCATTAATTCAACCACTTCAGGTCTTAAATTAGCCCAATTTATATGATCTTGTTTATTAACAGTTAAAAAATTGGGACCCAACATCACGGATCTAACACCAGGAATCTTAAATATTTGTAAAGCCAAAGGTGAATGAACTGCTTGAAGTGTAGATGTGAATTCAAATGTTTTATTTTCAATAGGTATTATGGCACTTTCAGGTGATACAAATTTAAGGGCATTGGGGTTTGGTGTAGGTAATGTTTTGAAGGACAAAAATCGTTTACTTAATTGTTGCAGCTGTAAAATAGCACTTCTAAATGAAATAGACATGGTTGATAAAACTGTTGTCAAAAGTTGCACTCTTTATGGATATAACAAATAAGTTAAATGACAAATCAAATTCGGGTCCGATTTAAGGATATCATCGAATTTCCCCCCAGGAAAAAATCTTGCTTACTACAGAAATTTTTGATTGGCGATAGATTGAATCACGTGAAAGTAATAAACTACAAACACAAAACTGGTTGCCACATTTAGGTGTAAATTAACTTTAATAACCTCCAATTGTAAATTAATTTGGTATGTAGGTACTTTCTTAAGCCAATTCATATTGCAAACTCTCCAAAATATGTCTCAATCAAATATCAACCAACATGGAATTCAAGAATTACATTTAACTTCTAGTGAGCCTGAACTTATTAAAGTCAAGTTTGATTCGATCCCCGAAGTAATTGCCCTTGTGGCCAGTGCTCTTGAAATTAATTTAATTCATCCTGATCTCGTTGATCCAAAAAGTATCGTTAAAGGACCCACCTTTAGTTTTGGGAGAAGTTACAACCATGCCATTGGTGAAGTTAATGATCATGTAACTTTATATTGGCCAGATATGGAAAAGAATGTCAAGTTTTATCTTTCCACTAGTTACCCTTATCAAATGGTTCTTGGAGGTGAAGTGTCTATGATGTTCCGAAAATTTCCACCTGGAGTAAAATTAATTGATGAAGATGAAAAAATTCCTGGAATTGATTATTAGGTTATATGGCGAGGCTAAGTTACCTAACTGTAAGTGGCCTTGAAAAGTAGAATTAGAAAGCTGTTTTCGGTTCTCAGTTTATATAGTAGTTTATTAATTTCTAGGAATAATATACCCTATCTTAATTACTTATACCCAATGTAGCTCAATTCAGCTTTGTAGATATCCGAGAGCAGTCGCTGGTTAGATTTATTTCACCTATTTGAAACCAGTTGCACTCTATACCTCTGCCCTATTACCTGCAACAATTACAAGGGATCGGCTTACTGAACCATGATACGATAGAGAAAGAAGAAGATTAGTTTTAGACGAATTCAAAAAGCTCATCGGAGAGTAAGAATGCAAGTAATCAGTTATTCCAGTTCTTATTCAAATTCGATCATGTGTAAATACTGCTTCTAACATCAGTATGCTGGAAGTAAGAGATATATGCAGCTGTTTATATGCAGTTCTTGAGGTTTCTTTCCGTATTCTGTGATTTATAAATTATGAAATATTTACCACTAGGACATTTACATTTAACATCATGACTGGAGTTTAAGTCAAATCAATTCAAAAACGAAATATTTTTGTATATTTGTATGTATCTGTATAAACACGTAAAAGTTTTAATAGCAATCAACTTAATCTTTGTTTTCCAAATCAATTACTTTTTCACCAGAAGCGAATCTTGGATGTCTTGGATCATTAATGAATTCAGCTGAGTTCATGGAAGCTTGAGAAGCCTTGTAAATTAAAAAATAAGTTATACCGGCTATATTTGTTTGTTAGTATATTGACTAAAATAAAACTCATACAATTGTTTCATGGAATTTCAACTAGTTGTGTTATAACTAGCAGTATTTACCATTAGGATCAAGGATAATTTCAATTTCAAGTCAGGTACAAAGTTCTCTAACATATCATATTTAGTGTTGGATTTGGTATCTTCATTCAATTGAACCATGCCACAATTTTTCAAACAAACATTAAAAGTACATACCACCGGCAAAGTAAGGCCAGTAGGTCTTGACAAGTGGGAATCCGTATACTGGTAAAGCCATTTTATCTATTAAATTCTTATAGTTTGAATAACTAACTTAACCCTTTGATTGTTAGCGTGAATTTTTTTTTCAGCACTTTTGTTTTTCCCAGTGTAAAAACCGGTGTTCGCACTGAATAAGCTTATTTTATTGGATGAGACAATATGCAGGATAATATACTTCTTATATAGGTTAACCATGGAGAGTAAGAAGTTACTCTTTAGGAGTACCGCAAGTTGATGAAAATAATCTAAATCTACAAGGGAAAGTTTATATATGTATCTGTGTACTTTTTGGAACACCTATAAGTTACGGATCTTTTTTGATCTCATAGATTCGTATTTCCTGAGTACCCTTTCTGAAATAACAAGTTGATTCAATCAACTCCGGTTTCTCAACTTGTGATACTATTCTCCAATTGATCAGATCCTTGTTGAAATAATGATTAAGTTGTGTTTCCCATGCCGAGATAGTATCTATATTTCTAATCGTAGCAGCAATTACTGCAAGTTCCGTTCCTCTATGTTTGAAAAAGTCATTTATCGTAACACATAACGATTCAACCACTGTTGAATCATATGTTATATCAGCACCAACAATCACATCTACTTTTCTATCGTCATTATTAGAAAATGTTGAATCTGATCCCCAAATTAACTGTTGACAATGTATTTGTGAACTATTATCTAAGCCATTTAACTTCAACGTATCTGTCATATTATCGAAAACAATAGTTGACCCATCAGTCATTATCAATTCCTTAATATTGGCTATTCGAGAGTTATAATTCTTAAGTATGGCCAACCCAACTAAACCAGTACCACATCCCAATTCTAATATAGTCATGTTGTTAAAGTCATAAGGAGTGTCGGGTTTGTTATTGAGAAAGTTAGCCAAGTATAATGCCGCTTCCCAGGTTCTTAATCCCGTGGTATTATTACCCGATATTAACTTTGGTGTCTCCTTAATCAATATTGATTCATCTTTTGCCCCAGTGTATTCATCATTCAACCCGTTAATATAATACTTTACAATATCTGTCGCCGATGGATCTAACTCTACAGCATTTAGGATATCTGGATCACAATATAATTCATACAATTCATCAATAACTTCTTCATTAATGTGTTCTATTTTTTTGATGTATTCCCGTAGAAATGTTTTCGCATAGTACGGGTTTAGATTGGTGATTGTTTGTTTTAGGAATAATGTGATTAAGAGTTGTGACTCATAGGAAAAAATGATACCTTGTAAATCAATTTGGTTTGGAGGCACCCTTTGATCTAGAGATGCTTGTAGTTTATTCATGTTGAGTGAGAGATGATTATAGACTATATTTTTTTTGCGACTATTTATGCAATTACACCAAATGCTCGAACTCTTTTCACACCTCCATCAGGAATGATCGTTAATTTGATATGAGAATATACGTTATTCGCAAACTCCTCATCGATATCATAATAATGTTCTTTATCAGCACTAGTTTTTGAATCTGGAACAATTACATCCCAAGTTCTCAAATCACAAGATAATGATTGTTCCTTGTCAACATAAGTAGCCTCCACATTAATCAATTGAGGATAATTACCCCTGAAATGAGCAGTATCTACCACAATACGATGTAATTTCGCCCTTATGCCCAATTTAATAATCACCCAGTCGGTATGACCTGGATCTCTTGATCGTTTAGTTTCCCACCCATCAGACATATCATGGCCACGTCCAGGAAGTAGCAAATTATCAGCAGTTCCAAAATGTTGATCACTGAATTTAACGGCAACACCACCATTTTGAACAGATGCGAGATCTAGTACTTGTTCAATTGATTTGGAAAACACTGGAACTACCAATCCGTATAACCTGAATCTGGCAATTCCTCCATCAGGATACATTCTTAGTCTAGCATGAGTGTAGTTCTTCTCCGTAAGGGCAATTCTGGAAAAGAAATGTCTTTGCGAGGGTCCACATTCGGTTTTAGGAATGACTTCTTCCCAATCGCTTTCCTTGACAGTTTCTAAATTATCATTATCAAAACTTTGAAGTGCCTCAATGGAAATATAAGGGGCATGATTACCATTAAAGAATGCAGTATCTACTTCACATCCAATCAAGTAAGCTGAACTAACCCCTAAGTTAAACGTAACCCAATCTGCCTCTTCCGGATTATGTCTTCTTGTTTCCCATCCATCATACCATGCTCCAGAGTATGTGAATTTTGTAGCATCTCTAATTGGAGGTTTTGGTTTGATTAAGTTTTCTGCAGCTGCAAAGAATTGATCTGAACAGGATATTATTTTACCACCTAATTTCTCACCTATTACATCGGTATATTTTGAAACTATATCAGTTTGAAATTCTTTCTCGGTAAGAACTAAGGTCATATTATATGTTTTTGATTTTAACTAAGTAATTAATTATAAAGAAAAACTCAACTTTATTTATATTCAGATTCCTTATCAATTAGCTGTGGAGTTTTTAGCATTGTTTGCTTAAGTGTGGGTGTACTATTGCTAACGACTATGTCCCGCCTACAACAAAAATATCGGAATCGCCGACGGAGTTCCTGAAGGGAAAACTAGTCTAAGAAAAAATACTATCATGTCATGTTTCCAAAGTAAAACTGTCTTAACTAAGCTGCTGCAAACTAAAATATGGGGAGAGTTGTCTTAACCCAAGAAATAAGGTGTACAAGAGAACTGTCGGTATCTTTACTTATAAATGATGCTTCGTTAAAAACTTAAAACCAATTGTAATCTTCCAGAAAATTTCAAGGAGTAAATAATATTCTCTCGTATAACCAAATCACATCAACGAAAATCACTTGATACTTCAATGCCCTTACAACAGTAGGTTCCATGCCTGAAAGGTTCCTTCAATCATTGGTGTGCAAAAAAAAGCGTCGTGCAAAGCCCGAAAACAAATACATTTTTGGGATGGCCAACATTAACGGCATTGAAAAGCCAAGGAGGTTTTGGCTTGTTGAATTTACACCAACAGTTATTAGGTAGAAGGGCTCAATATGTCGCCTTTGCCCTCCTGAACACAACTGATATTCAATTTCAACTACTTAGGGATAAGCTCCAACGGGTTTTGGACTTCCAAATGCCGGTCAGAGGCTTCTTACAAAGAGATCGGGTTTGGACGATCCCCTGGTATGAGTTCCTCACAAGAAATTCACCTTTTTATAGGGGCAGAGATTTGAATGAGTTGCTCAAACGAAGTGGAATTTTCACAGCGATGGAGCTCAGTCATCTTCAAGCGTGGTTCACTCTTGTGGAGGGTCCACGAAAGAAATATCTTACAAAGATCATGCCTATGCCGAGGTCATTTTATCAACGATTAGTTTATGTTACCTTGCCAACTCCAACCTCCAATTTATTTCTAGACTTAGAACCTCACTTCTTCAGAAGACGATCCTACAAGTACAATCTCAACTTGTGTCACTCCCTCACACCGGCCCGTTGGTCTCAAAAGTTAGCAATAACGTCACAACAATGGGTTAAATTCTTTGAACGTTTAAATTCAGCTCAAGTTGCTGAACCATACAAGGTGGAAAGTCTACATCGATTAAGTCTAGGTCATAATGTCATTTTTCAGGGTACCGCGACTCCTTGCCCATTATGTGACACTAGGATTGAGGGTTCWCAATATACTGATCATATATATACGCGGTGTATGATCACTAATCAGTTATGGTCTCAATTTAGGCCGAGRTCTGTCCATAAAAMTCTTCAAGCCATCATAGGCAATTTCCGTCTTAAKGATGAGCAAATATATTCACTYAACAAATATGTCGCCAGTATCMAMGAGCTCATCAGGGCTCGACGATTGGGGAGGGGAGAAGTATTTAGCTCCCCACAACACATTATGCGATGGGTGACATSTTTCAACAAACGCTACAAGTTAAATCATTAGAACAATGCTTCCACGAGGTTTTTGCTATGGTTTTCCTCGAACCCACCTCTGAAATTTTTATAGGTTTAAATTWTTAAATTTGTAAAATAATATACATTTTATGTATCGGAAAAAAAAAAAAAAACTGAAAAATAAAAAAAGAACGAAAATATATGTAAAGTTAGTAGGACCTAAGCAGATATGATAGGTATCTTGATTATATTTTTATTTACGCAATTCGGAATAAGTCAGTTGATAAGTTCTGAGAAACATGCTTCATGGAAGTTACTAGCTGAATTCGATTTTGTATTCAATAACATGACAGGTTATGTTGATAATTCAGCAATGAAGTTTTCACAAAATAAGGTTAAAGTGACGTATATAAACCCCGAAGTATATAAAACTACCATATCAGTCTATGATATTAATTCAAACATGGGGAAACGAGACGGAGTTATTAACGTAGGAGACATCATTACGCTCAGGGAGTTAACAAATTTAATTAATTCACGAGACAAATCGCAGACCAGTGATAACTGGCTGACTGATCAGCAAGAATTAACTAAACGAGCAAACCGTTGGGTATATAAATGTCATGTATTGGATGAAAACCCGTTTGGTAATTCCTTTACAAAGATATGTAAGTACAGAGCACAAGTATGGAAGAATAAATTCAAGAGCAGGATGCGTGCTGTCTTATATGAACATAATTTTTCAGTCTTTGCTACAGGATATAGTTATATAAGCATGACTGTAGGTGTTATAAGTGATGGTATAAAGAAAATATCTAAAAAGAAGCAATGCCGTAGTATGGTATGGGAAGTGACAGAGAATAAAATAACCTGGACAGTGATGGCAAGCTCGTGGACGGTGGGGAAGAACTGCGATACTACCGCGCTGAAGAAAAACATCGATGAAGCTTTAAGCTCGTGTTTTGAACAAATGGACGAATTAAACTTAACTGGGTTCTGCTGTAGACTAGACCACGGTGGCACATGGCGCGCTGACGTGAGGATATGTCTATCGGGTAAAACGTACTGTACGTGGGATATACCATGTGAATCATAAAAATAAAAAAAAAAATAAAATAAAATAAAATAAAAATAAAAAAAAATAAATAAAAAAAAAATAAAAAAATAAAAAAAATAAATAAAAAATAATAACTAAAATAAATAGAAGCATTTCATTTATATGTTTTGGGGTATTACTCACAAAAGACCCTTTTATCAAAACAACAGACCAGGGAGGTGTTTATTCTCCAATAAAGAAAATGGCGACAATATTTGAATGTTAGCGTGAATTTTTTTTTCAGCACTTTTGTTTTTCCCAGTGTAAAACCGGTGTTCGCACTGAATAAGCTTATTTTATTGGATGAAGCAGTATGCAGGATTGTAAACATTTAATATAGGTTATACATGGAGAGTAAGAAGACTACATAAGAAGTGCCTCAAGTTAATCAGTCTATATCTACTAGTAAAGTAAGTTTCTAGCTATGTACTTTTTGTAAATTTTATAAGTTACGAATCTTTTTTAATCTCATAGATTCGTATTTCCTGAGTACCCTTTCTGAAATAACAAGTTGATTCAATCAACTCAGGTTTCTCAACTTGTGATACAATTCTCCAATTGATCAGGTCCTTGTTGAAATAATGGTCAAGCTGCATTTCCCAAGCTAATATTGTATCTATATTTCTAATCGTAGCGGCAATCACTGCAAGTTTTGTCCCTCTATGTTTGAAAAAGTCATTTATAGTAACACATAACGACTCAACAACGGTTGAATCGAATGTTATATCCGCTCCGACAATCACATCTACTTTTCTATCGTCATAATTTGAAAAAGTTGAATCTGATCCCCAAATTAATTGTTGACAATTTATTTGAGAACTACTTTCGAGACCATTTAACTTCAAAGTATCCGCCATATTATCGAAAACAATAGTAGACCCATCGGTCATTATCAATTCCTTAATATTGGCAATTCGAGAATTATAATTTTTAAGTATGGCTAACCCAACTAAACCAGTACCACACCCCAATTCCAATATAGTCTTGTTGTTAAAGTCATAAGGAGTGTTGGTTTTACTATTGAGAAAGTTCGCCAAATATAAAGCGGCCTCCCAAGTTCTTAATCCCGTGGTATTATTACCCGATATTAACTTTGGTGTCTCCTTAATCAAGATTGATTCATTGTCTGCTCCAGTATATTTCTCATTCAAACCATTAATATAATACTTTACAATATCAGTAGCTGATGGATCCAACTCGACGGCATTTAGTATATCTGGATCACAATATAATTCATACAATTCATCAATAACTTCTTCATTAATGTGTTCTATGTTTTTGATGTATTCCCGTAGAAATGTTTTCGCATAGTACGGGTTTAGATTGGTGATTGTTTGTTTTAGGAATAATGTGATTAAGAGTTGTGACTCATAGGAAAAAATGATACCTTGTAAATCAATTTGGTTTGGAGGCACCCTTTGATCAAGAGAAGCTCGTAGTTTATTCATGCTAAGAGAGAGATGCCTATAGACTATATATTTTTTTTTTGCGACTATTTATGCAATTACACCAAATGCCGGAACTCTTTTCACACCTCCATCAGGAATGATCGTCAACTTAATATGAGAATACACATTGTTCGCAAACTCTTCATGAATATCATAATAATGTTCTTTATCAGCACTAGTTTTTGAATCAGGAACAATCACATCCCAAGTTCTCAAATCACAAGATAATGATTGTTCCTTGTCAACATAAGTAGCTTCGACATTAATCAATTGAGGATAATTACCCCTGAAATGAGCAGTATCTACCACAATACGATGTAATTTTGCTGTTGTACCTAATTTGATAATCACCCAATCGGTATGACCTGGATCTCTTGATCGTTTAGTTTCCCACCCATCAGACATATCGTGGCCACGTCCAGGAAGTAATAAATTATCAGCAGTTCCAAAATGTTGATCACTGAACTTGACGGCAACACCACCATTTTGAACAGATGCGAGGTCTAGTACTTGTTCAATTTGGGAAAATACTGGAACTACCAATCCGTATAATCTAAATCTTGCAATTCCTCCATCAGGATACATTCTTAACCTAGCATGAGTGTAGTTCTTCTCTGTAAGGGCAATTCTTGAGAAAAAGTGTCTTTGAGAGGGACCGCATTCCGTTTTGGGAATAACTTCTTCCCAATCAGTTTCCTTGATACTTTCTAAATTATCACTATCAAAACTTTGCATTGCCTCAATGGAAATATACGGGGCATGATTACCATTAAAGAATGCAGTGTCGACTTCACAACGAATCAAGTAAGCTGAACTAACCCCCAATTTAAACGTAACCCAATCTGCTTCTTCCGGATTATGTCTTCTTGTTTCCCATCCATCATACCATGCTCCAGAATATGTGAATTTTGTAGCGTCTCTAATTGGTGCTTTAGGTTTGATTAAGTTTTCAGCAGCAGCAAAGAATTGATCAGAACAGCAAAGTATTTTCCCGCCTAATTTCTCTCCTATTACATCGGTATATTTTAAAACTATATCAGTTTGAAATTCTTTCTCAGTAAGAACTAATGTCATTGTACGTTTTGTTTTTAACTAGGGATTGATGTAAAGAAAAAGTCAACTTTATTTATATTCAGTCCTTATCGGTTAGCTGTGTAGTTTTAGCATTATTTGCTTTAGTGTGGGTGTACTATTGCTAACAACTCTCGCGTACTATAAAAATATCGGAATCTCCGACGGAGTTCCCAAAGGGAAAGACCAGTGTCTAGGAAAAGCTAAATACTACTATGTTTACAAATTAAAACAGCCTGAATTACTAAGCTGATGCGAACTAAACATGGGGAAAGTCCAAACCCAAGAGAGAAAGTGTACTCTAAAATAGAAATGTCTGTTCCAAATAGCAAGTAATGAATATAACTAAAATACAGATCAAATTAAACTTGATGTGAAAATTGATCCTTTTAGACAATTCTATTTTCCGTTACATGGTGTTCCGGAATTAATAGTCAGAATAAATTTTCACATCAAATTTAGTTTGATTCATATTTTAGTTATATTCGTTACTTGCTAATTGGAACACTGTCAGTATCTTTACTTAGAGATGTGAGTACTAAACCCAATTCTAATATTCCAGAAAATTTTAACGAGTAAACAATATTCTCGTATAACCCAACCACATCAACGACTCTTTACACTTCAATGCCCTTACAGTAAGTTCCGTGCCTGTTGCCTTCAATCACTTGGTGTTTAAAAAAATGTCGTGCAAAGGCCGAAAATACCCTTGATTCCGAAAATTTAAAGAGGCAAAAAAATTTGACTACCTAACGTGCTGGAGATTTACCAAGAAAGCAACGGCATATTACACAGCATGAGTATGATTGCTGCAAGAACCAGGTTAGTTAGCTTGAAACGACTCGTCAAGCCTAATCGTAGGATTTTAGCATGTCTGACAGTTCAATTCACAAGACAAATACATGCCACGACACAATTATTCAAGAAAAAGGATAAACCCGATTATAGCCCATTATTTGAAATGCTCAAGAACAAGAAAATAATCATTGGTCCTCCTATTCCCGACCGTCCCAAGATAACGAAAGCGCCTGCGATTCAATTAAAAGACGATCCATTTAATTTAGAGGATCTTGATCGGTTAATTGTTGTTTCTCGATTTACTTTGGGCAAATTTTGTGAACTTTGTTTTGATCCACCTGAAGCAATTAGATATGATACTGCTGCATTAATTCATTTTGCCCAAGACGAATTTGTTGAACAATTCGGGAAAAAATATGGAGAATTAACTGAAGATGAAATCACATTTTATTTCCATGTTTATTATTCCCTTGCTAATAATTATCTGTATTTGGATGATTTGGAATGGAGTAATCTGAAAGTAAAAGAATTACTTTTAAAATATGAACCTGGGGAAGAATCAGAACGTGAGCAACTAATTAAAAAAGTTGCCAAACAAGTTCATCTTCCTGAACAAGCTGTTGAAGGTTGGTTTAAAATATTTGACATTTTTGCCTCGGTTCCCTTTGCACAGGATGGGAAAGAAATAACTTGTAATCTTTGTCCAAATGAATATTTGGGATATCAAGACAGGGAAGAAGCTACCAAGAAGTTTGCCGAAACATTTTTCCAAGATTCTAAAGCACCAAGACCTCCAAAATCAAAAAAAGATCAAGATGAAGATCCACTTAAGGGAACACGAATAGTAAGCATTAAAATAACTCCTGCAGTTTTGTTTCAATTTGGTGTACTTTTGGGTCTTACGCTTTATATAATGAATGGTGTATTTAGTCTGGAAGATACTAATGAAATCACATTCCAAGAATTTACATCCAATTTCTTGGCCAGGAATCTTGTTGCTAAAATTGTGGTTGTTAATAATAAAACGGCAATTATTGAGTTAAATCAGAATGGTATAGCCCAGTATGCTCATCATCCAGGTAAATTTCATTTCACAATTGGGTCTGTAGAAACATTTGAACGTAATCTTCGTGATGTTCAAGATAAATATGATATTGACCCCAAATTGAGAATTCCAATCATTTATACTTCAGCTGGAAGTATGTCGAAAATGGCTATTAATTTATTACCAACATTGTTATTTTTGGGTGCCATTTATTATATGACTAAAAAGGCCACATCACAAATGGGAGGAGGTGCATTTGGATTTGGGAAATCCATGGCTAAAAAGTTCAATGTTGAAACTGATGTTAATTTAAGTTTTAAAGATGTTGCCGGTATGGATGAAGCAAAACAAGAAGTTATGGAATTTGTTAAATTTTTGAAAAACCCAGAAAAATATGAAAAATTAGGAGCAAAAATTCCTCGTGGAGCAATTCTTTCTGGTCCTCCAGGTACTGGTAAAACCCTTATTGCCAAAGCCACTGCAGGTGAAGCTGGAGTTCCATTTTATTCAGTTTCAGGTTCTGAATTTGTAGAAATGTTTGTTGGTGTGGGTGCTTCGCGAGTACGTGATTTATTCAAGACTGCACGAGAAAATGCTCCCTCAATTGTATTTGTTGATGAAATTGATGCAATTGGTAAACTGAGAGGTAAAGGTAGTTTTTCAGGTGGGTCCGATGAACGTGAAACCACCTTGAATCAATTACTTGTTGAAATGGATGGATTTGATAGTTCTGATCATGTTGTTGTATTGGCCGGTACTAATCGTGCTGATATTTTAGATCGAGCACTTTTAAGACCAGGTAGATTTGATCGTCATATCCATATTGATAATCCTGAATTGGAAGATAGAAAAGCGATTTTTGGAGTACATTTGAAGAAAATTACTTTACAAGCTGATATTGATTCTGATTTAAGTGGTAGACTTGCGGCATTAACTCCTGGTTTCTCTGGGGCTGATATTGCTAATGTTTGTAATGAAGCTGCGTTAATTGCTGCTAGATATAATGCCAAACATGTTACATTGAGACATTTTGAATTGGCAATCGAACGTGTTATTGGAGGTATTGAAAAGAAATCCAAGTTACTCAATCCAGAAGAAAAGAAAATTGTGGCATATCATGAAGCAGGACATGCTATTTGTGGTTGGTATTTGAAACATGCTCATCCTTTATTAAAAGTATCAATTATTCCTCGTGGACTGGCTGCTCTTGGGTATGCGCAATATTTACCACCTGATGAACATTTAATGAATACTGATCAATTAAGAGATCGGATGATTATGACTTTAGGTGGACGAGTTTCGGAAGAATTACATTTCCCTTCAGTTACCGGGGGAGCATATGATGATTTTAAAAAAGTGACACAATTGGCACAAGCTATGGTTTTAAGATTTGGTATGTCGCCTAAAATCGGGATGGTTAATTATGTTGATTCTAGAAAGAATGATTCCATGACTAAACCATTTAGTGATGCCACTAATAAGATTATTGATGAAGAAGTTAAACGAATTGTAGGTGAATGTTATGAAGCATGTAAGACATTATTAAGTGAAAAAGCGCATGAAGTTGAAAAAGTGGCTAAAGAATTGTTAGATAAGGAGTTTATAACTAGAGAAGATATGATTAGATTGTTGGGTAAACGACCATTCCCCGAGAATAATGATGCATTTGATAAGTATCTTGCTGGGAAGCCAGCTTTTCAAGATGATAAGCCTATGGAGGAGCATAAGGATAATGAATAAACTTTTTACATGTAAATAGATAAATATAAAAGAGTAGTACTTTCTCTTGTAGTTATATGTACTTCTCCCATAGTTAGGTGAATTACTACTTTGGTACTTCTCTGGTAGTTGTCTCTCATAGTTGTCTCTCATAGTTAAGTTTGTTTGTTCGCACTGGAAAATTTTCAAAACCACGCGAAAAAACTTAAAAATTGAATTTCAGAGTAAACTCCAAAGCTAAAAGTCAAAACAACGACAATGGCAAAACGTAGAGGAGGAGCAATTAAACAGGAAACCGAAGATGAAGTGAAGAATGAAGACGATGTTAAGATTGAAGAAGGAGATGATATAAATAATGATGAATATGTCGAAGATGAAGAGGTTGCTTCCGACGACGAAGACATTGAAGAGGATAACGACGAAGACAATTCTATAATTAGAAGAAGATCCAGGAAACGAACATCTGGGGGTGTTGACGATGAGGATGACGTAGACGGGGAGGAGAACCAGGAAGGTGACGACAATGAAGAGGAGGAAGAGGAAGAAAATGAAGGTGACGACACGGGAATTAAACAAGAAGGTGATGAAGATGAAGAGGTTCAAACTGGACCCAAGAA
This sequence comes from Spathaspora sp. JA1, assembly GCA_003676035.1. Taxonomy (NCBI): domain Eukaryota; kingdom Fungi; phylum Ascomycota; class Pichiomycetes; order Serinales; family Debaryomycetaceae; genus Spathaspora; species Spathaspora sp. JA1. The sequence continues at coordinate 40,254 of NSGQ01000014.1, read as the reverse complement.
AAGAGGAAGAAAACGTACCAAGTTCACTGTTTTAGAAGAAGGTGTGTTTGATTCTGATGGGAACCCGATAAGTATAGTTGATGATGAAGTTGTAATTAATCATGAAGATCCCAAGGGGAAAGAAAAAATTGATGAATTTGGTAATTTACAAGGTGGACGTGAATTTCGAATGAAGACTTTCACATTGTTGGGTAAAGGTGATAAATTATATATGATTTCAACTGAACCTGCCCGATTAGTCGGATTTCGTGATTCGTACCTCTTATTCAAAACACATAGAACTTTGTTCAAGAAGGTTTGTACTCATGATGAGAAAATGGATTTAATAAATCGAGGATTAATTCCTAATTCATATAAAGGTAGGTCCGTAAATTTAGTTGCTGCCAGATCAATTTTCCGAGAATTTGGTGCTAGGATGATTAAACAAGGTAAGAAAGTGATTGATGATTTTTGGGAACAACGGTCAATTGATGCCGGAGATATTTCTGGAGATTATGCTGATCCCAATGAATTGTTCCCCAATCAAAGTAAACTTTCCACTATATTTGGTGATGGTGTTTCTATAGGCAGTGGAGGAGGTGGAGGTGGTGCTACTCCTTTAACGGCAACCCCGATTGTTAATTATCAATCTGATCCTTCATGGATGTATCAAATAGCTCAACAAACACAAGAATATAATCGGAAATTAATGGAACATCGTTCACAAATAATGTCAAAGGGTAGTAGAGATATTTATACAAATTTAACATTTTATCCTGAATCTAGTCAACCTACAAAATGGAAATTACTGAAGTATGTAGGGGATACAACTAACTTGACGTATGATGTTACAATGATTGGTCTGACTAAACCAATCACAGGGTTACTGAAAATTTCCAAAGAGTTGATGGGGGATATTGAAGATGAAGAAATTAAACAAGCAATAATTGCTCAACAAAGATATGAAGCAACTTTGTAAAAATAGAAACATAATATTAGATATGTATGTATATACTTCAATATACTAGGGATTATAAGTAACTTCTTCGTCACCAGAGTCCAATTCTATGTCAGTGGTTTCTAAATAACCTGAATCATCACCTTCTGGAGAATCTTTACCTCCTGAACTTTTTCTTCTTTCCATATGAGCTCGTAATTCAAAATCAACTTTGGTTTTTCTTCTACCGACATGAACAGTTATATCACCTTCTTCAACAACTTCTGCATGTTTTTTAGAATATGCAACTTCTGCTTTAGCTTCCTTACCTGAAATCTTATGATTTACTCTAATATGTTTTGCCAAAGTATCATGACGAGTAAATATTCGTGGTCCTACCCCGGGGTTTTGTTTTACACATACATAACATTTAAATAATTTCTTCTTTTTAGAATGAACAGTTTCTTGATGTCTAATCAATTCATATTTTCTCGAGAATCTTCGAAGACATAATTTATCAGGTTCATCAGCTGAAGCTAATTGACATTCATGAATAACATCTGGGTCATAATTTGAAGATTTATTCGACCGATTCATTTGAGATTTCTTGATAATCTTGTGTCCTTGTACTTTATCGGGGATATGTTCTGGATGGTGATGGTGATGATGATGATGATGTCTCATTTCTGTTCTCAATTTCTTCTTTTCCTTGGGTGTTAATTCCGCTACACTATCCCGAACAAATTTATCATGTTCTGAAGCATCTTGATTATAGTATTCTTCTTCGTCTTCGTCTTCTTCAGCGTCGTCTTCATCTTCATCGTCATAATCATACTCGTTAGCTTCTGAACTTGGAGAACGATTAGTAGAAGATTTTCGCTTGTTTTTCCTTCTTCGTTTCAGTTCTCTGACACCAGGTATAGGTTGATGTAATTTTGTATAGGAAAATTTCAGATAATCATTTATAAATTGAGTATAACAATCATTTAAATCGAAATTAATCACGGTTAAGAAATGATAAATCACGGGTTTCCAATTCAATAAATTATAAATTTCCCAATAATTTAAATTCATAATCACCAAAGTTAGGAAACGAATTGTCTTAGTGGCAATATCCAATGATTTACAATTTGTGGAAATTGTAATGAAAATATCAAAATTATATTGAATAATTAAATATAATTTGGAATTTACGGGATCTTCATAATTGATGAATTTATATAATCCATCCATTAACGTAAAGAATTTCGTCTTGATAGCTTGTAATTCCTGTTGGGAAATAGTACTACTGCCCTGAATATTTTCATATAACAAAGTAGCCAATCGATTTAAATGGTGGGAATATTCAGTAATATTTAACGGATTGACCGAAGTTAAAATCGTAACTTGTTGATTAAGTGGGATGGCCGTATTTTTATCTGTGATAGCCAGTAATGGATCTGATTGAGATGATAATCTCCGATTGTCATTGTCTTCGCCTTCTCCGGCGTCGTCTTGTTGTTGGAAACTTAATGTTGTGGTATCGGGAGAAGCAGAAGTGGCAGTATTTCCAGCAAGCAGCGGAGCATTTGTAGCAGCAGCAGTAGCACTAGCAGCAGCAGCAGCAGCATCACCAGCGGGGGCACTGATTTGTGATTGCGGTCGTTGATTAACTTCTGCCGATTGTGAAGCTGGAATATTAATAGACGGGGAATAATACCCGGAAGACAACGAAGTATTTGACTGAGGCAACGCTTGAGAGGCAAGTGAAGGAACAATCATTTGACAATAACTCTAATTGAACACGATTCCCTTTGGAAATATAAAGTGGGTTGATATTAAACCTGGTTGGGCTGGTGTGAGGGGGTGCTGCGGCAATTGACAGCTTTTAAGTTTTTAATGGGAATGTTTGTGTGTGAGTGATTTGCCACTGGGTAATCAAATACAATATTTGACAGTTGACAATTAATATATCTCGTGAGTAGTGTAAGCTAGTCGTTTGATGTTATTCTAGCTAGCACACGTTGGTTGTTAAAAGTTAAAGATTGGTTGTTTTAATTGGGGGAATTGTTTTTTAGCAATTTTTTTTTTTCAGCAACAAAAAAAAGCGAATGCGAAAATGCGAAATTTGAGAATGCAAAAAAAAAAAAATTAATTTCTAATTTTTAGAATTTTAAATTTTATTTTGAAATTGAAAATGGCAAGGTGGTCAAATTGATATGATGATACCCTTCTTTTTTTGATTGAACATTACACTTTTTCTGTTTATGTTATTAAGATATACCAGAGAGACAGTAAAACATACGGTATTGTTATAAAGTGTAAGATTTGATGTAATAAAATTCCCATTATCTTTTATTTTTTTGGCATGGTCGTTGTCAACCAAAATAACAATTGTCTTCAAAAAATATCGAAAAAGAAAGAAAATCAAAAAAAAAAAAACTACGAAAGAAAATTACCACAAATTTTAAAATTACGTTTCTTCAATTGTGGTGAGTGTCTTTAACTTATTCTAGTCACTCTATTACTCTAGCTCATTTAAGCTATCCTGAGGATACAGTTTGGATATTACCTTTTTTGTAAACTTTAAAAAATTACACAACAACAACAAAAAAAACAATGGCCATATTTTAAACCTTAGTACACGACCTTTTTGCCACATTTTAATTACCCGGATCCAAACTTGATCACCTTATTTGTTTTTTTTTGTGGTCGAATTTGCAACCAAATAATACACAGTAGAAATATACATACAGCAAATTGATTTGAAATTACACAATTAACTTTAAAATATATGCACTATACATAAAACGTATCAACCCTTATGTGGGCCCACCTTCTGGAAATGGTCTACTATGAATCCCAAATGAATGACTACTATCTAATTCTTGCATCAGAGGAAGAACAGTAGATGTGCGTCCAGCACTACTACCTTGCAGTTGACTCTGTGGTGGTTGACTCAGTTCAACTTGTGACAGTGATTGTCCAGATCTATACTCTGGCGCACCAACTAGATTTCCCGGTAGTGGTACATACATTGGCATTTGTGGTTGTGTAGTTGGTTCCTGTGACAGTCCTTGATACTGTGACTCATCTCTTGGTCCAAGTGGTGGTAACGATATCATTCTTCCCTGTTGCACCTCTGGCAGAATCACCTGTTGCGACTGCTGTTGCTGTGGCCCTTGCTCATGAGGTCCATAACTACCTTCACCATCACTTCCCTTACTTCTAAACAGCCAAAATCCACCGGTATAACTATCTTTAACCAGATAATCTCGATTCAAGAACCCAGGATGTGGTAAAGGTTCAACATAAGGTTGAGTAATCAATTGACTATTGACTTGAGATTCATCTATAATTTCCACATTTTCCTTAGCATAATTCACCGCCAATTTATTTTCCTTCCCAGTAACACCATGTTTTCTACGAATATGTCTAGCTAGAGAATCATGCCTGGGGTAACTCTGAACTTTTGCTCCTGTTCTTGAACAATAAATACATTTATAAATCTTTTTCTTTGTCGCATGTACAAATTCTTGATGTCTTAACAATTCATTCTTGCCATAAAAGATCTTGAGACATTTGGACATGGTTGCTGGGTCAGTTAAATGACATTGATGGATAACTCCCGGTTTCTTCTTACCCTTGTCATCGATTATATATGATGACAGACCCGGGTCTAATAACAGATGAATGTTGGATTCTCCGTCATGTGGTGATCCAACTAGGGTAGATTGTGGCGATCCAATTGTGGGAGAAATAGAACTGCCTGACATAGGTGCAAGAGGGGCACCACCAGAAGATGGTACTCCACTACCAGAACCAGCACGATTAGGAGATTGTGGGATAAATTTCAATTGATTTTGAAATGGGAATATTGGTAATTGTTGTGGGTGGTCTTGTCGATTATCAGTTAATTTATTAATCAGAGGTAATGCATCACCAGGACGATATTCATACCGTTGATTAAAACCAGGTTGAAATTCAGATTGAACTGGAACTTCCAGTTGTTGTGATACAATTTGTCCCGGAGATGCACCTTGAAATTGACCCGATTCTTGAGGCTGTGGGGGAGTAGCATGTTGTTGTGGAGGTAAATGTTGTTGCTGATATTGATAATATGGATATTGTGGAGGTCGACTCATGGCATACATTGCAAGAGAAGGCGTAGGTCCATATACTTGTGGTGGAGGTGGAGGTGGAACACCAGTCATATGAGATTGTTCAGGTTGTGGATGAGGATTCAAGGATTGACTGGGTAAAGTAATTGGAGTTGAAATTCCCGAATAATATCCTAGAGGTTGTGGTTCTTGCTTGACTGAATCTTCTTTTACTGATTGAATTTCTTCAGTTGTACTTAAATCCTTTTCATCGGCAACTTCCTGAGATTGCAGTTTCATTTGCAGCAGCTGTTCCAATGGTGGTGTTTCATATTCTTGTTTGGAACCAGGCAATTCTTCATCATCCTCTTCTTCTTCCACCACCGGTTCATTCTCCTCTACTCTAACTTTTGGTTTTCTTCCTCGTTTCTTTTTCTTCTTCACCGGCTCTAAATCCTGTTGTTTTAAACTAATATCCAAATAAGGAGAAACCTTGACTGAATTAAATTTATCCCGTTCCACCTTGGAATCAAATGAATGATAAGAATAATTATAAAATGGATAAGGAAACGGATATTGTAATCCCAGTAACATTTCATCGCATAAATAATTCTCAGGTGGTTTAATTAATGGACCAAAGGAAGTTTCGACAATTTCAAAATCACACAATTTTAAAAAATAAATAATGCTAGGATTCATATATACTAAATGAACCACTTCCCAATAATTCAAACTATAAAATAATTCAACCATAAACTTGGTAATATGAGAAGCAAGTGAAAGATTAAAATACGTTGATGAAAACTTGATTAAATATTCATAATTGTCAATAACAATTTTCGATCGATAATGATTAGGATATGCACAATATGAATAAATCGCCGGTTTGACAATATTTTGTTTTCGTGTTTTTTGCCGTTTCGATAATTTCTGGTCAGATTGTTCAATTTCCGGTTCAGAATCAAGACTTTGTAAATCAGGTAAATAACAAGTCATATCAAAAAGCGAAGATTCAATTGAGATTCGAATATTATCATCAAGATGTTTCTCTTCAACTAATAAATACAACAATTCTTGTAATTTATTTGAATATATTACAATTTCATTCTCTTCATGATTTTCCAACTTGTATGTAACAGTGCCGGCTTTATGAGGATATAATTTTTGAAGTTCCTTGACAATTGGGTCTTCTTTCCCAGCGCCACTATTTGAAATTGCCTCTACTGGTGCATGGTAGTAATTGTCAAATGAAGGTAATGAACGAGGTATACGTTGACTTATTTTCCTCACAAGTGCTGCGTTAGTGTTAGTATTACCACTTCTATCTCTTTAAAAAAACCGATTGAAATCGGAGAAAATACATACCATCAGGATGTAACTCATCAAAAGGTCTAGCAAACGACGTGCGCTATAGTCATGTTAGTAAATTGAACTTGATCAACCTTTGCGGACCTAACCACAACTGGGTTTTTTGTTGTGTTTGGCCCCCCTCACTACGCAAATTGAATAATACATACAAATCCACCAAACTCTTTAGACTGGGTAACCATATTTACTCTATCAGTGATAATATACTATCAAGGTAATATACCACGTTAAAGCAAGACGATGCTGTTTGCGCCCCTGATAGGAAAGGTGGTTGATTTTTTGTAAAAAGCTGTTAATTTTTTGCCAAATGACAATTTTTGAACAGGGCAAAACCAAAAAAAAAAAAATAATAAACTCTCAAAAAATAATTAATCAAAAAAAAATGTCTATGTCTAAATTTTTTTTGCGACTGGGAAAAGAAATAAAAATTTGTGCAACAATTCAAAAGTAACACAAAATTGAAAATCTAAATACTAATATGCAGGAGTGTGCCCAATTCTAATGTCAGTCCTTACCTTGTTCAAGTGGCTAGCTAGAGTCCAAGTATATGACAATGTAAGGGACTAAAAGATATAAGTGATGTTAGGATAGTTCTATTGCTTAAAGGTTGTTTCAAAAAAATTTAGATGTGTAAATAGTTATGTGTATGCGCGCTTAAAAGACAGATCCATATCAAACAGGGGCAAAGAAAGAGTAAGTGCAAGCACACATACATATGTTATGTTTATATAGGCTTATTTGGGTTCGTGTTGGTCCATATGTAAGATGAAAACAGTCCTACAGTTGTCAACTCTTTCGAGTTCGTTTGTCCAAGCATTAGTACATCCTTTAAAACTAGTACTACGTTAGCCGGACTTTTGCCGGTTTCGCTCTTTTTCTGCCTGCACTCTTTTTCTGGCTGCACTTTTCTGCACTACAATAACACCATTAGTAAATTTATTAATATAAAATCAAATTAAAAAGTCTTTAGGGCGATTCAAACATTGTTGTCATGGCAACTGTAGAACGTCTATCTGTATTATACTCGTCAGCATAACTAGCTCTACTCAGTCCATTCATATTAACCATTTTCAAATAAGATTGTTGATTTAAAGTTTCATCTTCTGAATTATCCGGGACAATTATATCTTCAATCAACTTTGGATTCTTTTCATCCAAAAGACTTAATCTATAATATAAATCCTCGGTATTCTCTCCTAAACGATGCAATACTTCTTTAAACACATACTCAGCCGCATTTCTCCCCCATAGATTATCTAAATGTTCATAATTAGGTACTGGATGTACCGTGGTTGTTTTATCAGGTAATTGACTCTTCATTACTTCGATATCAACCAAAGAATCAGCACTACCATAAATCAAATGAATTGGAATTTGAATGTTTTTTAAAGGGTAGCTAATTGGATTCAATCCCGATAAAGTTGTATGTGAATCATGATACATTTGGAAATTTTTACTACTCATAACTTGAAACCAATGCACCACACATTTAACACTTGTGGTAGAATACAAATGTGCATAACTACTCAATTTTTGTAATTTATCTATATTTTCCGCCTTCCAATTAAACAACCAATAATTTGAAATATCAATCATATTATCAAATAATGGAGGATACATTATCTTCTGCCAAAAAAGACATGATGGCATAAGTACTTTTCTACTAAACATCAAATAAGTAATATTAGGAGAAGATTTCAAAAGGATATCCAAGAATTTCGAATATAATCCATGTGGAGTAGTTGCTGGACTTATTGCAATCAATTGATCGATTTTCTGATTTAAATCGATGTTCACCGATACACTAGCAAACGCCTGAGCTGAACCTTGACTGAACCCAATATATGTTAATTTTTCCACTCCAGAAACTTGTAAAATATAATCTATAGTATTTGGAATATCAAATAATGCAAATTCATCAAGAGAAAAATCCCAAAATTCTTTGGAATTCAGTTTATAATATAAATGTCGTTGACTATATTTACTACCACGATTATTTCCCAACCAAACATCATAACCTAAATCATATAGCAAAAATGGTAAATTTTGATATTTTTCAAGCATAGTACACCAAATTTCACAATTCATAAGCAACCCATGATGTAAATATACAACTTTCCCATTTCTAGGTCTTTCCCCGCCTTTAATTCGGAAGATATTAAGGAGATAATTGTCTTTAGTTTGAAGAATTCTACTTTCAACTTCGTATCCAAACAATTGAGCCATTTGTTCAATTCGATCAGCATTCAACAATTCAATCATTGTTTGATATTGTTTCTTGGTGAGATTGGGTAAGTTTGGGTTAACATACAGATATGTGAATTTCTCTTCATCTTGATCATTCTTGTGTCCTATAATTAAATTTATGGGATTTTGAGTAAATCTATAAATGAATTTTGTAACTACTGTGAAACCATCAATAACAACTGATGGTAAACTATTGGTAATTATTGATATTATAAATTCAATCCATGCTAGCAAAAATGATATTATTATCAACGGCCAATCCGCTAAATGTAATCTACCAAGTATAGGGATTGACATTGTGGTGAGTTGTTTCAGAGAGTTACAAAAATGAGATGGCGATAAAGAAAAAAATAACTAGCGATTTAAATATCTCAACATCACATGTGGCATACAGCAATCTTAACCAAGGCAAAAAAAACACAACCAAAGCTAGATTAAGTAAAGTATTTGACGTATGTACAGGGTTCTGATGTCGAGCTTTATATGAAATCGATACTGAATTGAACGTGATTGATTATTGCGGTGGCGTCGGATGATACGGCAGGTTAGGGTCAGTTACTCAAACTCCATGATCAAACTCTATGTTGTGGAATTGTTGAATTAGCCATGGGCCAATTGTTTTTTGAGCAATCCAGAGATGTACAAAAATCGATTTTTGAACTTCTCCTTTTTGAACATCTCCGGATTGCTCACAAAACAGTTGATTCGTAAGTTGATCCAACAATCGTAGTTATATATGATTGAAAACCTATTACAACTTTTGGAAAGCATTGTTGATTATTTAATATGGATTTTTAAACCACATGTTTCATTATTGGAGTTCTATTTAATTGACCTATATTTAAAGATGTGGTTTAAAAATCCATATTAAATGATGAACAAATCCTTTTGGAAAGCACTATCTGTTGGTCTAGGTTCAGTTTCTAATATCATGGCAATCCTTATCCCTCTGCTACACATTTTCAATTACTGAATAGATTATTATTCAACCAACACATTTCTCCCGAGAAACATCAATGGAATTTGATTTTTTAGATAAACGCCACACAGAAAATTCCTCTACAGAACACATTAATTCCACCGGCTTAATTAGAAATTCTACTTTACACATGCCCTTAATTGGACAACTATTACATTCTCTCAAACTCCCCCATTTCATTGGCTTAACCAAACAATGAATACAAAGTGTCAATCACCATACACTTCAAATTAAATTTCTATAATTGGTTGAAAAATAACACCGAAAACCAATTGCGGAATTACACAAAATCGTAAACAATAGAGACATCTACAATGTAGATCCAATAGATATCTATTTCAAAATTTCATACCACAATATACCCAACGTTCCGGTAAGCGAATTGATATCCGGTCTGGAAGTTTCCATTGTAGTTGACAGGATGTACCCCTGACAGATCTAACTTTGACAGATCTAAACCCTTGGCATATCGGTTCGATTTACTTGGAAACATTTTAGAGGAGTCACAGAAATGGTATATATGAATATACCGTTAGAAACTCCAGATAAACTAGGACTGTAATATCTAATTAAACTTTCTAAATTAAAGGGGTTCATTTTGTATAATTAAACGATTACTTGTTTAGGAGAACAATTGGAAAAAAACCTACTTTTGCACCCACGAATTTCATTGTTGACATCATATTCGTACAGACAAGAACAAAGAGGTAAATGTGTACCTGAACCGACCGTTTCACTTATAAATAGAGTAACAATTCCCCTGTTGTTCCCTGTCAACTTACAAACTAATCAACATCATGGTTTCCAAAACTTCCATTGCTTTATTAGCCGCTACCGCCCTCGCTCAAAACGCCCCAGTCTCAACTGATTCTCCTCAAGGTGTAACTTACGTTGCCAAATTCGTACCAAACTCCCACTCGAATATTTCAGGTACTGTTGAATTCGAAGCTGCCAAAAACGGGTCCGTGTTAGTTAACGTTGATGTCAATGGATTACCTTCCCAAGGTGGACCATTCCCATATCATATTCATGAAAAGCCAGTACCAAGTGATGGGAACTGTACTGGTACATTAGGCCATTTAAATCCCTTCAATGGATCAATGACATCAACGGTTGCTGCAGGTAAAGAAGCCGGTGATTTGGCAGGTAAGCATGGTAATATCACTGCTAGTCCATTCCAAACTTCATATGTTGATAATTATATCTCGTTGAATCCAAGTAATCCGGCTTATATTGGTGGTTTGTCTGTTGTTATTCATGCTAATGATAATTCTAGATTGACTTGTGCTAATATCACTGAAGAAGCTGTAGTTAATAAGAGTAATGGTACTACCAGTGTTGCTTCTGCTAATGGAGCTGGTAATTTAGTTGCTAATGGGTTAGTTGCAGGTGGTCTTGCTGGTGCTGTAGCTTGGTTGATCTAATAGTTATTAGCTTAGTTTATATTATTTAGACTGTATAAGTATGAACTACTATGTAACCTACAAAGTATTTTAATATATCGTTTTGAGTAGAACAGTAGTTATAGTAATTACATATATTAGCATTGAATCAATACTTCACATTTATTAAGCCATAAACACACAACATAACAACAACATCAAGGTATAAAATCAAGGATAAGTCATCAATAAGACATTTGTTTTCTAAAATCTAAATTCATATCATCATATTCACTATTACAAGTCTTGCATTGAGAATGATGATGACAATAATGACATGATGCAGGGTGTTTGGAATTGATTGAATTATATCCTAGATAACTTACACCAACAACGGTGAAAACTGCACTTAATGGAATCATTAGTAGAACCTATATGTATCAATTGGAAGAAATTATGAATAAAGTTTTGAAAAAATTTGTCAGTTTATGTATTATTTTGCAATTTTGAAGGGGGCAGGGGATAAAAGGCGGGGAATATATTAAAAGAAAAATCGTATCACTCTTTTATATGTAAATTGACATGGATTATTATAGAAAGTTGTCCAAATGGTCTAGATGTCACTGATGGATTAGGGTAAGTCTGTCAGCTTATTTACCAATCTACATAGGGAAGTCAAGAAATGGAGTTGCAACCAAAAAGTTGTTTCACTTCTACATTAAAAGTATTTCACTATGTGATTCTCAGCTCTAAATGGACCATGAAACAAGTTCATCTATTCATTCCCAATTGAGCAGAAGAAGTGATAGAACAATCCAATGAGAACTATGTATTTATATTTACATAAATATGTGACAAAGTTAACTATATACAAGTATCACATCAAGCTCTCTCAATTAATCAGACTAGAGCCACCCTCATGGAAGTTGCGTGCATCACCATCTCTAACACGAACATCACCATCTTCTCCATTATAATTCCTAAAATTCCTACGAGATTCACGGGGACAACCACGGTAACCATTTGGATGATTATGATTATATAATGCATTTGCTGCATAAACAGTTGCAAAAACCAATGCGAGTTTGGCAAATCCTCCACCATATGGTCTATACCCATGTCTATAATAACCTGAATGTTTCATAATAACTTGTCAATTTAATATTAGTATGTATGAAGAGAAGTGAATATGGTGAAAATTGGAAATTGCTGGGGTATTTATAGGACAATTAATATTTGCCACCCATTCATATATTTTCAAACTTACGAGTTTGCTAGAAAATAAACACAAACCTACAGACTTGGATATAATTTTCATTCTATTTATAAGTATTATCTATATACATGTTATCTAATCTCAACGTTAAACCTGGTAGTTAAATCATTTTCTACACTACTATGAATATCATTAATTTCCAGATTAGTTAAATTTCTCTCCATAGATTGATAATTGACTCTATAACATTGAGATTTCTTACCCGTCTTTGGATGTACGAATTCATCTACAACTTCAACAGCCTCAGCTAAATCACCAGCATGAGATCTAACAATTTCCATAACATCATTAGCATGTAATCCTGAATCATTCGGTAACCAAAATGATACATCTCTTTTAACACCTGGATATTTTGAAAATGGAGCAAATGTAGAAATCTCACCTTGTTTAAACTGTTTATGGAATTTTTCATTCAATGACCAAAACAATCTAATGTCAGGAATACCAAATAATAACATGGCAATACGATCTAACCCAATCCCAAACGCCCAACTGATTTTATCCTCACCCATTTGCGAGTTTAGCAAAACTTGACGTTGTACCACACCACATCCACAACATTCCAACCATTCACCCTTCCACCAAACTTCAATTTCCCAAGATGGTCCCGTCCAGGGGAAATAAGCCTCGACCCAACGAACTTTCAATGGTTCATTAAGGTATGGTTCTTCCGACCCGGCTTTCCTGGCTGATTCACGAGCATTTTCAAACACTTCATTGACTAAATATTCAATTGTTTTCTTGAGGTGAGTTGAAACAAGACGAACTTCTTCCAAGGTCATATAATCTTGTTTTGGGTTGTTTTGTGTCACAGGGTTTTCTCTGAATGGATCTTCGACGATTATGTTTGTCTTGGGGATTGATTCTATATCTTGTGCAATCTTCTGTAAGTAGTTTGGTTCTAATCTAGACCATGTTCTTGCTCCTTCCAATTGATGGAATGCAGGGTAGTGAGTACGATCAATTTCATCCTTACGGTACACATCAGCAGTAATCAAATACCCTGGAGTTTTACACTCCTGGAAACATTCATGTTCATGAGCCGAAGTATGAGTTCTTAATAAATGATCCTTATTAAAGTAATACGTATCTGATTTAGATCGACCAGGATGATTCTCAGGAAATCCCAACACGTCAAAATTTTGAAATTTGGTAACTATAGGATGGAAATCGTCATATATGGTATATCCCATCCCCTGCATGCTTTTCTTGAGTAAATCATGAAGAATACCTATGGGATGATCTGGATTCTTGTGTAATTTCCGTTGAATCAAATCTAGAATGAATGGAGGGATGTTTGTCCATTCATCACTAGGGTATGTTTTGGAGTCGACTGTGATGGACTTGACTGGTTGGGTGTAATACCTGATTGGTAAGCGTACCGTCGATATAAGTGATCGTGGAGTCAACAATTTCAACATTTGGTTTGGTTACTGTTACTGTTACTGTTAGAGAGTGTGAAAAATCTGAAAAAAAAAAATGTCAGTCTATATTTTTTATGTACTTCTATATGCAGAATGTTACTGGGTGCTACCACGCATCTTCTTTATACCGACCATTATCTTCAAGACTTACAATATACTTGTTTGCTTCTTCATCAGACATATTGCCAAACTTTTTAATCACTTCAACAAATGTAAGTTTAACTTCTCGAGGCATTTTCCCACTTGATCCACATACAAATATCCTAGCCAGTTGATTTATAATCAAATCTCCTACTAATTTATACTGATCGAATAAACCATCCTGGACGTATTTATATTTAGCTGGTGGTATATCTCTTGAAAAACAATTTGTAATGTGTAAATTTGGCTGTTTTGACCAGAATTCCTCAATTAAATGATCCTTGTCGTGGAATCTACATCCAAAGAATAGGTACAATTGTTGATTTGTACCTTCGGATAAAACTTGATCAATGAGTGACTTCATAGGTGCAATTCCTGTTCCTGGAGCAATCATAATTATAGGTTCGTCTTTATAAGTAAAACTTGACCTTTGTATTGAAAATCGCACCTTGTCACCAGGTTGTAAACTCTTGATCCACTTAGTACACAACCCCCGTCTAATTCTTCGTATAATAGTCTTGTATTCCACAATCGCCACAATGAGTTCAATATCAGTCGTGCTCAGTCTCGAAGCAATCAGAAACATTCTTGGTTTAATTAGGGGAATTAAATCCAAGATATAATTCACGGGAATAGTTAAATTATTTTCAAATTCCACAATTGTTTCTAAAATCAGTCGTCTTGGTCGATTAGCATAATCATAAAGTAATTCCGGTTCTTCAAAATTTGAAAATTCTCTTAACTTGTCTTGTTCTCGTTGTCCATCTTCTGTAGTGGTATCAACGAAATGATACAATAATGCAAAGAAGCTTCGACGAGGTATGGACATTATATCCAAATGATACTTTAGGAGGTTTCGTAAGGTTGGTGGGTGAACTAATCCACCTTCTATTTTCGGTGAGTTGGTGATTTTTAATGGGATGTCGGCGATTTTAAGCCAGGATGGTTGCAGTTTTAGCAAGGTCTCTACGTCATTATCGTCATTTTCAGGGTATAGTGATACAGTATCACCTGGTAAATAATCTAATTCTGTACTTTTAATGTGAAAGTCACGTACATCTTGAAAATGATCAGTGCTAGTTATACGAGTGTTTGAAACAACTGTAGCTAATTTCAACCCATCCGACAAGTCCAAATTGGGTTTCTCTAAATGTTTGTCCTCTTTTGATACTGCCACCTTATACTGCGGCATTAACATACGATTTTCATCTATCTCACTTGCTTGAGGAAATGATTGCAAAAGTCCTTCCACTAATTGAGACTCCCATTCTTGATAATACCCATCGATACACTCCAGTGACATTTCATCGGCTTCACATCTCGGAGTAAATTCCTTACATCCAAGTTGGATCAATCTTGCATGGATTTTCCTAACTGCATAATTAAACTTTGTATATGAAGAATCACCTAATCCAAACGTAGTCAAATTCAAATGGTGGAATAAATCAGCAGGAAGTTTCTTCTTGAGGATGAATTTCATGAATCGTTTGGCATTCCTCGGTAATTCTCCTTGACCTGTGGTGGAACATATGACAATCAAGTGAGTTGTATGAGTAATCAATTGTTTGAGAGGGTATTCATCTAATGGAGATAATGTCGGTTTTAAGTTCATTCGACGGAGACGATAGTGGAGGTATCTGGCGTATTCTTCGGCATTTCCTGTTTCTGAACCGAACAAAATCGTAATCAGATCTGTTGCACTTTTCATGTTGTGTATAGTGGAAGATGTTTAATTTGTGTATGGTGATACTCAGTTTTTCAGTTTTTTCGCTTCTGTCGCATAAGCAAAACTTCGGTAAGTTACTCCGAAAACCGGCGAGAATATTTCAATACTTGATAACTTCACTCTATATACCAACTACACAATAGACCAATCACCAAATCACCCTGAGTATATACATATCTCACTCAGGTTATACCAATTGAAACATTTTCTTGATATTAGTCATACAATTGGTAGCATCTGAATTCGAGAACTTGATTTTTTTTTCTTGCGTTCCAAAGTTCTGTTCAAAAATTTTAAAAGTAAACACAAAAGTTTGTACCACAAGAAATCACTCCAACTACATCGAATAAAAATGGCACCAAAGAGGAAAGCTGGTTCAAGTTCCACCAGTTCATCAAAAAAGACCAAGCCCAATGCTGGTCATTCAGTTGAAGATTATAAACAATTTTTCCAATCAACATTAAATTTAGTTATGAATCTTCAAGAATCAGATTCAGAAGACCAAATGGCATTCCCCTTTGTTAAATTACCTTCTAAGAAATTATATCCTGATTATTATCAAATCATTGCTCAACCTATCCTGCTTACTGATGTCCAAAAGAAAATTAAATCTAACGGGTATAGTTCCAGTGATGATTTCTTGTCAGATTTTCAATTATTATTGGATAATGCTATTAAATATAATAATTCTGATTCTTGGATTGTGATTAATGCTACTAAGATATTTAACTTTGTTAATGATCAAGTTAAGGAGTTTGAACAGAGTGCAAGTGTTAAAGTTGAAGAACCAGAACATCACCCCAAGATTAAATTGAAGTTAAAGAAGAAGCCAGACACAAAGGAAGAAGAACAACCGGAAGTATCCAATTCTGACCTCCCCGAGTTATGTACTGCTATCTTGAACGATGTTATTGATCATGAATTTGAAGATGAAGGTGCGATTAGTGCTCCATTCATTGAAGATGTTGATACTGATTATTATTCAGATTATTTGGATTTCGTAGCTAAACCAATGTCATTTAACAAAGTTATCAATTTAATAGAAAAGAAGAAGTTGTTTAATAGTAAGAGTTCAGTCCTGGACAATTTACAAAAGTTTTATGAAACGACAACTTTGATTTTTAACAATGCTCGACTTTATAACGATGAATCTTCACAAATTCATCAAGATGCAAATATGTTACAAGAGTATTTCGATGGAAAGTATAACCAATTAAAGAAACAAGTTGAAGATACAGCTAAACCCAAATTGAAAATTCGTATACATAAACATGAACCAGAATCTCCAAAAAAGACTAAAAAGAAAAAGCCAGAGCCTAAAGTAGAACAACAGGAAGCAGCTGTTGAACCAGAAGAACCAGAAGTCAAGACTGAACCGGAAAAGAAGGAATCCAAACAAATAATAGTTGAATCTTCAATCCACAACACCTTGGGTAAAACCTTACCATTATTACCACCCACAAGTTCCATTATCCAAGAAACAAGTATTTTTTCATCAGTACCTGTATCAAGTCAAATTGCTCAATATGTCCAACAAAAGACAATTGCCAATAATTTGCTCCCGCTTTCACGTAATCAAGATGTAAAGAAGAGTTTATTCCCTACTCAACCACTTCATTCAATGGCTACTATATTTGAATATAAAGTTCCGGCAAATGGATACACTACTCAATCATATACTGTAGCTTTACCTAATGATATCCTGCCATTTGTGTCATTCAAGGCTTCTTTACATAATTTACTATATGAAGTCAAACGGGAAGATTTAGTTAATGGACATGGATATTTAAACCTGACTTCAGATGAAGAATTTCAATGTAAATTATTTGTCAATGATGAAGAAGTACCCAATGCCAGTGATTGTTTTGAAGAAAAGCGTCGGGAAAATGACAATGATGATGTCCTTGGAGTTCAATATGATGTCAAGTTAAGTTATGGATTAAATGTCCTAAGTTTTGAATGTAAAGTTGCCCCTCATTTAAGTAAACAAATTAAACCTACAATTGTTGCTGAACCAAATGAAGAGATTGCCGGAAGACATACAAGACATCAATTACAACAAATGAAAATGTCATGGGATGTTGAAAAAATTACATTTTATGTAGTATGTAATAATGCTTAGACACTATTTACCAATACAAAATTTTGAAAAAATTACTCCTAGAATTTCCTCTACTCCAATTGCTTGTCCTGTAATTTTACCTATTCCTTCAACGGATTGTCGAAGACTTTCCGTGGCTAGCACAACGTCATCTTCTTGTTTCCATCGATAAAACTCATTAAACCCGAATAATACATCGTTTTCTAGTAGATCTTGTATTCTAGCGGACACGATTATCGGATCTGAAGTTTCTGAATCTGACAAGTGTTTGAAATTTTGAATAAGCACATCTCTTAACTTATCTATTCCGGTACCTGTCTCACATGAAACACATTGGAATAGTTCCTGCGGTATATTAAACTTCTCTGAATACTCACCAATCAACCTTTCAGATTCCCCCGGATATAAATCTTCTTTATTCAATACAACCAACACTGGTTTCCCATTCTCTAAAAGCAACTGTAAATGCAGTTTCATATCATCCATATCCAACTCTTGTAACGGATCAATTACAACCACGACAAAATCACAATTCAATGACTTGGCTTTAGCTCGCTTTATCCCCTCTTGTTCAATCTGATCTGCAAATTGTAAAGACCGAATCCCAGCAGTATCCCCCAACACAACTTTATACCCACCTATCTCCAATGGTATATCCAACACATCTCTTGTCGTCCCGGCAATCTCACTAACTATTGCTGCTTCCTTATTAGCAAGTATGTTTAAAATTGAAGATTTCCCTGCATTTGGAGGACCCAACAATGCCAATTGAATACCACGGAGTAAAATCGCCGATGATTGAACTTTGGTTAAATACTCCTTGATTTCCTTCCCAACTAACCTAATCTCAGTTTCAACATCATCAAACAACAGATTTATTTCTTCAATGTCTTGATCTTCTCCAAAATCAATAATCGTAGTCAACAAAGCAATATTCCCAAGAATATCTTCTCTCCATTTGGCAAACTCATTCCTAGTCTTCCCCGTCATGGACGCCAACGTGGCAACTCTTTGAGATTCAGTTTCCGCATCAATCATATCACTTATCCCTTCTAACTCAGTCAAATCAAACCTACCATTCATAAACCCCTGTTTGGAAAACTCACCACGTTCAGCTTGTCGAATATATATCCCATTATGAGGATCATGAAGTTGTTTTATAGCGTCAAGAACTGATCGAATAATAGCTATACCTCCATGTAAATGAAGTTCTAGGATGTCTTGGCCAGTGTATGTTCTAGGTGAAGGTAAATATAAAGTCAATGCTTCATCGAGAAGTTTGGATGAATTAGGACAATATAATCTTCGAACACTGGCGGTTCGATGTCGTGGTGGTGATGGTGAATGTGTAAGTTTGTTATAAATGTAACTTGATTGTGATCCTGATACTCGAACTACTGCTATGGCTGATTTACCAAATTTTGTGGAAAGGGCGTAAATTGTAGGCAGGAGTGATGATAAGTCGGGTGGAGTATATTGGGTCAAGTGTCGTTTGAATGTGAACTGGGTAGCTGGTTTGATAAACGGTATTAGTCGTAACATTTGGTATGGTTGCTTACTATAAACAATACTAACAAGATGCGAAGAAAAAAAAATTGTACATCAACTGCTACAATCACTGTTCAACAATGCTCAGACTAACCAGACGATATCTTAGTCAATCACTACACACTTACCATGAGAACCCATTGGGTATACCACGTAAAGGACCAGCACCTAAAATGCAAAAAGGACTCCCCATCAGACAAAAAATCCCCAATGTTAACAAAATCATCCTAGTCTCATCAGCCAAGGGAGGAGTAGGGAAATCTACAGTTTCCGTAAACACAGCCCTAGCTTTAAAAACATTAGGATCCAAAGTAGGAATACTCGACGCAGACATATTCGGCCCTTCAATCCCTCGACTTTTAAACCTATCTGGTGAACCACGCTTATCCGACACCGGCAAACTAATCCCCCTTTCCAATTATGGAGTACAATCCATGTCCATGGGATACTTAGTCTCCCCTGATCAAGCGGTTGTCTGGCGTGGCTTAATGGTTATGAAAGCACTCCAACAATTACTATTCGAAGTGGAATGGTCACCTATAGATTATTTAATTATTGATATGCCACCAGGAACAGGAGACACACAATTGTCAATAGGACAACTCTTACAAGTAGATGGTGCAGTCATTGTCAGCACACCACAAGATATAGCGTTAATTGATGCCGTCAAGGGAATAAAAATGTTCCAGAAAGTAAACATCCCCATTATCGGAATTGTACAAAACATGAGTCATTTTATATGTCCTAATTGTAAACATGAATCTCATATTTTTAAATCTGAAGGAGCAAGAAGAATAGCAAATGAACATAATCTTAACACACTCGCTTCTATTCCTTTAGATGAACAAATATGTGTTCAATCAGATGCAGGTAAACCGATAGTCATATCTGATCCTGATTCACTAATTGTAAAACCTTATTTTGATATTGCTCGGTCCATAACGGAGTTTTAACTTTTTTTTTCTTGTGTTTTTTGCGGCAATTGTATAACAACTTTTCTTCAGAATAAATCTATACATAACTTTCAGGCGGTTAATTTGATACAATATCATGTGGTTTATACTGTTTCTACTATTCAGCATCGTTGTCCGATGCATTAATCCAGAAAGCTTAAATCTGACTAGGGAAGTCAACAACACAGAACAACTAGATCGATTTCGAAATCATATAAATGTAATAAAGACATTACTACCACATTCCCATTTCAAATTCCAAGAAACAAGACCATTGTTATTGGTACTGGGTGCTGGTGTACCTGTTCATTATAATGGTCATGTACCTAAGAAAAATAAACAGGAAATTCAATCTAAAAGAATTGTTATGTTTACAAAGTTAGAAACTTTTTATTCTACGTTAATAAAATCGGAAGTTGAGGAAGAAGAGACAATTACTGCTAGCCAAGATAATTTAGAAACAGATGTTCCTATAGTGGAAGATGGCGAGTCACTGGTTTATGATCAACCAATTACTGCTTTGTCTTTGGATACAGGAACCACAAGATATCACGACAATGTAACTACAGAAATTGCAGATAATACCCTCTCCCTCACTACTACCGAACCAAAACAAGAAATCCAAGCAATTGAAGAAGTTAAAAGATTAGAACAATTACTTTTTGATCTAAGACAAGAAATGTTACATCAACAAGAAAGCTTTCGTCAGATGTTATCAATTTATCATAACGCACCCAAGGTTCAACCAACAAGCAGCACTGAACCAGAACTTTCAGAAACTGATAAACCACTTGTATGGGATCATGAAAAGAATCATGCTAAAAATGTATTAAATCAGAAAAACCCCTCCAATTCGGTATTCATAGTTCCCCAATTCCAAAATCATAAAAAGGAAAATGACATTTCTGAATATCATAGTTATGCCAAACCGAAAGTTGCATGGAATGATGTTGTGTTAACTAGTGATACTATTAAATTCGATGAAATATTTCCATATACTGCACCGGAACCAAGCACTATTTTGCAACCAATGGAGACAGGAGAGGACTTTGAAGAAACAATCACATATGAAAGTCCAGATTCTATATTCCACGTTCCTAAACATCTCAAACAATCAGAAACCAAGACAACGGAATCTGAGGAATTGGAAACTTTTACAGTGACAGAAACGGCTACTATTACAAAGAGGAGAATTAATAGATTTAAGAATTATAATCTGACGATAAATTTTGATGTTTTCCATTTGGATGTTCTGGAAAACAAGGGAGTAGAGTATAAGTATTCGGTTTCTGCTTGGTTATTTGCTTGTTTGTTAATGTTTATCCATTAGTTAGTCTGTACAATATATTGATCACAGTTAATTTTGAGTAGAAAAAATATCACATGCACTTTTAAGGTTATGCAACACTTTATGCCCAACCAACTCTATGAATCCTTACCTAAGCTGATCCAACGATTACTGGTAATCATTATAAGGGTGCCAGCTTGTCAAGATCACCTAGACTAGATCAATAACCATGTCCGAAATTTCCGATAACACAAAACTTCTCGAGGATTTATACTTTAGGAGCTCGCGCAGAAACGAAGCAAAGAATCTCCTAGAATAGAAATAAGACAAGATTAGAAAAAGAATGTTCTTAGGTAGAGAGAGTGTCTATTACCGCCAAGACAGAGGAAGGAGGAGGCGAGAAGTGTAATATAAATAGCTTGGAATCCCCCGAGATTTGAAATTAGCTAGAAATGTAATTATCATTACTACCATAGTAATTAGAATTTTATTTAGTTTTTTAAATACAAGCACAACTCATAAGTACTAGTATATGTCACAGATACAATATACACACTTCCACGCATAGAAATGTCCTAATTCCACACAATCACATGAACTTAATTATGCCGAGCTAAGTCAACTCGTATTTTTTTGTTGGGTCCAACTAGGGGCTCATTGACCCTTTGTCTTGTCGGCATTAACCGTGCGACAAAAGTCACTCCTTTTTGTCAGACCAATTGTTTTCCTGTGCCTCGCTCGTGACAACAAGAAATTTTCCTTTGTGATTTTTTTTTTCTTTTTCTTTTTTTTTTTCCTTCTCCATTTCACTTAAAAAGCAAACAAATAATCCAAACAAGAAACAATTTCAACTAAAAGAACTACAGATTATACAATGAGTGTTTCACCGGCTATAGAGCAAGAAGAAAGATTACGTAGCGAGATTAAAGCAACTATCATGGACTTTGATCTGAATGCTTCTTATATTGAAGAGGATGATATGACATATATTTACAGCAGTTCCATAATTGACGAAGACGACGATATTGACGATTCCCTGCTTGTGGATGATGACGATGATGAAGATACTGAGACTACCGACGGCGACGAAGGAACCCTCGATGAAGTATTAGATGACACTGAAATCGACCAAAAAGTTCGTTCTGCATCTCCACAAACTGTTATTCCCTCAACTGAAAATATCCCATCACTGGAAACAACATCAAAATTCCGGGAGTTCTTGGTTAAACATGAAATACCCAGAAAATTATTCCATTCTTCTATTGGTGTCATTACATTATACTTGTACACTATTGGCATTGACGTATCACAACTTTTCTTGCCACTTTCGACAATTTTCTGTGCAGTTCTTGCCAATGATCTTATAAGGTTACATAATCCTGAATTAAATAAAATCATTTGTCAAAAAATGTGGTTTATTATAAGAGAATCAGAAATGGAAGCTTATAATGGAGTATTGTATTATTTAGCAGGAGTATTAATTGTATTTTATTTTTTCCCCAAGGACATTGGAGTTGTTAGTGTTCTTCTATTAAGTTGGGCCGATACTGCCGCATCTACATTTGGGAGACAATTTGGTAAATATACTCCTAAATTAGGTAATGGGAAATCAGTTGCAGGTTCATTGGCTAGTTGGATAACTGGTACTTTGGCTGCATATTTATTTTATGGATATTTCGTACCACAATATAATGTTAATGGACCTCAAGATATATTTTGGACTGCGGAAACAAGTAAATTGAATATTCATACTTATGCCATACTTTGTGGTTTAGGTGCAAGTGTTTCTGAATTTATTGATCTTTGGGGATTGGATGATAATTTTACTATTCCTGTACTAAGTGGAACTTTCCTTTATTGGTTAGTTCGTTATTGTCATGTTTGAGCTATAGAGGGTTGTTTATTTTTGTTAATTTTCATGTTCATAAATAGGTTTTTGTTTTACGATATTTTACTTCAAATTAATTTTAATATACAAATGTACTTTTATTTCTATTAACTTCTCTATTTATGCTTCATTGGCAAATACAGCAGCATAACCTTGACCAGTAGAGGTACACATTGAAATGACACCTAATTCCTTTTGTTGTGCTCTTAACCCATTAAGTAAAGTACTAGTGACTCTACCACCAGTAGCACCTAATGGATGACCAATAGCAATAGCACCACCATATGGATTAACCTTATCATAATCAAGACCAAGTTTATCTATACAATAAATAGATTGAGATGCAAATGCTTCATTTAATTCAAAAATATCAATATCTTTAGTTTCAAGACCTAATCTTTGTAAAAGTTGAGGAACAGCTGCCGAGGGACCAATACCCATTAAGCCCGAGGGCACACCAGCTACGGATGAACCAATAAATCTAGCAATTGGCTTAATTCCAAGAGCTTCGGCATTGGCTCTAGTGGTTAATATAACTGCCGAGGCACCATCTGATATTTGTGAGGAGTTACCAGCAGTTGTAGTGCCATCTTCTTTGAAAACTGGCTTTAAAGTGGATAATTTTTCAAATGTAGAACCTGGTCTAACCCCATCATCTCGGGAAACTTCAACTAAATCAGTCTTGGTTTCATCCAATTGTCTTGCTTGGATAGGAATGATTTCCTTAGCAAAATGTCCAGTTTCAATTGCTTTGGCGGCTTTTAAATGAGATGCAACTGCGAATTCATCTTGTGCCTTTCTGGAAATACCAAATTTACTAACAACATTTTCACTAGTTATACCCATTGGCATCAATACATTTTGAGCTTCTTCACTGGCATCTTGTTTGAAAGGTTCATAAATTCTAGTTGGAATACCACGATGAGGGAAATAATCATGAGTCATAGATTCAACACCAGCAGCAATAGTGAATTTGTTCTCACCAGTTAATAAAGTACCTGCTGAATAACTTATAGCTTGAGCTGAAGAAGCACATTGACGATTAATGGTATTGACAGTAGTTTTAATTGGGAATCCTACTTTTTTAACTGCTAAAGCTGATGCTTTTTGTCCACCTAATGTTTGTAATACAGTACCTACTAAAACATCATCTATTAATTCAGGATCAATTTGACTACGTTCTATAGATCCTTTCAAGACTTGATAAAGTAATTCTTCAGGAAACATCTTGGCAAGACCACCTTTAGTACCTCGAGTAACTGGTGTTCTCAAGGCTGATAACACGACGATATCACTGGCTGATTTTTTTAAAAGTGGAAGGGACATGTTGGGTGATTGTGCTAGTTGCCACTACATTGTATAGATCATGGGGGAAGTCAAGTTATATTTATATGTCCTGATTCAAACCAAAAAATTTGCCCGATTTCCGCATATTGACTTTTCCGGTAACGTAAATAAAACCAATTCTCGGAAATACCCTGAAAAATAAGTGGGGAAACATCGTGGAGTGAGATTTTGAAAGTACTAAAACTACATTGTTTAAACAATTTGTTAGCAGAACTAACTTGGTGTTCCAAGAATACAACGTGCCAATCAGTAACTATCAGACGACTATCTCGATTCATGGTTGGCATAACCGTTAATGATAAATAAAACGGAATTTCCCATTTCGGAAAACAAAAAATGCGGAAATACAATAATTTTCAAATTTTTAATATGTCAAAATCAAAAAATAAAAAAAAAACAATCCGCATTTATCCGCCCGGGATTTTGCGGGGCAGAAACTTCTCTATACAAAAATCTATATATAGAGATATTTAAACAAGTTCACTTCGAATCTTTAAGAAATCATCATAATCCAAATGATCCTTTATTCCATCATACTTTGTCAACCTTAACCAACCTTCTTTTAGTCCCTTTTCATAAAACAACTTAACATTAGATTTAGCTAATGGGAATTCCGCCTTTTTTAACAAATGATACAATGTTGCCTCTTTATCCCATTCTTGTTCTTCAGCAACTGATGGTAAAAAAGTCCCCAGATAATGCTCACCTTCGTATTTAAGTGAAATTCTTAACCCATTTTCCCCAATTGACCAATCATTTTGATCATGAATTTCCACAAAATTAGCTAATAAAGTAACACTAACCAGTAAATGATTTATTTCTGATTTGACAATAGCTGGGAATCTGGGATCATGCATGGCTGAACTAATTGAAAATTTAGACACACCTTTTTCAAGAGGGAAATCCAGAAATGTACCTATACAACCTCGTAAATTATCATTTTTATTCCAAGTAATGAAAACTGGGGCTGATGTAGGTAATGATTTCTGGTTTTCATTCAAGGCATCAAAATATGTCAGTAAGGAGATCTTATGGGTGTCAAGATTGAGTTTATTGATTAACGTTTCAAACGCAAAACAGGATAATGCCTTCGACATGGTCGAAACTAGAAGCAATTGTTGGTGAATTACTTAGTAAAGAAAAAACATCAGTGCATCGTTGTGGATCTTTGCTTGCCCCTTGCTTTATTGTTCCACAAGTCGTGTACACTACAAAAAAATAAATCGTGCCTTTGAGGTGTAATTTCTAAAAACCTTCAATCTGTAAATCAGATAATCTATATAATTTCTCTACGGTAACTAAATGATTCAGAATGTCTTGAGTTGTGAGTAATTGACAACAAATTCTACAATGACTTAAATCTAAATGTGTCAAGGTTTTGGGAAATATATCTCCACTTGCTTGAGAATGAAATTGAGACAAGTAATTTCCTCGTAAGCTTAATTTTATTAGGCATCCTGGAAATTTATGTAAACCACAAAGCATATTTCGGGAAAGATCAAGATCTATTAATTTATGAAACAACTTACTTTGGTATAGTTTGGGCACTATAGTTAAATGATTTCCTGATAATTTCAACCGGGTAAGTTGATACAGGTTTTCACTTGTACCTCTTAAACTAAAATGATGGATGTTATTATTTGATAAATCCAAAGTTTCTAAATTGACTAATCCCTTCCAGTCAAATGATGAATCATTGATTACAAAAATGGTATTGTTGGATAAATTCAAGTTTATCAAACTTGGTGGGAACTTGATTCTAGAAATGTCTGAAATTCCATTGTACGAAAGATCTAATGATGTGACATTTTTAAAACATTCCTTCGTGTGAATAGTGTAAAGAAATTCATGACATCCACCAAGTTGTAACTTTAAATTAGTTACATTTATAGTGAAATCTGATGATTCTAACTTTGGTGATCTTCCACCATGTTTTAAAGAAAGCAAATCAAGCTTATAATCGATATCTGCAATCAGACACAATATTTCCTCTATCAAATACTGGTTTTCAGGCTCATCAGTACCTTCTAATTGTAATTTTATCTTGGTCGACCATGAAGTAACAAATTTAATCAACAGTTTATGCTTTTCAATAAAGTTGACCTCATCGGTAATTCTATAATTTATAAAGATTGAAAATTCTCGTGGATTGACCATTATATTCTCCCTTTTGAGAAACTCCAACTGTTGTAACGTAATATTCACATCTTCTAAATCATATATATGATAATCACTATTAGAAAGAATTAACTTTC
Organism: Spathaspora sp. JA1; assembly: GCA_003676035.1. Taxonomy (NCBI): domain Eukaryota; kingdom Fungi; phylum Ascomycota; class Pichiomycetes; order Serinales; family Debaryomycetaceae; genus Spathaspora; species Spathaspora sp. JA1. Next base: position 13,336 of record NSGQ01000014.1, on the reverse strand, counting down.
GATTCAGAAAATACTCTTGTAGGGCAATCAATCTTATCTTGAAATAAGGATCATTTGGTACCGCGGGACATGAGAATATCTCATTAATGCTAAATAAATGATCAATTTCTTGAGGAGATAACAACGATAACGTAAACCGTATTAATTCAGTAGGTAATTTAAAGAATAACATTGATGAATTAGAAAAGTCATCTGAAAGAAGAGAGGGGTGGAGAAATTGATATAAATATGGCTGATTTTTTTATAACTATTAAAGTTGCAAAGAGAATTGTGGCAAAAAATATTCTAAAATCGCACAAATTAATTCCATGTCAAGTTTTTTAGACATGGTGCTCACAATTTGAAATTAAACTATAGAAATGTGTGACCCCATGACTATGGCGTGATTTTCGTATCTATAGATCTGTCTATATTATGCATCAATTATAAATCTTAATTATAGAAATCAATATAACTGTGACATGGGGCAATATCCGTTATGAGCAATGTATCAAACGTTCTGAAACATCTTATTAGCCAATCATACACTGCTTAGTAGATCGCCCAGAAAAGTTCATATATATCAGGTTTTTACTTATTCTTAGGTTATACTCTTTCAATCAACATTCTTTTGGCGTAACCACCATCTTAGTCGAAACACTAGATATTGTTCCTAAGTGTCAAATAAAATCTCTGAATAGTGGTGCAGCTAGATTAAGAAATGTACACCACCAAATTCTAACATTCAGAAAGAACGCCTGTGATTCCAATGTCTTTTATCACCATATTCGATAATTCTCGGCGCTGCTAAGGATCAATGGAAACCGTTCAAACTCCTCACTACTGATCTTGGTAATGTTCGCACGACCTTATTTTTTTTCCCATACCAAACATCTTAAAGAGGAAATTCGATATCATCGATAACCAGCCTCATAGAAGCAACCAACTTTACAAAACACCGATTATTTCAACTTCTAATCACTAGCTGGTTATATCACAATCCTTTCTACACACTACCAAACTAAATTTCAATGGGTGCATGTCTTTCCTGTCTTCAATACTCCAGCGATGATGAATACAATGAAACTACTTCATTATTAAGAAATCAAGAGAACCAATATTCAGGTGATTACGTACAAGAAGAACAAATACTAAAACAGCAACAACGACAACAAGAATTGGCATCGATTGTTAATGAATTATCCGATAAACTAATTGATGTTACTTCATTCCTAAGTGGTGGTCCATCCAATGGTCCCACAATTTCCCTTACAAATTCACCTAATCTTAACACCAAAACTAATCATGACTATAATGAAGAGGTTAATGATAGTTATATAAACAATAATATCGAGGATGATCAAGGAAAGAGTTATCCTTATGTTTATAATAGCATTGATAAAAATGCAGTAATAAAAGCAACTGAAGAATTAAATCAAGAGACTCGAGAAGCTTGTCAAGTTAAATCGCTGGACCCATTATACTTGAAGTTTTAGTAATTCTATATATTTTAATTAGACGAATTTTATTTGTGTCGGAAAAAGATATTTTAGTAACGTTACATTTTTTTTTGCCGTAGATCCCCCACCCTGCCCCTATTGTTTATGATCCAGGGATACACAAAAAGATCAACAAAGTATATAAGGCAGCCTCCCCCTCTTCATTCTGAATAAAAAAATTTCATTCAAGTCTTCAGCAATGTCAATTACTTTACGTTGGGGTATTTTAGGTGCGGGAAACATCTCTTCCCAATTTGTTCATGATTTACTTTTAAACAATGAACGTGACACCGACTTTCATCATATAGTCGGTAGTATTGGATGTTCAAACAAACAAAAAGGGTTGGATTTTATTTCTGAAAATAATATCAAATCCAGAAACAATTATGATGTTGTTCCAGAAGTACAATCTTACCAAGATCTTTACGATAATCCAAACATTGATATTGTTTATATTGGAACTCCTCACACCTGTCACAAGGAACAAGCAATTGGTTGTCTTAATGGAAACAAGCATGTTCTTTGTGAGAAGCCCATGACTGTGAATAAAAAGGAAGCGGAAGAATTATTTGCCTTGGCGAAATCAAAGAAGAAATTTTTCATGGAAGCAGTATGGACAAGATTTTTTCCAGCTATTAAAGCCTTAAAGAAAATGGTATATGAAGAGAATGTGATTGGGGAAGTTCATAGAATGTTTGCTGATTTTAGTTATTGTGCTGACGTTTCAAACTTGCCAACTAGTTCACGTGTTAGAGATCGGAAGTTAGCAGCAGGAGCATTATTGGATATTGGTATTTATCCCCTTACTTATTCAAGAATTCTTTTGGATGATAAAGTAGGAGAAGAACATACAAAGTTTGAAGTGAAGTCTTTTATGACATTAGATCCAGTGGATAAGGTAGACCATCTTTCTTCAATTATTATTAAATATGAAAATGGAAAACATGCTATTTTGACTACATCAGAATTAGTCAACGGACCAAAGGCATATATCCGTCTTGAAGGTAGTGAGGGATATCTAGAAATGTATAGTGATAACCCTGCAAGACCCAAGCATTTCAAAACTTTCTATAAAGATGGAAGAGGAAATATTGTATATAAGGATGAATCTGGATATAATGGGTTTATCTATGAGGCTAATGCTATTGCCGAGGATATTAAAAATGCCAGGTTAGAGAATTCAACTATGCCTCATGCGGAAACTCTTTTAGTTATGGGAGTTATGGATCAAATTAGAAAAGAAAATGGTTTAGTTTATGACCAAGATATTTAGTTTTTTTTTTCAGCTGCGAAAAGCAACAGAAAATACACAAATACGTTTTTTTTGTAATTTGCCTCTTTACAAATTGTCTTCTACAACAACATGAATCTATTGATTTGGTTAATAATAACTACATATTCCATAGCTGCTACGACAACTGCCACTACCGACCCTGGTGCTATTGAAGATCCAGATTTTTTCAAAAAAGTATTGGAATTTGCCAATTGGGAACAACGGAATTCTGTTAATAATACCGTTTCATTAAAACAAGTTTTGCCACCCCATATAATTCAATTAGGAGGTGAAAATAAAGTCATATATATATCTACTGATGGAACTACCAAGATTGTTGATACGAACGAACTTGTAACTACTGGAATTATTGAAGCTGAAGATAATGATCTTAGTGTGGTGGCACAGGGGAAACCAAGATGGCATATTGGTGCTGGTGTTTATTTAAATAAAGAAATTGATTATTGTACAGAGAGTGATGACGAAGATGAAAAAAAGAAGAAATTATGGTTCTTACCTTTTAGTATTACTGAAAATCCTCAAAGTGGTCGATCTCGATATCAAATTACTCCAACTCAAATGGTTTCACGTGCTATTCCTGACAGTCATAATTTATTTACCGAGAATCCAACCAAGAATTCCTTTATTCCTCAGAGAAAGAATATTCTGACCAACTACATTAGACCAGTCCGAGTTCCTAAAAATCAAGTAACACATGTTTACAAGGATCCATTTCTTGATGAAGTTTCAGGGACATCTCCTCTAACAATAAGGTCACATTTTAAATTGGGATTGTTCATTATTCTTTTCTATATAATCTTCACTTAAATATATTTATTGTAATGCTCTTAATCTCTGTCTCATTTCATCTAATGCAACTTCGTCTTCTTCTTGTGCCGCTTCTTCCACTGGTTCTTCTTCCAATTTGGTGGTTGGTACTTCATTATTAATTTTGGAAAATTTATCTTCAGTTAAAGAAGTTATAATCTTGTTAATTTCTTCTTGCGATTCAGATTCCAATTCTTCATCTTCTTCCCAATCAACATCAACCATATCATCCATCATTTCATTTATAATACCTGCTTTCATTAATTCTTTAGATAATTCTTGCATAGTTTGCAGTACTGCACCTACATGGATCAATCTATTAACATCTTTCATAACAGCAGTCAGAGCTCCTATAGATTGGGTCAATTTATTCATTTGCCATTGTTCATTTATAGTCATATTAATTGAATCTATTCTTGTTCTAGACGTATACAATTTATTATATTGACGATTGACATTAATCAATTCTTTGGCATATAATTTGGCAGTCTTGTAATCTTTCTCCTTAGCGGCTTTTTTAATTAAATTCTCGGTCTTTTTCTTTAAAGGTTGAAGTTGATTCATTGACCTGTCCAATTCACGTTTGTTCTTTCGAAGAAGTTGATTAATTTTCCTCATCTAAATTTGTTAGTACGATATCTGGAAAAGTTAGTGTTACAGGTACATACTTGTTCTTTGGGGTCAGGCCCATATATTTGTTTTTTTATATAATCCATTGTGGTTGATTGTTCTTATCAGTGTAACTTACTGTGGTAGTTTTGAAGATTCATTTTTTTGTTTTTCGTTGACATATTTCTCCAGGATTTACCTTTGGATTTAGAACATACACAATTACGTAACAAACAGTGATTATATAAGATATACTCTATCTATCATAACCAGATCACCTAGTAGTTCCTTCAATAACATAATATGTAAAGTTTATCTTACAATTTTTAATTTGGTAGCGCAAGTATATCAGATCACACATGTCTGAAAGGGAGGCGCAATGAAATTCTACAAGGTATATATTTACAGTTCCTCTAGTTTTACACACCTTAGCTTATCATTGCCACTAGTTCCAAAATGGTTCATCATACTCCCCAACAAGAACATTTCATCTTAATTATAGCTGCCCTTGTGTTGCCACCATTGGCAATATTTCTTGTAAAGAAATATAGTATCTGGAATAAAGAATTCTTGGTTAGTGTTTTATTAACTATGTTTGGTCATGTTCCAGGAGCTGTATTTACCCTTTATTATTTGTTATGTGTTGAGTTTCCTCAATCTCGTGACCAAGGATATAATAGACTTCCTGATGACGAGGAATCAAGAGGTGGCTTTGCACAAGAAGGAACATATCAAGAACAAGAACAGGAACAGCCACAACAACTGGAACAAGAAACAGGTATTTATGTAAGGACTTCATCATCTACTAGTCCACCTGATGAGAGCCAACCTTTGCAAGAAGGTGATCTTCCAGCTTATGAAGATATTGTGCAACCATTACAGACTCGAGTCGGAGATGTCAAGGGTTCTTCCGATAACAAGATACAACGTTAGTTTTTATATATATATAAAGGTTATATAAGAGTGTGTTAATTATATTGATCTATAGCAACCATTGATTTTGCAACAAATCCTTCTAAATGGAAAATACTCTTTTGACCCAAACTTAATCTTTCATCAAATGTTGAAGCTAAATTAACCAACTCTTGGACAACTTTAACATTTGAATTATTTTCAATCAATTTAAATAATAAAGTTTTTAAAATTATTCTTGCTGGAATACAATGTGATAAAAGTTCATAAAATATAGTTCTTATACTGGCCAAAGTAGCAACATTTCTTGAAGTTTTAATTTTAGTAGCAATACTTTTTATTATAACTTCCCAATCTAAATTAATAATAGCAAGATTAGTATCTGATTTAATTGTTTCATTTTGCATACATAAAGTTTCAAAACTTAATAAAGCTCTTCTTAAATTTCGATTACTTGTAGTTGAAACCTTGGTATATATTGGTTGTTCTACATCACCAGAACTAAATTTAACCTCTTCATTCAGGGAAACATTTGACAAAATAGAATTAATATCTTCAATTGATGGACTTGGTATTCTTACTAAAAGGGTTCTTGATTTAATTGGGGCAATAATATTTGAAATTGAATTACAAACCAAAATCAATCTAATATTTGAAGAATATTTCTCCATTGTTCTTCTTAAAGCAGCTTGGGCGTCTCTACTTAATGAATCTGCTTCATTAATAATAACAATTTTAAATCTATGTTTTGTTTTGGAAGAACTTTGATTATTGAAATCAACTTGTTCAGTTGAAGCAATTTCCTTTAATAAATCTTGAATAACAACACGATCATTATTACCCATATCCGAAGGAGTAATTTCTAAATGATAAGGAGAACTCAACACATTGAATTCCAACTTTTTATTAGAAGAAGTAACAAATGTTTTCACATCAATCTTTAACTTTTCAACCAGGGATCCAAAGATTTCATTTAAAGTACAATATATTCTCGTCTTCTTTCCTGCTCCACTTGGTCCGTAGATTAACAAGTGAGGAAAATCACCTGATTTAGACAATGCTTGTAAACTTTGAGTTATGGAGTCATGATATGACAATTGAGCTAAAGTCTTTGGACGATACTTGTCTACCCACAACGACATGATTGATGTTATAGCAAGTGAAAATAAAAAAAGAGAAAGTCCAAACGCGTTTTTAAATTTTTCGTGAGCCTTGTTGGTTAAGAAAAAAAAGAGCTTATGTTTTCATATATTTGTAATGTTCTCTAACTATATAAACTACGCCTTGGGCTTAGTTCTAATAAAGTGGGATGGACATTCATATCCAGCTGGATTCTTTTCCAAATACTTTTGATGATATTCTTCAGCATCATGCCAAATTTTAATTGGCTCTATTATAGTAACTACTTTTTGATTTGGATACCAAGTTTTTTGATATTCTTCCTTTAATTTCCAAGCTAATTCATTATCTTGTTCTTCATGAGTTAAAATCGCCGATCTATATTGAGTTCCAACATCTGGACCTTGAGAATTAACCGTGGTTGGATCGTGCATTCTAAAGAATATATCAAAAATATCTTCAAGTTTTAATTGTGCAGGTTCATAAGAAAGTTGTATACTTTCAACAAAATTAGTAGATCCACTACAAACCAATTCATAATTTACATTACCAACTGTAGGTATACCATTGGCATAACCAACCTTAATATCAACTAATCCTTTATTTTCAAATTGTTTTTTGAATACTCTTTCAACACCCCAGAAACATCCAGCAGCCAAAGTAATCAATTTTGAAGTAGGTGTAGTTTTTATAGTAGAAGATATAGTAGTTACTGACATTGTTATAATCTATAAGGTTATATAAGAAAGTTGACAATTCAGAAAAAAACTCCATGGAGCAAGCCACATTGTTTATATAGCGGCGGCAGCGGGGTTTACACTCTATTTGCGATGGTGTCAAAATCAATAACACAAAAAAAATAAAAATTTAAATTTTGCCGTCTATATTACGTTAAATCATGTGACTTACTTCCGTTTGAAACTAAAGATTGATTTCTTACGTTCAATAGTTGGTTGTTGTTCTGGAACCAGGGAAGAAGTTGTTCCACCGGATTTTTTATCAGTTTCTGAAGTATTTTTCCACTTGAGTCCACCTACCCAAGATTTCTTTTCTTTGGTTGATTCTTTACTACTGCTTGATCTAGATACAGTTTTTTCTTCCTTTGTACCATCAAATTTAAATGGCTTAAATACACCTCCTTGCTTTTTAACTTCAGGAGAGGTGTAAGAATTAATCGACGATGTTTCCGAAGACTTTTCCTGTTCCACTTCCTCTTTAGTAGTTGGCCTCTTTAAAGATGTTTCACTACCATCATCAAATTGATGAACTAATCCAAATGCATCACCTTTATAAATCCCCGAGATATCAAACCCAAAATCAACCTCATCACTATTATGATCTTGTTTATTGTAGAATAAAATATAAGCACTTGCTAATCCTGGTCCATTACCAAAAAATCTCATAACATAAGAATCATCAACTAATTCAACTGTTTCATCATCAAATAAAAGCCATAATCCACATTTTATTTTACAAATCGAGACATAATGTCCATGCATTGGTCCTCCTCCTATATGTACAACCAATGCATATAATTCATATAAATGTTGGTCTTGTTCATCATCAGTAGTATTAAACAATTTCAATTTGAATGGATAACTAATTGAATCAAATAATTTCACCATTTTATCTACACTTTCATCATATTTAAATCGTTTAAAATTTATCACCAACACCTCGGGTAAATTCTTCAATTTGATAGTTTTAACAGCTTCTTGAAGTGAAGAACATGTATTACAATAAAATTTATTTTGATTAGTTAATGTTTCCAGTTTGGAGAAATTATTAAGGGAATAACTTAAAGAATACGCACTTTCTCCTCGAGGTATATCAACTGATAAATCAAGGAAAAATTCATGTCTTGAACTGACAGTTTCACATGATAAACATTTAGTTTCATTGGTAATTAATCCTCTAAAAATATTATTACACCAATTATGTGTTGGTCCAACTTCTCGATTTAAAGTTTCAATAATTTCATTGATTAAATAATTGAAAAATTCATGAGCATCATGATGCATATTATTTTGACGAAATAAATAATTTCGTTCTTTAAGTTTTTGAATAAAATAATTGGGGGAAACTACCCCAATATTTGATTGATTTTCAATCATACTTTCAAAAATATCTTTTAAAGCATATAATAATATTGAATCTTCATTTTCTAGATTTGTTTGTAATGAAGCATCAAGATTAATAATAGGGCCATTAATTAAAGCCGATCTTTTTCTTTGATCAGCACCAGGATTAACATTGAATGGATTAATAGGTACCAATAGATTTAGTTCTGGATGCGGAATACCGACAATTATTGCACTGGATGTAGAACCTATTGAACCTTCCGATTGAGTTTGTTGTGGTTGATCTCCATTCAATAAAGTTGAAGAACTTTGGGAATAATCAACTCTATCCGACGGGTTTAATACATGATTTGTAGGTCTTGTCATTAATATTGGTAATTTCTGAAATTGTGAACAATTTTTAATTTTAAGTCGTTGTTCCAATGTTAACACATCCCAATCTTTAGCTTGTTTTATATAATGTGAATGTTTATTATCAATATTTGTAGTTGTAGTTGTTGATGTTGTTGAAGAATTGGTAAATTTAATTCCAAATATTGAACCCTTTCGTGACAGTTTAGGACGTTCTTCTAAATTGCCACCACCACTACTTATAACTGAACCAGCCAGCATAGGGGTTGATGTAGGGACTTTACCTTGTTCTCTAAGTTTCTTCTGTAATAGTTGTTCATATTTAACGGAGAAATTATGTACTTTTGATCCAGCTACTTTTAATTTTGGTTCATGTTTGGTATAATTATGCAGCACGAGGTTCTTTCGGAAACTTTCAGTATAATATAAACATTGAAGAATGGAATTACAATAACAAGTATTACCAAAGTTTTCCATGCCAAATATCTTATTAGATCCATCCCCATAGGGAAGAATAACTGGAGGATCAGGTGCCTGGTACGGCTTTGTCATTTCTTGATCTGAATAGTTGGATGTCTAGATATTTTTGTACCCTTGTTTTTGATTTATTTTTGGGGGCGGAGAATAGAGAGGACTGCATATAAGCAGACCCTGTCAATGAGAAGCATGTTAATACAAATTATTAGAAGTAAGCTCGGAAATATGTTTAATTATATGTTAAGATACTATAGTAAAGATATAGATTCATAACGTTATTCCAAATGTTTATATGGTTAGTTAAAATTAATACAAAGCTTGTTCAATGAATTACTGTATTCACGTGATCAAATTTTCTACTATTTGAATTCAACAATTAAAATTTTTTCAGTTACAATAGCTTATTCAGTACTACCACTGCTAGTAAACATGTTTGGATTGGCAAGAAACTTGATGACCTCTTTGAGGTCAGTTCAAGCTCCAAGCTCTATGTTGAGTGCTTCCACCTTTGGAATGTTCAAAAGATATACCCATGAGTTTGCTCCAAGAGTTAATAGAATTGGAAAGGCAATGAAAGGAAGAGTCCCCGTCAGAATTGGAGGATCCGTCAAAGGTAACTCTGTTGAAGTTGGAAAATTGGGATTAAGATTAAAATCCAAGGGGTTAAGAATCGCAGCTAATCAACTTAAAGCTGCTGATAAAGTTTTGAAAAGAGAGTTGAGACCTACCAAATCAGAATTAATACCTAGATTTTGTTGTAATATTGCAGTTTGTGTCAAGGGTAATCAAACAAGAATGGGTAAAGGTAAAGGTGCTTTCCATCATTGGGCTGCTAGAATCCCAACTGGTAAAGTATTGTTTGAAATCAGAGGAGATATCCATGATAGAACTGCTAGAGAAGCTTTAAGAAAAGCAGCAGATAAATTACCTGGTCTTTATGAAATAATTACACCAGAATCTAAAGTTAGAGTTGGTCTTAATACTCTTATTGACAAACCTGCTCCAGTTGATTATCTTGCTAAAATGAATGAAAATCCAACTAAGAAATGGCTTAACTTTCAAGCTCGTAAGACTGATCCAATGTATAAGTTATATAGTGGTAGATAAATAGTTTAATTTCTTGTAAATATAATAGGCAATTTTTTTGTTTTGCTTCAAAGTGCGGAAAAGTTTATCAACGTTATTATTGTTACCACAGATATTACCAATTATGTCAACACTGAGAGATACACCTAGATTAGTCAATGTTGCATTGAATGCAGCTTCTAAAATAATCGAATCTGATACAAATGTGTCAACAATTGACTTGAACTTATTGGAAAATCTCAATACCAACCAATCATTAAATTATATTAAACTTGAAAAGAATTTGAATGACATGGAATCAAATGCAAATCAACTAGCACGATTAAGTAAGTATTGATTTAGAACTATTCATTATACCTTTACTAACTCGTAATTTGTTAGAAGTTGAATTCGAAACACATTCCCAAGAATTGATTAATATTGAGAATAAAGTTGCATTATTAGAAGACATCATAACTGAATTGGATACTTGGTCAAAAGAGTTAGAGCACCGTGTAGATAACGCTGTTAAAAATTAAGAGAAATAAACATATGTAGGATTTTACAAGTACGTTGTTTTTTTTCTTTTCTTTTGTATTTGTACAAACAAGGATGAAGAAAGTATTGCTTGTACTATCTATATTGTTCATATCGGCGGCTATTAGCACCGACTCTCAAATCCATTCCTTATTTGACCAAGATGATACTTGTGGAACAGATTCAGAATTACAACTGGAGGATCAATTCAAACTGCCAAAACACTTTTCCTTTAAGAAAATCTTTATGAAATTGTTACTCCAAGACACATCCTGTGACGAGGACGATTCTTCCTCAGATTGTGATAATTTACTGGAATCTTATGTTCTGGAATCGAGTGAAGATGAATACATGTTTGAATTATGTCAAATTAAGGACCTTAACAATTCCACCAATAGAAGTATCAACAACACCCAGTAACCTTGATTACACAGCATCATAATATTTCACTTGAATCCATAAACTACAACTATTACATTGGACAATAATATCATATCCACCTTGATTATCGCCAGTACCATTTTGTTCAAGTTCTGTTTCGGAAAGCTTAATTCCCTCGGGAAATTGACATCGAGGACAAGTCTTCAGCCATACAACATTATCTTCATCAAAGTCGAAATCTTCAAGAGAGTACAAGTCAAGACCACCTCCATTTATATTAAATCCTTTCAATTTAGAATGACTTATTATCAGTTTATCATAGTTTATTCTGGAATCTGAATCAATTAAAGTTCTGTATGCTTCTTTTATAAGAGATATTTCATCTTGTTGAACATTACTATTATTAACCTTATCGGGGTGAGTCGTTAACAATTTTTCCCGGTAAGCCTGTTTGATTTCTGAAACGGAACAGGAGGTGCTGATACCTAGTATCTCATAGTATGTTTTATTCATGGAATAGTCTCACACAACAAGGCAAGCCATTTTTTTGAGAATGAAAAAAAAAAACTACTCGCTTTAATTGAAAAAAAAAAAAATCTGACATTGCGATGATCTTTCGATCACTACACAACAACCATGGCTCCATCACAACACGAATCTCGTACTTCAAACATCAGGGTTGTTTCCTTAACTGAGGAACCAGTGGTCACAGTTGGATCTTTTTTCAATGGACTTTCTGTTCCTTCTTCCACAGAATTTGATTTATATAAACACAAGAAACATAATAACTTTGTTCTTCATGGAGAATCAGATACTTTAGATTACAACGGTGAATCACTTGCTGATGATCAAAATGATTATGTTGTTGGTGTTTACGACCCAGTTCACAAATCAGTCGAATTGTTCAAATCTCCATACCTTGCCACCAAAGTTACTGCCAAAAGAAACCGGGTATACAAAGGCCCTAAAGTAAGACAAGCAGGTGTCAGAAACATTACCCAACGTAATGCCTTGGGTGAAGCATTTGGTACCAAGAAGGCCAAGGCTGCCATCTCTAATTTGGAAAAGAATAGAATTGATGCCGAGAAATTACAAGGAATGGAAATGGATATTGTCGATAGTGTTAAAGAATCTACTCAAGATTTACCAACAAAAGAAAAGATGGCTCAAGAAGTTGTTAATGATAGACCTACCCCATTGGTAGATGTTGATGCTAAGAATGTGGAAGATGTTTACCCCTTGTACAATATCATACCAGAAAAAGAATGGGCATACTTGAGAGTAAGTTCGATTTTAACAGAAACAGAAGAAAGTAAGCAATTGGAATCACTTCCTTATGGAAAATCAGAATATGTCAAGAAACACTTGCCAGCCTTGGTCAAACAAGAAAATATAGAAAAAATACAATTACTTTATTATGCTTCGCTTTTGTTTGGTGTTTTCCAAAATAGACGTGTCAAGGATAAACAAACCCTTATGACTAGATTACAAGATAAACCATCTGAAGTTTTAATTGATGGAATTTTAGAAAGATTTACAATTTCTCGGGCTTCTCAATTTGGTAAATCCAAAGATAGATCATTTACCATTGATCCTAACCATGAAGATAAATTATTATGTTATTTATTGGCCCTTATCCTTCATATCAATAACTTTGTTGTTGAATTACCACCATTGGCAAATGAATTAAATATGAAACCAACTAGATTAGTAGGATTATTCAAAGCATTGGGTGCAACAATCAAAAGTGCAACCGTAGGAGAAGCTGAAGCATTTGGAATACCCAAGAGTGCTGCTGGTACATACAAGATTGCTACTTTACGAGTTCCATTTAAGTTACCAGAAATGACCAGAAGAGGAAAAAGAACTCGTTAAGTTTTATTGCATATATTTTATAGTTTAATAAATTAAGTACTATTTGAATGTCACTTGAAAGTAGACTTATACTAATGGAGTGTAGTTAAATATCACTAGAACATAGTTTTGATAGATATTTACATCAGTCCTACCATGCAAATTAAATCCAAAAAAATATTGACTCCGACGCGGTTCGAACGCGTGCATCTTTACGATAGTAGAACTTGAGTCTACCGCCTTAACCACTCGGCCACAGAGCCATTTTTTTCAAATTGTAACAGTGATGGAGTCCTTGGATAGAGGTTGTGGGACTAGTATGTCCAAAGTGTTGTCGGAACCGGATTACTCTGGAAGGAGAACAGAGTAAG
>NSGQ01000013.1:0-286375 GCA_003676035.1 Spathaspora sp. JA1 | reverse complement strand
ACCTCCGAAAACTAAAACTCAACAATGTGCTCGATGTTGCTCATACTGTGTTCATTAATAATCAATTCAATGTGTTTCAAATTGAAGAGTTGAGTGTATTTTGGAGAAAGGCAATAAGACCAGAATATATCCGGGATTTGGGGAATATGTTCAAATTAGGTAACTTAACAACACTTGAACTTCACTTTTGCCTGAGTCAACTACCACCAAACTATGAATGCGATCTTCGGAAAATATTGTCCCAAACATCCAACTTAAATCAATTGTTGCTAACTTCTAGATACGTCGACTTCGGTTTATTAATAGCAACTTTAAAACCCAATACTCTAAAGAGTTTATATTTACGAGTAATACCACATTTGCCAGAGGGTGGTATTTATTTTCAATTGGAGATACCGCATATGTTCAAAAATCAGCGAGATTCGATTTCGAGGATAAACCTTCGGGAAGGTATCTATGACCTACATTATGAAAGCGGTTTGAATGAATTTGATCGGATTCACCAAGTGCCATTTGAGAGCCACGAGCTTGCAAATGCATTTGATATAACGGCTATCCGTGAACTCTTGAACTTTGGATGTACGAAGTTGAAACAGGTTTTGGTAAATGGAAGATGTTACTTTGTTTCAAGAGAATCCGACCTGCTTCCTGCTGATATAGTATGTATTCATGAAATCAATGACCCTAAGAAGGTTCAAGCAAGAACTTTCAATCGGGAAAGTAAATTCGTCTGAAATAAGTATTGCCTTGTCAATTCCACGGTTTAATTATAGATAGAAATGTTATAGAATTTTGCAAACCTTGTATCCAACCAGCTCTCATGATTCTTATATATATTGCCCTTATTTAGTAATAGTCAATTACGCATTCTTGCTTGCTAAAATATGCTACATTATGGTTGTATGAGAGTAGCCAGTGGGTATGTCAGTGGATAGGTTAGTACGTCTTCCTTCTTTAATCTCCTCTCGGTACAGAATCAATTGTTTTGTTTGTATTAAATACTGGAACTTGGTGCAGAGATTTATCTTAGACCCCTATTAAGGGATACTTCAAAGGATAACAAAACGAAACATAATCAAGCACATACGCTGTTTTATATCAATTATAAAGAACAACCTACTCCGATTGTTTGGATTGTTTAGCATATTAAACATGTTTTTCTCGTGTGTTAGACATGAGGTCTATGTGTCTGTCAGACTAGTGTACATCTGAAATTGTCAACTGCCATACCTACCATAGATTCTTAGGACATGATGCTGGAGTAAAATTCTTTTGCTATTTGAAATACCTTGAATATATTAACTTTGATACGCTCTCCTCGGAGGTGTTACACATCGACCTATTGAAAGAAAAAGACCGTCTAAAAATTATAAATACAAACCTCTAATATTTAGCTACCTCCATAGAAATGAGAGATAAATTCCTGTCCTACTGTGTAGGAGAGCTTGGAAAAATCCCGAATCAAAGACAATTTGTTATCGAAGTATTTGAGATAGTTTTTTACCAAAAACTTATCAAACGAATCTATAGTACGTATGACTGTCAAGCATTTCAGATGTTTAATCAACAAAGCGGGTCGCCACCAAGATGAAGAGCGTATGTTTTATGATTCTTATGTCTATCCTTAGGTTACATTAGAAAATTAACTAGATTCCTAAATAACCCAACTATATCACGAAAAGGAATATTCTTGGATACATTTTTAAAGGTCAGCGGGACCCCTTCACTAGACAGTGACACTCTGGCAGACCAGAATAATTGCCTTGAATTGAAACAAAACCATGATGATGTTGTGGAATTGCTCAAATTAGAAGTGTCGAACGTAGCTGAAAACATTGATTGTCGAAAGGGGTGTTCCTCATCTATATGGTGACCCACTTCTTTGATTGAGCC
Organism: Spathaspora sp. JA1; assembly: GCA_003676035.1. NCBI lineage: Eukaryota > Fungi > Ascomycota > Pichiomycetes > Serinales > Debaryomycetaceae > Spathaspora > Spathaspora sp. JA1. Next base: position 284,482 of record NSGQ01000013.1, on the reverse strand, counting down.
TCCGAAATGGTGAGCATCCATACGTACTATGGATTCTTTGACAGGGTTTTGGTGTAACATTTTTTTATACTACCTCAAATACTTTGATGATAAATTCTCTTTGATTCGGGATTTCTCCAAGCTCTCCTTGGAGGAGCTGGAAACTAATACTGAAATAGTCAATCATGTATTCTCTTTCTGATGTCTCCAGGATCCTCTATCTGTGTATTATTTCAAGGTCTAGGGAATAAGTAACTTCCTCGCGTTACTTCACTCCTCAATGATATTTCTATCTGCAAGAATCCCTTCCAAAACATATTCAAGATCGATTAGATTAAGATTCTCAAAGATTCGATTTGATTCTTACTAAATTCTCTTTTCCCAACTACAGGGAATTCGCCCCTATTTATCTTCTGCCATTATTCTGATCTGCCATTCCATAATAATTTAGTTTCTCTGTTATGTTCACCTATCTGCCTCTATTCTCCGGTCACCTTCCGTTACACATTCGCCTCCTCAAATCAAGTGACCTCACTTGATGTGCGGTATGGGGAAAGGCGGCTTCGAAAATGGTGGCAAAAAACCTAAAAAACCTCTTGGAAAAAAAAAATACCCTTGAAGACAAAAAAAACAGAAATATCTAGGCAAAAAAACAAAATTCTAGTCGCATTATCTGAATAGTTTGGTAGGTGATTGGCAGTTGATGGATGATCGTTGAATAAATTAAATTACGTACTAAATGTATTTTCTACCAATGACCAAGAATATACACAATAGGATTTACAAGAATTTATGTATTTCAGCTATATACTCGAGACAGAGTTTCTAAAAGAAGGATTTAATTTTTTCATAAATGTAGATAACCAAACTAACCGGGGCGTAGATTAGTGCAAGACAAATTGCTACCTGCCTATCTCTTTCTACCCTTGCTATATTTTCAGCTATTTCCGACACTCCCAATTTGAACAATTCCACAACATCATCATGGTTTTGTTTGATTTCAAGGCAATTGTTTTGGTCTGCCAGAATGTCACTGTCTAGTGAAGGGGTCCTGGTGACCTTTAAAAATGTATTCAAGGATATTGCCCTTCGTGCTATAGTTGGGCTATTTAGGAACCTAGTTAATTTTCCAATGTAACCTAAGGATAAGTCATAAGAATAATAAAACCGGCGCTCTTCATCTTGGTGGCGACCCGGTTCGTTGATTAAACATCTCAAATGGTGAGCAGCCATACGTACCATGGATTCCTTTGACAGGATTTTGGAGTAACATTTTTGAACTATCTCAAATACTTTGACAATAAACTCTCTTTGATTCTGGATTTCTCCAAGCTCTCCTCGGAGGAGCTGAAAACTAATCTGGAAATCCTCAACCATGTATATCCATACATATGCACTATCTGAATAGTGCAGTAGGTGCCATTGTAACCATAATGAAAAATTGACTAAATAATCATCTAATATTCTTGACTTTTCGAGTTCGCTTAGTGGTCGAATTAGAACACATATAGGAGTACTTATTGTTTCACTTCTATTAGTTTGTAAAGTTCTAAAAAATATTTGGAAAGCCAACATTATAATCTATATCTCCCTATTCAATTTGTCTCGAGAAGACTTCAATAAATAGCAAAGGAACTGGTTTTTGTAGTTGGTTTTCGCAACAAATGCACAAATGTTTAGCCTACCAATTTTTTGTTACAATTTGCTTGTATGCAGGAAGGAGTTTATTTGCTATGCTTAACAATGCCCAACAAGATCAACCATACCAAATTGAGGCTCTTCATAGGTTTAACTTGGAGCACGATATCATCTTTGAGGAAAAACCCTGCCGTCATAAATTACAAGAGGGGGCCCATTATACGTCACATCTATATTCGCAATTCATTTCCATCCGTTTATGGCAACAATTACAACCTGAAAGCATTTACCACAGATTAACCGATTGTATAGCCAATATTCATCTCCTGGCGCAACAACTATATGACCTCAACCACTACCTAACTGGCAAAAATTATCCCTGCCCGACTATCGAGTCAGGGGGCAACATTAGAGTCCCCTCTTGAATTTACAAACTGGGTAGCAAGATTTTACAAATATTATAACATCACTCGCTAATATTCATCACATGCTGAGATTCTTAAAGGGGGTTCTCCTCGGTAATCCCATTGACAAGTTTTGTATATTTAAATAGTTAAGCGTTTAGAAATATACAATTATATATCGGAAAAAAAGTTGTTGTTGGAGGTTAAGTTGTGGTTGTGTTCATCATAAATCATTTTTATGTAGGTTTGATTAGTTGAACTTCCTTTAAATTCTCGATTGAGTTTTGAGTACATTGGTATAGTTGATTCTGATCTCTGATGGTTCACGGATAAAGGGGATCTTTGTTTAAGTAACATATATTCTATTCTCTTTTTTATATATACCAGAACGTAATAAATTATTTTTTCATAAATTCTTTTTTGTTGAGGATTCAGTAATACTCACGGGATTCTCCATTTTTTTTATTTTTCTTGGCTTTCTTTCGATATGTATTTGCTTTATTATGTACTTAGATATCTAACTAATTTACTCCTAAATATAATTCACAGAAATTTCCTTAATTTGTTCAGCTTGGCCCTGTGAAGAGGAGGCCATAAACCAGGTAGTGCCAAAGTAGGGTTTTAAAACCCCTATCACTTCCGTGTTTATTGTAACTTAGATATCAAATGTTATTTTTTTTTTTTTTTTTATATTATTCAGGAAAGCTATATAGTGTTCTTTGTTCTGTACTTTTTTTTTCTTTTATTTTTCTAATCTTTTCCGTTCCTAATTGTTTTATAATTATATAGTTATATCGTTTTCCTTAATACTAGAGGAAAAGAAAAAAAAATCTTCGACGACTGTATTCCCTCCTGATTGTACTATTATATTAATCTGTTGTTCATGTCGTCGTCGTCGGCCTTGGATTAGCAACAATAACCGTTTTACCCAGTCATCAAGGGTTTTAGTTAATTCTTGGTTAGATTCAGATTTCCAATGACCTTTTCTATTTTTTTTTCTAGACCGGTTTCAATGGGCCATATAAATGACGTTCCGAGGCATTCATAGGAGTGATGGTCTCCATTTACTTTATTACAGAAGAGACAATCTCCTGGTTTGTTTTGATAATAGGGGCGATTTGAGTAATACCCTAGAACATATAGGTGAATCGCTTCTAGTGAGCCTAGTGGATTTAATTGATCCTTATAAAGATTTTTCCAAAATTTCTTCCATTGTGAATCAGTTACATTTCGAATAGACAAATTCGAGTTAATCCAACCGTGTGGCTTTAGTGGTTTTATTGGGTTGGTTGGTGATAACTTCTTTGAGATCCCATGGAAAGAACACTACGTCCTATAGAAGTAAAAAGACTGTCTAAAAATTATAAAGACAACACCCTAATATTTGGCTAACTCCATAGTAATTTAAATACCTGTCCTTCTGATAACGGTTCCTTCTCTAATCCTATGAGGCCATCTAGGGCTTCTTGAATTGGTTTTCACATTAACCTTGCAAATTCATCGCGATCCATAAGGAGGTAAGGTGTTTCTTGATTGATTTGAGATTTGGTATATTTGGCAACATCAAACCATGCATCAAACCATGATTTTTCTTTGATACTAAGATGTTCTAGTATGTCCTGTTTGAATCTGATGTAATTCTTGTCAGATCTTTCTTTGTAAAACGTAATACCATGGGATTACCATTCGTTTCCTACTCGTAGTTTGTGGGAGTGAATACTTCCTACCAATTATTTCTTGGATTATCAATTGCATTTTGGTACGTAAGTGTACCGCAGCGACTGTTGATTTAGTAAATAAAGAATAAATCATTTTGCCCTTCGACCTAAGATTTGATTTCTTAAATTAGTTAAACCAAAACCGCGAAGTTTCGTGGGTGTTTATAGTCTTTCATCTGATATCCGTATTGGAGAATGTATAATCCTTTTGATATTGAAACGTACACCTGTCCTCAATTGGTCTTCCCGTGCGAGATGAGCAAGGTGCTGTAATGCGTGTGTGCAAGTCTCTGTAATACATCTTCGAGAAAATAAAGATGTTCATGTTTTTTTAGTAATTATTAGATTACTTAAGTCAATGGTTGGTGTTTTCCACATTTGAGCCACGATTGAATTGGTAAATTTCTGCCATGGATCGTATGTGGAGGTTTGTTGTTTTAGGGGAATTCCCAAGTATACCATTGTTTCAGCCAGACAAGGCAAAATATGTTTTTCTGGTAGTTCATCATTGTTTTCTTCATGTTAAGATTCATACCTGATTCCTTGCTAAATGTTAATATCAACTCCTGCAATTTTATCTGATCAAGTTTTTCCTTAAAAAATATGATTACATCATCCGCATATGCTGAATATGGAATATCCAAGCACATTCCAGATGATGAAGTCTCTATTTTGACTCCCTTAATATTTGATGATATTTGATGCAAAAAAGATTCAAGCACCAAATTGAATAATAGTGGACTTGGATTCCCCTGTCTTGTACCTCGGTTCAATGGGAACCTTGGTTCAATGTGGTTATCAATGATAATCTGTCCGGTATGTTTGGATGACATTGCCATTAAAGAGTTTTTTATTCTTGAATGCTATAGATATTCTTGGTCCGAAATTGGCTCTTTTTTTTAATTGATCCCTAAACGTATGGTCTACTAAATCAAACGCCCTTTTAAACTCTAAACTTATAAAAGAAATGTACGGATCCAATGTTTCCTTCTTTTTTAAACTTTTCTCTAGAATCATTTCAAAAATTTAAAAGTACGCAAGTTAAATCATTGTATTTATGAGTTTTTATTACGTATTTGCAATATAACTGTTAATTCTTCTTTGTCTGATTCCTTCTTCATCCCAAGTTCTTGAAAGAACCAATTAGCAGTTGATGGAGGATCGTTGAATAAATTAAATAACGTAGTGAATGTATTCTCTAAATTGCCACCAATGAGCAAGAATGTACAAGATAGCATTTATATATTTCAGCTATTTACATCTATATACCCGAGACAGAATTTCTAAAAGAGAGATCTAATTTGTTCAAAAATGTAGATAAACAATCCAATAACCAGGGAGGAGCTTGCTAAAAGACAAATTTTCATCAACCAATCTCTTTTTACCCTTGCCGCCATCCCTATATTTTCAGATATTTCTGAGACTTCCGATTTAAACAATTCCACAACTTCATCATAGTTCACTTTCAATTCAAGGAAATTATTCTGGTCCGAGGCCAGAGTGTCATTGTCTAGTGAAGGGGTCTTGCTGACCCTTAAAAACGTGTCCAATGATATTGGTTTTAGTGAAAAAGTTGGGTTATTTAGGATGCTTGTCAATTTTCTAATATAACCTACCGATAAGTCATAAGAACAATAAAACAGGCGCTCCTCATCTTGGGGGGGCCCCGCTTCGTTCATTGTGCATCTAAAATGTTCAACAGCCATACCTACCACATATTCTTTCGACATTATGCTGAAATGAAATTCCTTTACTATTTGGAATAGTTTAATAATAAATTCTCTTTCATTTGGGATTTTTCCAAGCTCCCCTCGGAGGAGCTGGAAACTAATTTTGAAATCTTCAATCAAGTATATCCATACATAAGCATTATCTGAATAGTGCAGTAGGTGCCATTGTAACCATAATGAAAAATTGTCTAAATATTCATCTAATATTCCTGACTTTTGGATTTTTGTTCGTGGTAGAATTCTCATACATTTAGGAATATGTGTTACGACATCTCTGTCCACTCGTAAACGTCTAAAAAATATTTGGAAAGCCAACATGATAATCTATATCTCCCTTTTTCAATTTGTCTCGAGAAATTTCAATAAATAGCAATGCAATTGTGTTTGATACTCTTTGTAAGATCTACAAATGCAAAATATAATTTTTTTGTGGTTTCGCAACAAATCCACAAATCCAAAGTTTTAGCCTACCGATCTTTTGTTACAATTTGCTTGTATGCAGGGACGGGGTTTATTTGCCGATTTATGCAAGAACGACATATTGACAATAATATAATGAAATTCAAAAATGTTTATAATGATATATTGAAAAAGACAAATGTAGATGCCCGAATTTTATTATTGGATTTTAATAAAGCATTTGATAGGGTCTCACATACATACCTTTCCGCGGTTCTTGAGAAAATTAATATTGGACCACATATGAAGAACATTCTATTACTGATTACAATGCAACAAGAAGCCGTGATCCGAATCAATGACCTCGAATCAAACAGTTTTCTACTACAAAGAGGTGTACGTCAAGGCAATCCAGTTTCTCCTTTGCTCTTTAATTTATGTCTAGAGCCATTATTGAATCATTTCCAACAAACTCTTGAAGGTTATACAGTCGAAACCCAACACCAACTGATTAGATTTACACATTTAGCGTATGCGGATGATGTTGTCTGTTTTTTGAAAAATTTTAAGGACCAACACAGACTTGAAGAAGTCTTAGATGCATATTGTCATGTTTCACAAGCAACAATAAATACCAAGAAATCACAAGTTTTTACCTTGGGAAACCCACTACAACATGAACGTTTTCCCCTTTATCATATTGGTATTGACCACTTAAGATATCTCGGTATTCATTTCCCAACACAAACATGGGATGACTTTACAGCAAATACAATTAAGGCCTTATTTATACAAGACATCACCGAATTACCCATCCACTTACGCACTACTGGCTGTAATACTTATATTTACAGTAAAATCTACTTTAGAGACCTTCATCAACCCATGTCCACTCGCGACATTAATCATCTTAATAATAGACTCAAGGTATTTTTTAAGGGAGTGAGCATGAATTCCTTAACAACGCTCAAAAGTCAAGGAGGGTTTGGATTGCTAAACCTACAACAACAATTATTAGGCCGTCGTGCTCAATATATATCTCATATTTTACTAAATAACGAAGAGGAGAATTGCCTCATCTTTAGAGACAAGATTCAGCAGTTTGTTGATTCACAAATGCCCAGGAGGGGCCGAATCCAACCCAATTATGAAGAAACAATCTCCTGGTATCATTTTTTGATGAAATATACGACCACGACCGGGGGTACGGATATGGTGAATCTTTTACCTGGAAGTGGAATTTTTACTCCAACTGAATTTACTTATCTCAATGCCTGGTTTACATTGGTAGATCTTCCGGCGCAAGTATACAGCACAAATAGAGACCATGCCCCGAGAGCACTATGAGAGGATCATTTTCCACCCAATCCCTATTCCTGTACATAATTTGTTTGAGGATCTTGAACCAGACTACTTCAAACATCGATCCAAGAAATATGAATTAACTCTTTACAAATCATTAACCCCCTCCAGATGGTCCGCAAAATATGGATTATCAGCGGATCGATGGGAACAATTTTTTGCCCGGCTAAACAAGGCCCAACGAGATGAACCATACCAAATTGAGGCTCTTCATAGGTTTAACTTGGAACACGGTGTCATATTTGAAGGTTCGCCACGTCCTTGCCCACTTTGTCATCAATTACAAGAGGGGACCAATTATACGTCACATCTCTATTCACAGTGCCCGATTTCCACTCGTTTATGGCAGAAATTACAACCACGATACATTCGTCACCGATTAATTAATTTTATCGCTAATATTACTCTTCTGGAGAAACAATTTTATGACCTCAACCGCTACCTTACGGCAATACACAAATTATCCCAGGCCCGACTATCGAGTCAGGGAGCCAGACTAGACTCCCCTCAAGAATTTAATCAATGGGTAGCACGTTTTCAAAAATATTATACGCTCACTCGCTAATCATTCCACGCTGGGGTTTTTAAAGGGGATTTTCCTCAGTAATCCCATTTATGAGTTTTATATATTTAAATAGTTAAGTGTATAAAAATATACAAGGTTGTATAGGAAAAAAAAAAATTTGCCATGGTAAAAATATTGCCATGCTTAACAATGCCCAACAAGATCAACCATACCAAATTCGATAGGTTTAGCTTGGACCACGGTGTTATCTTTGAGGAAAGACCCTGCCCACTCTGTCATAATTACAAGAGGGGGATGGATTATAGGTATCGATATTAGAAGTGCCTCATTTCCATTCGTTTATGGCAACAATTACAACCTCACAACATTCACCACAGATTAACCAATTGTATAGCCAATATTCATCTCCTGTCGCAACAGCTATATGACCTCAACCGCTACCTAACTGGCAATTGTCCCAGGCCCGACTATCGAGTCAGGGTGGCAAAATTAGACTCCCCTCTTGAATTTACTAATTGGGTAGCAAGATTTTACAAATATGTTAACATCAATCGCTAATATTCATCACACGCTGAGGTTGAAAGGGGGTTCTCCTCAGTAATCCCATTGACAAGTGTATTTAAATAGTTACGTGTATAAACTATACAGCGTTGTATCAGGAATAAAAATGATTTATACCTAGAACCAAAAAAAATGTATTTTCGCGATTCTTACATCTAAGATTTTTCAAGCAAAATACACTGAACATATACTCTCTTGCCTTCAAGCCTACAATGTCCATTCCTGGGTTCGGTACTTCCGATCCAACAACTTTCACCATAACGCTAACCATTCCAGCTATATCCGAATGGCGATCTTGACCCCGAGTTCTTGAAAGAACCAATTGGCAGTTGATGGATGATCGTTGAATAAATCAAATAACGTAGCGAATCTATTTTCTAAATTTCCACCAATGGTCAAGAATGTACACGATATGATTCACGAGACTTTATATATTTCAGCTATATATACTCGAGACAGAGTTTCTAAAAGAAGGATTTAATCTTTTCATAAATGTAGATAAACAAACTAACCGGGGAATAGATTAGTTCAAGAAAAATTGCTTCCTGCCTATCTCTTTGTACCCTTGCGACAATCCCAATATTTTCAGCTATTTCCGACACTTTTAATTTGAACGATTCCACAATTTCATCATAGTTTTCTTTTATTTCAATGCAATTACTCTGGTCTGAGGCCAGTGTGTCAATATCTAGGGCAGGGGTCTTGCTGACCCTTAAAAATGTATCCAAGGATATTACTTCTTGTGATATAGTTGCATTATTGAGGGATGTAGTTAAATCTTTAATGTAAGCCAACGTCAAGTAATACGAATCTAAAAACCGGCGCTCTTCATTTTGGTGGCGCCCCGGTTCGTTGATTAAACATCTGAAATGGTGAGCAGCCTTACGTACTATGGATTCTGTTGACAGGATTTTGGAATAACATTTTTTTACCATCTCAAATATTCTGATAATAAATTCTCTTTGATTCGGCATTTTTCCAAGCTCTCCTCGGAGGAGCTGGAAACTAATACTGAAATCCTCAATCATATATATCCATACATATGCACTATCTGAATAGTGCAGTAGGTGCCATCGTAACCATATTGAAAAATTCATTAAATATTCTTCTAGTATTGTTGTTTTTTTGAGTTTGGTTAGCGGTAGAAATCGCACAGGAGTACTTATTGTAACACTTGGTACATTTCTGTCAATCTGTAAACGATTAAAAAATTGTTGGTAAGCCGACATGATAATCTATATCTCCCTTTTTCAATTTGTCTCGAGAAGACTTCAATAAATAGCAAAGCAATTGTGTTTAATACTCTTTGTAAGATCTACAAATGCAAAATATAATTCTTTTATAGTTGGTTTTCGCAACAAATCATGTTTAGCCTACCAATTTTTTGTTACAATTTGGTGGTATGCAAGGTGGAGTTTATTTGACATGCTTAACAATGTCCAACAAGATCAACCATACCAAATTTCATAGGTTTAACGATGTCATCTTTGAGGGATCCTGCCCACTCTGTCATAAATTACAAGAGGGGCCATTGTACAGTGTTGTATCAGGAAAAATGATTTATACCTAGAACCAAAAAAAGATGTATTTTCGCGATTCTTACATCTAAGATTTTTCAAACACTTAACCAGTACTCTCTTCACTTCAAACCTACAATGTCCATTCCTGGGTTCGGTACTTCCGATCCAACAACTTCCACCATAAAGCTAACCATTCCAGCTAAAGCCGAATGGCGATTAGAAATCCCCTTTAAAACCACGCTTGATTTCACCGTGACTTCAGGAATTGCCGAAATATTCGGCACTGAACTTCCACTTAACGTTCATATTCACCTCACTGGAGTTAAATGCGCCATTTTTGCCCCAGTTGACGATGTCACTATCTCATATCACCTTATTGAAAACATTGGTGAATTGGGTAATTCTGATGATTCAGAATTCAGTAAATATATAAGTCATGAAACATGCATGGACAATTATATAAATCTTCATTTGTTATTAGAACAAAAGCGACAAATGTGTATTGATCATAATATCTTACACCCAAATGAAATGATTATGGGTCCTCGTGTTTTGATCTTGGGGGATTCAGGGTGTGGTAAAACAAGTTTATCAAAGATATTATGTGGTTATGCGGTCAAGATGGATAATTGTCCTATATTGGTGAATTTAAACCCTCGAGATGGGGTGTTTTCCCTTCCTGGTTCGTTAAGTGCTACTCCTATTAGTGATTCGTTTGATTTGGAGACTAGTGGTGGGTATGGTTTCACAACTACTAGTGGTAGTTTACCTCATAATCCAAAACAACCAATTGTTAAGAATTTTGGTTTCAGTTCAATAAGGGAGAATTTGGATTTATATAAATATCAAATCTCACAATTGGGGATCACAGTGTTGAGTAGATTAGAACAGGATTTACAAGTAAGAAATGGTGGATTGATTATTGATACTCCTCTGCTTAATATTAAGGATTTTAATATTATTGAAAATATAGTAAGTGATTTCCAAATCAATACGTTGGTGGTTATAGGTAATGAAAAGTTTAGTATTGAATTAAGCAAGAAATTTAAACATAAATCAAATTTAGATATTATTAAAGTATTAGCAAGTCCTGGGGTTGTTCATGTAAATGAAAGTTTTATAAGAAGATTACAAGAACAAACAATTAAAGAATATTTCCATGGTAGTACCAAGATCAGATTATCTCCATTCAAGACTGATATTGATTTACATGATAATCTCGTGATATATAAACCAGTAGTCACTCGAGATTTAATGTCATCATTGTCGTTTCTTCCTATAGGAGAAGCCAACACGGCTGAAGAAGTTGACGAAGATGTCAAAAAGGAAGGTGGGGACTTGTTGGAGAAATATTATACAGTTTTACAAGAACCAAGTAGTTCTAATCTTGATAATTCAATCATTGCCATAACTCAATTACCTTTGAATAATAATAAATCCGCAAGAGATTTATTAAATACAAGTGTATTGGGGTATGTCCACGTATCTAAATTTGATGATGAAAAGAAGAAATTAAAAGTATTATTGCCCTTCCCCGGGGTGTTTCCTAGAAATGTATTAATAGCTACCAATATAGGATTTAATGAGTAGAACATATATATAGATGTAATATATACCTAATCAAATATATATACCTAATCAAATGGAATTGTCTTTTGTTGTTTAAGAGCTTCACTAGCAGCAATAGCACTAGGGATCTTTATTCCACAACAATCACCCCAAGTATTGACCAAATCTCGGCTATGAACATGTCCACAATCATCAACCAGATTCCCACCAACACTGATCCCCTCGGGACATTTGATCAATTCTCCAAACATGAAATGTTGCATGATTGGTAATTTCCCCAATACTTCAACTTTATACATTTTAATCATCCCAAGTTTAATCTTATCCCATGTTTTTGCCGCAGAAATATCATCCAACATAGGTGAATGCCATCTTATACTTAACTTATCTCCATTCCTGGTTGTTTTAATATTATTTATGAAATCGATACATTCCATATACATATACTTGTCCTTGTACATTTCGACTAATTCTGGATTATGAATCAGTTTTGGTTTCATATAAGGATGAGTCAGTAATTGAGCAGCACCAAAGAGGAAAGGAAGGAAATGATAATCGTCCAATCCCCAAACTCCATGAGATCCAGCTGGTTCTAACCAATAGATTTTCTGTAATCGTCTCATTATTTTCATGTATTTCGTGAATACATGTAGGAGTAAACCAGGGTAATCTTGGGGTGATATTATTTTGAGTTGTGAAAGACAAAGGAGAAACAGTATGAAATTAAGTTCATGCCCTGATCCATAGTCTATTCTTGTTCGATCACCCCATGATTCATTAAAGTATGTCGATAATTCGAGAATGTTGTCGTCAGTGTCAAGTAATGGCGAGAGCAAGGTTGGGGATTGTTTAGTCACGTCATCGTAAAACTCTCTGAATTCAACTTTCCCAAATCTAGATATGTCTTTTTCATGGACGACCGGGTGGGTGTCGATTATAGTGTTGATGTTGTCGAGTATACCTAGAAGTTGACTAGTTATGGGTGATTCATGGATTGGTTCATCGTTTGGTTTACCTACTATTGATTCTTGCAAGGCTGTGATGAAATTAAGGACTAGTTCAAACGTAGTTGACTCTAACCATTTATCTAAATCTTCGCGGGTGGTTATTCTTTTAACTGGTGTGGTCATTAGTAAAGTATATAATGGTGTACGAACAAGTGTATAAGCTAATCAGGAGTTGAAAAAAAAAACTCAAATTCTAAACGAAAACAAGATCAACAAAGTGGGTCCAGTGTTAAAGAAAAACACATCTTTAAAATGAGTGTGTCGAAACGAGTGACCAATCTGGAAATATTCTACAAGTTACCACAGACAAAAGTTTTATTCCTTAGGGAAATTAAACAATCGCAATTATTGTCTGCACTTTGGTCAAGAAAAGCTACACCTTCCGATGACATTAATTGTATAAGTTCCCTACCTGTACCAGTCAAGGGATGGAAACAAACCTTCCATGAAATCAAACTTTCCAACCCAGAAAAACTGAATCCAAGTTTATTATTCAAACAAGTAGTTGGGTATGGGAGAATCATGTTTAAGTTCTATAAAACAGGCATCACGAATATTTGGAAAAATCGTCAACAAATGAATCAATTGCGTAATCATATATTCAAAATAGAAGGTCAATTAGATAATCGTGGTAATGATGTTGCTATTAAATTACCTCCATTTACCAAATTAACTGAACTTATGTCTCAGAAATTATTTATCGATAGAATAGAGTTCAAATCACGGAATCAAAAAACGGCAGGTGATGTCAAACGGAGTACAGGTACAGCTGAACAAACAACAACACCACAATTGTTTAATATATCAAGAAGTCAATATCAATTACTTAAACGAACTCCACATGATTTATTAAGACTTCCATTATTTGCAATTATCGCGTTGATATTTGAAGAATTTACTCCAGTAATATGTTATATATTCCCACAAATAACCCCTAGAACATGTGTAATTCCTTCATTATTACCCAAGATATGGTCTCTGAAACCAATTCAGACCTTGACTAATGAAACTATCAATATGAATCTGACCAACTTGACAGATTTATCCTTAAAGACAGCATATAATTTACAACCACATCGAGTAAGATTGTTATCTCAATCTTTAGGACTTGTTAATAAACATGTCCCAATATCGTTGTATCCCATGATCTATTTACGTAATCGATTACAAGAACATTATAATTATTTAAACGTTGATAATTATTATTTAACTGGGTTCAACACACAAGCAAATATTTGGAATTTAACAAATCAAGAATTATTATTAGCATGTTTAGAAAGAAATTTAATATTTGATATAAAGAAAGATATAACTGAATTTAGCAATTTGATTGATGATAATACAAGACAAACATTTGAACAAAGATATTTCCAAGAATTAAGAATTAAACTCTTGCAATTTTTAATTGAATTTCCTGGTGCTAACGTAGGTTATTTATGTATAAATCATTCAATTCCCAATCGAAACGAACAAACTGAAAAGATATTAGAGTGGTTATAGTATGCACAGATAGAAGTATGATAGATAGTATATGTATATAGTAATAAAGTATGACTTTTAATGTGTATATGTTCAGTGTTACTTTTTTACGGTTCAGTGTCAAACAGTATTAAATGATAAATGTTTATAAAGAACTAAATGGTATTTGTCTATAAAATTTTAACCTTGACCTAGGGCCAATTTTAATGTTCTAATAAAACAATCCCAGGGAAGGATTTAAAACTCCTTCACGTAAGATTGCCTCTTTTAACAGTCTATCTCTCGTATCTTGCCCAAATATATCAATCTCTTCTTCACTACTAATAAACTCCTCATCTTCAATCACAACTTTAAACCCAACTTGTTCATCAGATTTATGATCTTGAAATAAATACAAAGATTGTCCACTTCTTAATTGAACTTTCTTATCTCGTCCTATAATCGTCGTGTTTAAAATACATGAATTTGTACTCATATCCAATAACCAAACTTCACCAACATCATTCTTACGAATTAAACAATGAATTTTCGATAATCTATCATCATTGAATTCAAAATCACAAATATCATTCCGACCAATTGAAAACACCGGTTTATTTATAGAAATTGCCCGACGACAAAGTGAGCCTGACAAGGGTTCCAAAGTGATGTATGGCGCAATCATTGATTCTTCTTGAATATCCAGTAATTCATTCTTTTTCAAAGAGTCAGCGTGAATACTCAATGCTTCAAACTTGTGTAATTTAGTTCGTTTACCGTTTTCTAATGCCAGTGGTGGATGGTCTCGATCTCGATCTCTCTTTTGTTTATTGGTTATTTCTTCAATTGGTGAATTTCTAACTGGGGTAGAATGTGGTTGTGGCTGAGACAACGGCACTACTCTCTTCGGTACTTTAAATTCCTGATTTGGTTTCTTCTTAGTTCTTTGATGATCTAAAGGTCGCATCATTATATCTTCATCGATTTTACTCATTGATGAATCAATAGGTATTCCATTATCGATCTTTCTCGACTGTTGTGATTGCGACTGGGAAAGACTCAACTGTTGTTGTGACTCCTGACTATATACATCAGCCAACCATTTATGTTTCAATGCTTCTTCTGCCGTTATTCGAAGACGAGGAATAACTTGTAGACAACATTCAAGAAAGTCACGACCTTGTTGCGATACTTCATATGAGTTTAGCGGTGCTTCATGAAACTCCCCCCTTTTAATCTTGGTAAACATATTAGCCTGGGTTTTCCCATTGAATGGTAAATGAGATGTTAAAAGCACATATACTAAACATCCCAAAGACCAAATATCAACCAAACATGAATAATTATCCTTGGGCAGAGTCGCAGCCTGTGACAGACCATATTTCCCCGTGATAACTTCAGGGGCAACATATGCTAATGTTCCACAGAAAGTTTTCATAAATGTAGTATTATCACTGAATTTCGCTAATCCAAAATCAGTAATCTTCACTAAAATTGGATCATCTTGTTTAATTAGGATATTGTCTGGTTTTAAATCACGATGCGATATCCCCTTTTTATGAACGTATGCTATTCCTTCCAAGATCTGTTTCGTGATTACTTGAGTTGCATCTTCTCCAATTGCTCCATTGGCAGCTACGAAATCCATTAAATCACCTCCGGGGACTAATTCCATGACGATATAATAATTATCCATATCTTCGTAAAAACTCTTCATTTTGACAATGTTTGGATGATCTAATTTCCCCAAGATTGATAATTCTCGTTCAACTCCAGTCATGGCATCTCCACCACCGGTATTCAATGCTTTTCTTCTATTAATAATCTTCACCGCGTACGCCTCCCCCGTGTTTCTCTCCACTGCTTTTTTAACCGTAGCAAACGCACCCTGACCAATCGTCTCGTTTTTGATTATGAAATCTTGATGAATACCCAGTTGATCTTCCTCTATGACGTTATTGCTACCAGTTGAAGTAGTCGGATTAAACTTGTCACTAAACAAAACAATAAACTTAATAACATCGTTAGCTTTACCTACACCAACACTGATTTCATCACCCTGGTTCAACATAAACTTCTGCAGTTTCACTAACCTTACTCCATTTAAATAAGTTCCATTGGTGCTTATATCAGTGATCCATAGACTAGACTTGTTCATTTCCATCCACATTCGGAAATGTCGGCTCAGAACACGCATGTGACCTGATCCAATGACAAAGTCACAATCGGCACCACGACCGAAAGTCCATACTAATTTGGTGCCGTCGGGTGTGTGGTCGAGTAAGAGATCATAGGGTGGGAGTTGGCCCGTCAGACAAAGAAGTCGACATATTCGATTAGGATCAGATGTGATGTTCAGGGGTTGGGTTACGGGTGATTGTTGGGTTGGTTGTGTTTGCGGCTGGGTTTCCATGACTTGTTGTTGATTCGATTTGAAAAATTGATCTGGTAAGCTTTTTAATTAGTGATACGCGTATGTGAAGTTTTGGTAGGCGAATTTTTCTTTTGGTGATTTTTTTTTTCTGTTGAGTTGTGCGGCTCATCCTGAAGGTTCCCCTATGATTACAGATAAAAAGTGTGAATCGTGATAAATGCCCCATCGTGTAAACTTGTCTTAAAAGATAACAATTGATACCAATTGCAGCGATATAAGACATTGTTGGTTGTATTTACTTAAAAATGTAGAAAGAGAACGACAAACCAGTTAAGAAGCTGACTTCCAGAGAGTTCTTTTGTAGAGCCGACAGAGTCCGTTCGAGTTAAGTCGACCAACTGGGGATGTGTACATATAATCTAAAGTATCTACCAGCTGAACCATTCAAAATTTCCATCTTATTCCTTGCTTGGATATAGAGTTCTTGCACTTTAAATTTTTGTATAGTATTAAGGAGAACTATACAGAAACACTACACGTTCTTCTTCAAAACCATTCAATTGTTGTGCATTTTGAAGTTGCTTACACACAAGTTTGTTGTTCTATTAAGTTAGAGATATTATCAAAGATACCCGCTAGACATTTATTATTATTTCGTCCCTAGTCCATTTTCTTGGCAGTTTATTTTTCATGCACAGTTAGGATATTTTTTCATTCGGTTGCGAAAAAAAGAAAAGTGGGGGAACGAATTCGGAAAAATCTACAATAGCTATCTTATAATATTAATTTATTAAAAAGCAATCCTATATCGTAATAAATACATGAAACATAAGCGGGTAAAAACCCCAACTGAACTGAACTGAAATTCTTCTATAATAGCAAGCACTCTTAAGCAAGACTCTTGTGAGAATGAGCAAATGAAGTAACCGGTTGTAAATCAAGCGGCATTGAATCT
Source organism: Spathaspora sp. JA1 (assembly GCA_003676035.1). Lineage (NCBI taxonomy): Eukaryota > Fungi > Ascomycota > Pichiomycetes > Serinales > Debaryomycetaceae > Spathaspora > Spathaspora sp. JA1. The sequence goes on along the minus strand of NSGQ01000013.1, from coordinate 267,282 downwards.
TCATCACCGGTATATTCCAAATTATTCAATTCTTCTTCCTTTAAATTATAATGTTTGAAACATAACCAGAACCCAATCCCAGCAATGAAACAAGACACGGCCAACCCAGTAAATGTCCATACCATTTTGGGGTCTTCGAAAGTTGATGAAATACAAATACCCAAAATCGACCCGAATGCGTTTGTGACCAAGAACATTGACATGATGAATGATTTCATGGAAATTGGTGCCTTAGTGTATGCATACTCTAACCCTGTGATTGAGGCTAAGATTTCCGAAATGGCAATGAAGAAATATGCTGGGGTTTGTAAAGCGACATGGATGTGGTTAGGAGTGTTTTTGTATTCGGGTGCACAAGCCATAGGCATGTCGTAACATGGTCCAGCAGCGTAGATGTAATGTTGCAAAACGGCGGCGTAAACCATGGCAGCGGCGCCAAACATGAATCCCCAGAAGATCTTGGTGATGGCTTTGAAAGGGGTGAATCTTCTAATGAATGGATATACTAATCTTTCAAAGATTGGAATGAATAAGATGATGGTAAGGGAATCAATGGCTTGTAAGATATCATTTGGTAATCCGTGTAATTCCATGGTTCCGGCAACAGAAACGAAATTGTTCAACATTTGACCGTAAACGACCCAGTAGATTGGATAGTAGATGAAGACTTTACATGCGTATAAGGCTCTTCTGATTTCTTCAACGAAATGGTCGGTCCAGGGGTAGTTTCTTTCAGGGTGGACTGATGGTTTACATTCTTCTAAATTGAACTTGTTTCTCATGGCGATCCAACCACATTTGAAAGTCTTGTTAATGATCTTGTCACTTACTGGGATTTTCACATATTGGTTTCTTCCAACAACTAAAGCGATGATGGCAATGAAGAAGAAACAGAATGGTAACAAGTAAGCAGCCCAGAACCCGATATGGGCTTCCATTTCAGTAGTGGCGATAACGGACATGGACCCAATATTAATCATAAGATAGAAAAACATGAAAACATTTTGAATAGTAATGTTTGGATCTTGAACCACACGTTCACCAGATTTCAAGACCTTGATAACTGGCTTGGTTTTTGGAATTTGATCAGCAATCAATGGAGACACGTTGGATTTGACACCACCGGTAGCTAAACCGATAAGAATAATGGCAGCAATATACCCACCAAGACCAGTGGTTCTTGAAGTGATGGATGGTAAGGAAGTGATAAACAAGATGAAAATACCAATGATGTACAAGATACAGAACCAGAAAATGGTTTTATATTTACCCCAATAAGTATCAGCGATCCAACCACCAAGGATAGGAGTAACATAACACCAAAATTGGAAAAAATAAGACAAGGCAGAAGCACCACTTTGGTTCAAGGCTAATAAACCGGGAGGAGTATCATTTGGACCGTTTTGCATATAGTTTTGGAAAGGAGCTGATAAACCATAGTAGGCGAATCTTTCAGCTAATTCGACAATGGCAACTAACCAACATCTGAATGGGATGGTTTCTGCTACATGTCTCAAGGTTTTCAATTCTAATTCAGTAGGTTCCCTGCCTTCGTCACTTTCAAAATCGCCAGCGAGACTAACGTTTTGTTCACTGTTGGATAAGTTCTTGTCTAAAACTTGTTCAGGAACTTTTTCTTCAGACATTATTGATATAGATAATACAAGAGAAAGAAGGACAAGAAAAAATTGAGACGTGTGACGGATTTCTTGTCTGCTTTATATATTTGAACTTTGGGATAACTGCAAAAACAGAAAAATTTTTATAATCAATTTTGTACTCCACTTCAGCAGGTAAAAAATATCGAATAATGGCAAGTAGATGACGCTTAAAAAGAAATTTCGTCTCTTATCTTAATTTAATAATGGAGTCTCATTGGAGCTTGCTCAGAAGTGACCACAAATATAACAGGCCCGCTGTGGAGTGACTTTACTAAAAAATATAAATTACTCACCTTTTAAAATTAATGCAAAACTGGTGAAAACGCCCTAGTAGATCAGGCCAAAAGAAACCAAAAAAAAAAAAAAAAGAAATCCTCCATTCGTAGAGTTTTTCCCTGTCAGTTTTTTTTTTTATTCCGTTGTTGCACCTAAAAAGAAAGACCAATATTTTTTACCCTCACCTCAGGATATAATATTTTCCGCAGAGTATTCAATTGTACCTGTTCCGGACAATGCAGTTTTGATGCGGCATCATTCTTTGCGATGCGTTTAACTTCCGGTTAAGGAATACAAAATCCCTACAATTTCTTTTGCCGTACCACTGACCCATTGTTTTGTTTATTCATTTGCAGGGAATAATTGTTCCGGAACTCACGTGATTGATGCCATGCCATCAAAAGGATCGAACCCCAAAGAATTACGATGGCTAGTCCTATACCACAAAGAGCGTTACGAGGGGGAGAGGGACCCTAGAGAGTCATAAGATGCTGCCGTATTGGATTGCGACATTTCGGCATGAGATTAACAACCCCCGCAGTTGTGTTAGATTCACACCCCGTCTGTAATTGGAATGTTAGGCAATTAGGTGATTGTGGTGGTGGTGGGGTTTGAAGTAGCAATGACAAGAATATTTCGAGTAGGCGGCATCAAAAGATAAGAAAGAGATTGTTAGCAAAACTGAAATGTTATCTCTGTTTTTATTTTAAATCTAAAAAGTATGGTAGTATCTCGAGGAAGGTCCTTTGTTATTCGATGAGGGGCTGATATCCTACCCGTTTTGTCTGCTCGCGCTAAAACTAGTCTAACTATTGTCTGTTGTACATGTTTAAGCATTCAAGCCATTGCATGATTGCATAAACAATGAGATCTGGTTAACAACGCGAAGATAGGAATAAGCCAGAAGTGAAGTTATCACCCGGAATTACATCATTATTCCCGATAAGCTCGCATGCCAAGCTTTCATCTTTGACATCTCCAGCTAAATCTTATCTGTGATGCCTTTCGATATATTTTTTGAGAGAATAATTTTTGCGAAAGGAGGAGCCTGCGCTGAGCACGGCACCAGAGATATTTTTTTTGTGAAACACAACGGCAGATTGATGTCTCCACACTTTATATCGATGGCTCAAGATGATTACATCAGATGGGTTTACGAGGTGTAATTACAATGAGATTTGCTTGTTTGTTTAATTGACGTAAATACTCTATACTCTAAAAAAAGACAAATCTAGAAAATAATGAGCTGCTATGCCACTACCTGGCATGGCGCTACACCCGTGAGGCTATTCGTATCTGCATACCAACTTGCTCAGCCAAGAAAAACTCCATTGTTCTAATGTAATGGCCAATATCCAGGGAATAAGAAATGCATCTTTTCCAACAATTCCTTCTTGACTCCATTAGGATTCGTACTCACTGCAAACTTCATACTTCCTTGCAAATCCCTGCCTAATTCCTCAGGACTTGCCGCCAATGCATCAATCAAATGCGCCGCCAATTTACAAGCATTTGCCGAATTAGCCTTGAGGTTACCCACCACGGTTTCAACCGTGACTGGTTCTTCTGATTCATTCCAGGAATCATAATCTGTCGACATGCATATCATCTGATATGCTATTTCCGCCTCCCTTGCCAATTTCGCCTCGGGTAACACTGACATGTTGATAACTGATCCACCCCAAGTTCTATATAATTTAGATTCAGCACGAGTTGAGAATGCAGGACCCTCCATGCAAATTACAGTTAGGTCTTCTCCCTTGTTTGTGTTTTCCTTGGTGTGGAAAACGGGAGTGTGGTCCGCGTGAGACCCATCTAAGAACCCAGTCGACGGAACCGCATCTCTGATTAATTTATTCAATTGAAGATCGAATGGTTCTCCAAACATGGCATGGGCCACAAACCCCTTTTCGAAAAATGTAGAAGGTCTGATACCCTTGGTCCGATCAATCACCTGAGTAGGCAATACAAAATCCCTTGGCCTAATCTCCTGTTGCAAGGACCCCACGGCAGAAAATGCAATTATGGCTTTAACACCAATGGATTTCAACGCCGCGATGTTGGCCCGGTTGGGGACATCGGAAGGGAGTAAGTCATGATGAGGACCATGACGAGCTAAGAACGCAACGGGGAATCCCAGTTCAGTATGGGCAATGGTTATGGAACCTGATGGGAACCCCCATGGTGTTGATATGGTGAGTCGGGCCACGGGGTGAAGGTTTGGTAAGTCGTATAGACCAGTTCCTCCAATTACTGCAAGGGTTACTTTACCTTCGTAGTGATGAGGCAATTGAGTGACTTGAATAGTATCACGATGAAGGGACATACTAGGATAGTGTTTACTTAGGAGAATGTTTGTAGTTTTTGCCGTCGCTCGAGTTATTGCCCACATGTTAGGCAAAATTTTTGTGAAAAAGCCACAACGTGTAAAAATGTACAAACATGTAATATATCACGTGATATAGCTGTAATCTGTAAATTCCCTAACCAAACATGTAAATGTTCAAATAAAGTTTTTTTTTGCCTTGTGTTTCCACTGTAACAATACTACTTTACTCTACAACCAACGTCCCTGGTGGTATTTACTATACACTATCCATGATTTCATCGCATATACGCAGGAACATACCTGTGGTCACTCCTTATGTCAGGGTTAGCCTTGTCAGATATTTATCAAAAGTTCCTGGTGATGTACCTGAACTCAAGAAATCAAGTGTACTTACCAAGAGAAAGACTAAAGTTGATGAAAAGGCAAAGTCTGTTGATAAGAGACGGACAAAGAAAGTTGAAACTACTACTAGTGCTGCTGGTACTATTCGTGCAACTGCTACTACAACTAAACATTATAGACAATTACCTGCACTTCCAGACCACATAGCAAATCTCCCCATTGCCGATTTATACAAGTCAGTTGGTCTTACTGCGCCAAAACCAGTCACACCCTCCAATCACATAGTCAACTTTAAAATACCGGACAAATACATTAAATCACGTCGAGTACCGCCCCAACAACCGCCTCGTGAAAAAGATCTTGATATAGTATCGCTACTAAACCTGATTGCAAGAGGAGAAGTCAAGGACAAGTCGGGAAACTTGCCACAATTACTGATTGACATAGAAGATGAAATCATATATTCGAAACGCGGGCCCCATCCGATAAAGTCTAGTCTTTCTGGGATGTTTGAACTTAATCCTGAGCTTAATGATATTGATGATGAATATTTATGGGAGAATCTACGTATGGATGGATTCCCACCATTTCAGAAAACTCCACTTGGGTTTAAACAGTGGGAAATTGAACAAGTTGAAAGGAAACGGTTGGAGAAGCTAAAGAGTGAAGAACATGATAAGAAATATGCCAAGTTAAAGGCAGCTTTGGAAAATCCAAAGACTTTTTATAAAAAAGTTGGTGGTAGAACTAAAGTTGATCGGAAATTAATTAAACAATATTTAAAATTAAAACAAGAAGGGAAAATACCTGATGAGTGGAGGTTTTAACCAGAGTATATAGACAATATAAACATAATATGACTACTCAATGATGTTTAATTCAACATCTCCATAGCCAAACTTGTCCTTGTTTTCTTCAAATACTCGTCTTAATTCTTCAACATATAATTTATGATAATGATCAAGTAATTCTTGTGGCATTTTGGTCCTAATTGAAGAACCAGGATATTTCGGAAACAATTTACCCAATATATGTTTGTTTTTATTAGACTTTAACGGTTCCTTGCTCTCTGTTTGCACTTCTGGATGTTCTTCTGGATGTTCTTTAATGTAATCTTGTAATGCATTTGGAGGTACATATATCGGACGACCAAAACAAATATTAATAGGATTTCTATAAGGTAATAGTCCAAAATCATAAATGAATACACCACGAGCACTAAAGAAAGGAACCGTGAATTGGAAAATATCCTTGACTAATTGTTGGAATTTATATCCCCAAGATCCAGGTTCAGGTACAATTAAATGATAAATGTCAGCTTCACCAAATGCAAATGTTGGAACAAGTGATACATTTCCTAATTCAATTGCTAATTTGACAAATCCTTTTCGTTTATTTAAAATAAGTCTGACTTCTCGTTTTGGGACAGTTGTTTCGGGTGTGTCTAGTTGACTTGTCTCGGCAGCAGGTTCGTTTAGGTCGGTTTTAATGTCTTTCTCCTGTTCAATAGGTTCGTCTACTTCTATTTTAATTTCAGCCTTAGCGTCCTGTGTCTCTTCACTTGATTCTTCTTTGACCTGTTCTTGTTTAACTTCAGCTAAATCTTCCTTAGCTTCAACCTTAACTTCCTCTTGATCCTTTCTGTCTTCTTCTACCTGAGAGTTGACCGGCTCTTCAACAGACTCAGCATGTTCCTGTACTTCAGGCTCCTTGTCTTCAGACTCCTCCTCTTTAATCTCTTTATCGACTGGTTTTTCACTCTCGTCAACCCCAATGTCACCCTCCACCTCATCTTCCTCATAATCATCAACTTCCATTACTTCCTCAACATCCAGTAAATCTTTACTAAACCCATACCCCACCCTCGAATTTTCCCCCACCATATGATTTAGTAAACTTTCTTGAGCACCCCCTACAACAATACATACTGAATTATCTCCATTATTTATCAAACTCTTGATATTCTTCGCCAGGGCGGAAGTTAACCCCATACTTAGTAAGTAATCTCTGTAGAAGGGAATCGTGAATTGTGTTGTAATCGTCAATGGGAAAATATCACCTATGCCAGGAAAGAGTCTCTCTCCCTTGGTTGTATCGTGAAACAACGGTTTAAGAAAACGTAAGGGTGGTTTCCAAGGTTCATTTCGAAGTACATTGGTGGCAAAAGTCCCCATAACACCCATGGAAATGACTCCATGTGGATGATACCCAAAGATATACCGCGGGCCAGTAGATACTTTATGCACATGTTTCTTAGTCTTTGTAGTAGTGGACACACTTTGAGTCGGAGATATATTAACAACCTGATCATCATCATTCAATCTCTTTTGTAATCCTAAAAATTTAAACACTTGATCAATTACAGTACGAGAATTTTCAGAAATTAAATCCTGTTCATCATCCTTGGCAATCGCTTCCTCTTCGACATCTTCCAATATATACGTAAATGTAGGTTCCAACTCCACGGTCTTATGCACTCTAATGGGGAAATAATTAACAAACCATTCCCAAACGACAAGATTCTTCATCCAGTTCTGTACTCGATATGCTACTTTGCCATTGGTAGGTGTATGTAAATCATAGCCATACCACCAAATGAAATAGGGGACAAGGATACATATCCATACGATCCAACCGACGCTTATGGTAAGTAGGAATAAACATATGAAGAACGGGATACTTAGACAATGCCACATGATTCCAATGGTTTCTAAACGATGTTGTAATGGTGTGTTTAAGGGGGCTATATGGAGGAATGGTTTGCTTTTCTTTTTCTTGGGGTGATGATGATGATGGTGTCGATGTTTCTTGTCGGTTGTATCATTACCAGTGCTGGTGGAGCTAGAACTGGAGGATGTGCTGATAATGGAGGAAGTGGAGTCTGCTGAACTGATGTCTTTTTCAATTGAAGTTGGTTCAAAGTGGTTGTCTTGTGTTGAGTTGAGTGAATCATTCTCGGGGTTGAATTCGGTGGTTTGTTGGTGTGTGTCTTTTACTTCACCTTTCCTGTTTCGAAGTGTTGACTCTGCAGTCATGTTAGATTATTGGATATGTGGATATGTGGTAGGGGTGAGCACAAGGGTAATTTTTACACAGGTTGAAATGTTGTGGTATTTTAATTAGAATCAAGTTTAGGTAAGTTACAATGGAGGGAAATTCTGATTTATGTTAACATCTGATGGAATGTTGAAAGGAGTAGAAAATGCTAGACATATAAACCCGGGAGAGAGTAAGAGTAAAGAAGAAAAATAAATAAAAAATCTAAAATATTAAAAAATAAATCTGAGTATTTTTTTTTTTTTTTTTGCATTTTCTTGTTTGTTTAATCACATTGTTTTAATATGTGTTAGTCTCTCGGTATTAATGGAAATCACACAGTGCCTAACCAGGTAATTACCTCAAGCAAAGGTACGAAAGTCTAAAATATGAAGTTAAAATTTCCCCATCTTCTCTAAATGGATATCCCCTACAGAACATACAAAAAAAGCTTAAACCACTTGGACTAAGAACCAGCCAAGGTAAGTATTTATTCATGGCACTATTCATGGCACTGTCCATTACAATATGTCTGCCATAGCACTCCATGCAACATTGCACTTTTCAAAGCTTGTTTTTTTTTCTTGGTGTGACTTTTCGAGTACTTTTCTGGACTGGTGACTTTTTTATAAGTTATTGCCTAAAGAAGGATTTTCGGAGTGGGTTCTTCTATGCATGATCCAACGATGGAGAAGCTTCATCTAATTTAAATGAAGGCTCCGAGTTTCAACTCCTTTAGTACCATTGGAATGTTAAGCTTTTTTGATAATTACTTAAAATGTAACTAACTTTTTCGAATTCATGCAAAGATTCTTATATCCCAAAACCATCCAACCCCTTTACTTTAACCCAAGTCATTTACATGATCATCCCCACCTAACAGGAATAACCCCACTCATAGTAGCCGAAAGTACAAGTATATTGTAGAGAGTAACCTCCTCCGTATATTTTTTGCTCGATCAAAGATTTTCCTAATTAGGTAATTTTCAAGATTTTTTTTCTTTTTTTCTTTTTGTTCTATTTTAAATTTATGCAAACTACGGATTTTAGCGAACTTTTCAAACACACATGGGCAGGAATGCCAGGGGGTGTAATTTAAAATGAGACTGATATTGAAATATGGTTGCAAATTAATTAAAACGTGGGAGATATACATTTGATAAAGGATGCAAGTTAATGTAGATGTTTGAGCAAGTAATATTTTCTGTCAATTTTAACCAATTTATTTGAAGATTTTGACCTAAAATGTATACTGTATAGTAAGATCTTATAATTTAATAAATTTACAAAGATTGAGGTTCTCTTTCGGCAATAAACTTATTATTTCAGATACTAGCTGTCTCTTCTTCTACATTCTTCTGCAGGCCCTATCAAATCGTTATATCTATTCAAAGAATTATTAAATAAAGCTAAAAGACACGTGAATAGGTTATAATTCGAATTCGATAGGTACACCCCTAACTCAAAGCAGGTGTTGTAAGCGATTCCTCAAAAGGGCGTCACATTGCATCCAACCTAGATCATCCCAGTGGGACAACGCTACCAATGTGTCATACATAGGTATGCCCTGGGAAACTACCATTTCTTGAGAGGAATTCAAAGTTGGAGGGCTACACTTTGGAGATACTTTTATGCAGTTATAGTTGTTACAACAAACGATTCCACTATCCTGCAAGGCCCACCTTTTCATAGAACTTTGCAAAATCTGTTGATATAGTGCGCCGCACGAGCGCGTAACAGTGCTGAAAAAAAATGCAGAATCAACCAGATCTAAACGAAAAAGTGCTGCCAATTTCCAAACAGTCTAACCCTAACATCACAACAATGCCACCAAGAAGGAAAAGACAACAGGAAGACATCGTTGAAATAGACGTCACATCAAGTGAAGACGACGATGACAGCACACCCGAACTTCAAGACGACAACAATCAAAAAACTTTTTATTACCTTACCCCCAAACCCACCACCAATCCATCTGGATTCACCAGCATATATTCCAGACTCACAAACCTGAAAAAACACAAGGTTAGTCATACACCCTTCATTTCTCTCTTCAATGGGTTAGAAACTCAGGATGATGTTGAACGACGGTATGAATTATACACTAAAATTTGGGAGAATCAATTAACTAAAATTCAAACACTTTTAAATAATGCTAATGATGAGTTGTTTCTGGATTTGATCAAGTTTATAAATAGTGAACAAACGCAGAAATTGGGCGTGGGGTTTCTTCAATTGACTTCCAACATTGCTAATAATTTACGTACTTTGAATGAGTTTAAGAAGGTCTTGGTTGGTAGTGATGATGGTACTATATATAAGACTATGAGTATAAATTCCAAGAATTGTACGAATATCAGATCAGCACTTCGAGAAATCATCAAACAATTTGAAACTGATGAAGAAGCGGAGGAAGAAGAAGAAGACGAGGAAGAGGACATGGGTCACGAACCAACTAAAGCAAACTACGATTTAGACATTATTGAAAATTGGTTCACCACATTTAAAAACAAGTCCAAAATTCGATTGGTGCTTATTTTAGAAGACACAAACTCAATAAATAATCATGTCTTGAATCAATTATTTAAAGTCATGTCAGCTTATTCCAATGTCCCTTGGAAAATAATCATGGGATTATCTTGTGATAATATAAGTAATTGGATAAATACCAATCTTGGTAATAACATGAGATTAGCTATAAATGGATATAAATTCAAAAGCAACGATAACAAGAGTTTGGGATATATAATCTTGAATAATTTGTTTCTTACTCCGGAATTAACTGATGATAATCCGTTATTGTTGAGTAAGACAACTACGACAATCATTTTAAATCGATTTGAAAATTCAAATAATTCAATTGATTCATTGATTGCGGAAATTAAATTATGTTATATGATTTATTTTTATCAACTGCCGTTGTCTATTTTACTTGTACAACACCCCAAGGGCATCTATGTACAAGGATTACGGAAATTACCTTCTTTTAAAAGATATATTGAATTTCGATTACAAGAAGGTGAACTTGAAGAAATTGAAGAATTGTTGACTAAAGATGACCCAGTGATTGACTTGTTTAACGAATCAAAGGTTAAATTCCAAAGGTTTAAATTAATAGGAATGAATTCCATTAATGTAATTTATCAATTACATAACAAATCCCCAATTCGCAAGCAAAAATTTGAATTGTATAAATTATTACTTAGTAACAAATTATTAAATTCCAAATACTTGAACGATATCTTACGAGGACTTTCCAAACTAACCGATTTAGAAATTGGTGCCATACTCCTAGATTTAACTGATGATTGTCAAGAATCAATTGGTGAATTCCACGACACTAATTTAACCAGTTTAAACAAGGCCATTTCGGAAATGACTGATTTCCAGGAATTAGCCGACAGATTACGGGATTATTTCAACAATGAAGTATTGTTAACTCCCTTGGACGAGGTTGTATTCCATGAAATTTTCTCAATGAATGGTGGGTTAATTCGTGAGAAATGGAATCGACAACCTATATTTGAAGAAAATTTGGAAAATTTAATGATTAATTTAGTTCGACCAAATCTTAGATCAACTATTGAACTGGGATTAGATAATTGTGAAATATATCTTGGAAATGCGTTAATTGAAAATGGAATAACCACAGCCACACCCATAATCTCACCTACTTTAAGTCATTTATTTAAGGTTTACAAAGAGGCACCTGTTGCTATAAACATTTATGATTTTTATCAAGCATTTTCAATGTCATTAAACAGAACTGAACTACAGAAATCACTCAATAGAGACATGAGTCAAACAGAATGGGATAAAATGACATATGCTTGGTTTATTCAAAATTGTTTTGAATTAATGTTGATGGGATTACTCAAGGAGAAACCCAAGGGAGATTTCTTGGAAAAGGCAATATGGAAAGGTGTATAACTATGTATTAAATCTACTTATAGAGTTACTTCACAGGCTTTACAACATCCGGCTTCTTACTCCCCTTTTCATCAGCTAATTTTTCAGATTCGAGTAATGCAGCAGCTTCGGCGTTTTTCTCAGCTTCTTCTTCTTCAGCTTCTGCTTCCTTTTCCATTTGATATTCCGACTTGTCACTAGTGAATGCATGATTACTATTATAAAACTCAGCTAGAGAATCACTGGCTTTAGTCTTGAAGTTTTTCACATGTTGTACTACTTTTTCATGATGTCCTGCTAGACCCGTGATTACTAACAATACAATAAAACTACTTAATATAAGCAACACGACATAACGTTGTGATCTGAAAATTCGATTGGATATATTAGTGGAATTAGCCATCATCTTGATAGTGTGTATGTGTATGTAGTAAAAGAAGATTACACGAATATGTGTTTGTTTTATATTTATGTGTTAGGGAGAAGATAACAACACTGGTTGTAAATTTCTATCCCTTGATTTTTTTTCTTTTTGGGGGTTTGGCATGTGCCTGCGTATAAGCTTAAATAAGATCTGTAAGAAGAAATGCTTGTCATTGTTCGAATATTGACAGGTTGAACTAGTCAGTTTATCCTTTGTTTAGATTTAACCGGGGATTACTGTGTTGTTTGATATTTATGTTCTGTGATGTTTCTGTAGCCCTGCCCAGCTTTTAAGTTCGTTGCTTGTATTATGCTTTTTAGAATAACTTTAAATTGCATGCTCAGAAAATAACATTTATTATTTAGTTCTTTTTATTTTCTTTCTATGAACATGTTGGAGGGGGTTACTTCGGCTATAAGAGATACCTCGTGTTCATGCCTACGTACATCAGAAGAAGTAGAGAACTAATGTAGGACTGATGTATATTTTTTTCTATTCTAATCTATGGAAAACTAACTATATCACTTTCCGCCGTAAATCTTGCTTGAGCCAAACCTAATCTTCGTCTTTCAAGATCAAATGCAAGATAAGCATGTCTCATAAAATTCGCCCCTAAAATCAACGTAGTTGGATTCAGAGTAATTGCCAATAAACATTTATCAGGATCAACTTTACCTGTACTTGTATCTACACCATGGGTTACCAAATCAGTATATGGAACCTTTATCGAAACACCTCGGAAATTAAACGTAAAGAACTTGTCTGCTGGTTGATTACAATCTATGTAGTATACTCCTTTCCGTTTTATTCCTTCAAAATTAGCAAGGATTTTATTGAAGATATTTAAATTGTCAATGTTGATGAAAGTCGTCCCGGAATCAACCATGAATGGTTGGTTCACCTGCATCGAGTTACCATTACCGAAATCAAGCGAAGATAATTTAACACTCATGAATCTGTCTGAAGCAAACGGTAAAAAAGTAATATCACCATAATACTTGGCCCTATCAATTCCATTAAACAAGATATTCCCCTCGGAATCAGAACTATTTAGGAAGATAGAATAGGCAATCTTATCAATTATGCCTGATTTCTTCAACGCAATGGGGAAATTAGAATGAGCGTGTCCAACATGAGATTGAATAGTTCTAGAAATACCCAAAATACCATTTGTAGCAGTTGTAGTATTAACAATTCCAAATTCAAATGCATCAATCAGTTTATTATCACTTAGGTGAACTTCATCCTTGATAACGGTTCCTGAACTAAAATGACCCCCGAAAAACCGGGCATGGAAAGGTTGCATTGGTTCACTGGCTGTTGTTGACCTCGTAACATCATATGTCCCCATTTCAAAACATGTATCAAATGCAGAATATAAATTCCGATCGATATAACATTTTGCATCATGGGAAATAACCAAAGTGTCGGCACTCCCGGTATCTACCAAGAGATTCACTTCATCTTTGTTAGAACCTAAATGTAATGCAGTCATATAAAGTGATTTGTCTTGACTGAGTTTTAACTTTAATTCCAAATAATTGGATCCTGTGTTCAAACTGGTGATTCCTGAAAGAATGTAAAGCACTAAGGAATCTTGATCAAATAATTCCCAGAAATCAGGATTGTCTATGAATGCAACCTGCAAGAAAATTACAAAGATTATTGAAAGTATAACACGTACCCCAACTTGTCCCAGGGACAACTTTTTCTTCTTCATGTTGGCTTGAATCCTTTTACTTCGATAGTTTAATTGTAGGATTTCGGGAATGGAATTTACTTATATATAACTTGCTGGAAATCCCTTGCCTTGAAACAAAGGAAATCCTTGCTATATAAAATAACTTTGTTCTATTTCTATTTTTGCAATTTTATTATTTTGCAATTTATTTTTTTGGGGTAATTCTGGGCGTGAATTTGATTTAAGGGATAAACCCTGAACAATAAAATATTCTCAGGCTATACCCATGCCAGACAGTTCGAATTGACAGCTATCACACAGCAGTTCCAATTCAATTGACTAAGAGGGTATGAAGGATTTACAGTAGATCGATAATTGATGTAGAAAATAAAAAGTGTCAGATTAGAATATTAAATTTGTTCACTCCCTAAGGCGGTCGCATTATTATTAGGAAGTGTCAGCCACAGGTCTCCTATTATAGGAGTGGGGTTTGGGAATGGCAGGTGGGCTCCCTTTTTTCAATGGGTATTTTTTTGAGTTATTTTTCTAATTGTTTCGGCCGTTGGAGAATCTAGAACTGGAACTGTTGCCACGTAAACTTCTTTTCTAGAGGCTTCGCCGAGATTCTACCAAATTTACAACTCAAATATCTGGCACACTTGACATCCCTGTCAATCTACACTGCTGAGCATGACAATAGGGAGTTACAAAAGAGGAATGTTTGAGATGAAACGAAACTAAACAATTATACGAATGGAAATGTGTCATCTGTTATTGCAGTTACGTATAGGTTTCAGATCAATATGATAATCTCCAAGGGTGAAAATTTCATCCTTTTTCCGAGATAGCTGTTTTTCCATTTGGGAAAATGGAAATTTAAATCCGCATAAGCCTCTTTATCAATTATATACTCAATTAATTTATTATGTATATGGATTATTGTGTTTATTCCTTGTAGATGATGACACATGACAAATTCGTAAATTTAGAAATTCGTATTTTTTGTACAAACAATTAAAAGATAAAGTTTTTTTCTAAGAACAATGCAAATGGAACTAGATACAATGTCCCCGCATTATTGATCACACCAGGCGGTACTAAATTCTAATACCCGACGGTTGATCAATTGCTTGGCAGGAGTACTTGATCAAATGTGTCAAATTGATCAATTATGCTTCATGTGTTATGTTGTGCATAATTACGAGTCACAAAATTGGATTTGGTGAGTATATAATTGAACAATGGTGAGTGTGTGTGATTTCCTCATGATACAAACAAGAAAATCCCCACTGGGAGTAGGTTTTTCTTTATAATTATATAGTTTTCCTTAATACTACAAGAAATAAAAAACATCTTTCGATCAAGGGTAACATTAGCTATAGATATAATGAAATTGAAAACAACCACCAGCTCATTTAACTTTCGGTCTAGGAATAAAGCTCCATAACTAACATAGTATCCAATATACAAGCTCTAGGTATAAAAATACCAGAGCATTCTGGACGTAGTCCGGGGCACTCTCGTTCATGATTATCCACACTACTGCTACTCCTCACCGGGTGTCCCTCCCTGGTTGAACAAAGAGTGTTTGGACTACTTGCAGAGTGCTCTAGCATTCTTCTACCTAGAGGTTGTATGGGTACTATATATTGGAGTTAAATCTGGAGCTATGTTCTTTGACCAAAAGAGCTGCTGTTTGTTTTCAGTTTCAATATGTCTATAACTAATGTTACATCGGTGTTATACTAACCCTAGAGTTATTTTCAGGGATTAATCACTAATTGTTTAATATTTACTAGAGCGTATAGTTATATAGTGATGTACATATTACCTATCTAAGATAGGCCAGTGAGCAATCCACACCAATTTGTCTATTGTTTGTATACACTTTTTTGCAACAACTAGTTCAATCAAGAATCTACAGAATTTTGAACAGGAAACTGCTGCTATCGAGATCAATTTCAATTCCGCATTTCGCTTGCTGAGAGAATAATCCCGATCAGCTATAGTATTATGCAAATGGGTATATTACATTAGGTTCTATCCTATATTACATATGCCTACATGTCTTTCTTTTGCAAATCTATAACTTGCTTATCCAGCTCCTTTTGTTGTTTCGACCTATAATCAAATTCACCCATCCAAACATCACCCAACGCTTTAAAATATTCAACTTCCTCAGAGGAATACTCAATCACCGTTCCTACTTCCCCTTTAAGTTCTCTTGCCTTTCCCACTGAACTATATGCACACCAAGTATACCCAGAACAATAATCACTTAAACTTACCCAACCAGTCCCAGGTTCCCCATCAATTCCTTCACCATCTGGAACTTTTATAACTTCAGCAGGTGGAACCACAGCAGCCTTAATAATCATTTTACTTTCAAAAAATGTTTTGAATTCATCCAAGTTTTTGAATTTCGTATATCTTTTCTTTCTACTGAAATCAAGTTCAAAATTCACTTTGGAATTTTTACTACAGAATTTAAAACCTGAATTAAACCAAAGTAAACTATGATTATCTTCATCATTAATATGTGCTGGATGATTAGAACACACTTCTCGGCTTTTGAAAATCCCCTTTCTTCCAATATCCTTTTCACGTTCTTGATGAGGAGTGATTTCACCAATGGCTGCTGCTGGCAAGGAATTAAATTCAAAGTTTTCATCACCACTTATGGCTAAACTCATCCAAAACATTTCCTTATCTCCATACAATCTCGAAATAACTGGTAAAAAGAAATTCATATTGGACATAAGTAATGGCTGGCCATAATGTTTGTTTCTATTGATTAAAACCAATCCACTTTCCATCATATGGTTTAAATTTAGTTTGAAAAATGGAAGGTTGAAGATTTTGGAAGTTGGAGGTTTTAAATCAAATAGAATATCATCTATTTGAGTATTCATTAATTTTATAAAGAATCGCATATCATTACCGGTTCTAAGTTCCGGAACTGCCCGATCTCGATAAAATAATGTCCCTGATGATCGATACTTCCTAAGTTTGAAGAAAGTTTCCGGCGCCTTGGCCAATACTGTGTCTGCATCAACCAACATCACTTCGGCAAAGGAACTGAACATTACCGCAACAATCTTATTGGCAAAGCCACCAAATTTATGTAAATATTCTGGTTTAATTGCTGGGGTTATGTTAACGAATGTAACACTTTGTTTGGGGTATTTGTGAAAGGGGTCAGTACTGGCTTTTTTAATTTGATTTTTAATTTCCTGTGATAAATCTTCTTGAGTATGGACTATTTCAATGGGTAATTTATTCTTGAGAAATCTTAATAAATGTATCAATCGAATACATTCTTCACTAAAGTCGTCAGAAATTGTTAAAACAATACCTTTGCCAGATAGTTTCTTCTGGAAGTTCTTTAAGAAACTTCCTTGGAATTTATCCAATATAGTGTATTCCACACCATTCAGTTCGTACAAGGGAGACTTTTGACTCAACCAAGGGAATACTTTTGCTTCCAATTTTGTCAATGACATATCATTTCGCATTGGGATTGAAGGTTTAGACGAGTCATATTTGAAACCTCGTAATAATTGCTTCTGGTCTTGAATCACAGTTGTGTTGAATTCTTCAAGAAAACACTTGTTGAAAACCTTGACATGATTCATGTAATCATGAAGAATTTGTTCCTCGTTGGCAACTTTACGTCGAAGTGCCTCATAGTCGTTTTTTATCTGTTGTGACATTTCCTTACTGATTTTGATAGTTGGTTCTCTCTTTCCTTCCAGACGTTTTTCACTTTCCCTTTGTAACGCATCTATCGCGTCTTTTTCAAATTGTTGAAAACTTGGAAGTTTGGTGAAATCGATATGTCGAGTAGGTTCAATTATAAGGTCCTGATCGTAAACCGAACTAAAGTATAACTTACATCTGTCCTGATAATCAAGGTTTTCAAGGATATAGAACAAATTACCAGTAGCCACCTCATCGTCATTCAGATTAAGTTGCAAAAGATCTTTATAGATCAGAGCATATTTTATCCGGTTATCCTTTACATACTTTGTATTTATCAATTTCTTAAACTCTTCGGTGGAAATTGGGTTCCGGTGTCTGGAGGGTAAAAGCCTATGGTACCCCTGTTTTTTCCCTATTGTATTAGATAACGGAGATGTTGTCTGTAGCCAAGCCAATACCGTTATTAGTATGATCAGAAAGAATAATATTCGAAGGATATGTCGAGGAACCCGTCTGATTCCTCTGAATGTAGACGATGTCATTGGTTGTGCTTCTG
The DNA here is from genome assembly GCA_003676035.1 of Spathaspora sp. JA1. Taxonomy (NCBI): domain Eukaryota; kingdom Fungi; phylum Ascomycota; class Pichiomycetes; order Serinales; family Debaryomycetaceae; genus Spathaspora; species Spathaspora sp. JA1. Next base: position 249,366 of record NSGQ01000013.1, on the reverse strand, counting down.
GCTGAAGGTGTCGATGTTGTTGTGGTTTATGCACTCAGCCACACACAACTTGACCGTTGATTTTTCAAACAATCAGTGCTCATGTGCGCAAAATTGTGTCAATGATCTCACTAAAAAAAAAAGAAATCTCCCACGTGTGGATGAGAAATTTAGGTTTTGTGATTAAGGTCAAACGAATTAAAATAAGGTTGCAAAGGAAGGGTCCCCCCAATGCAAGGTTAATTCAAAAACGGAATTATTTACGAACTCATGTTACGATCTGAGATACGATATCTTCGGCTAGTAAGACGATCTGGCAAGAACAAGCGGGTTTCTGGTTGTATTTGCTATATAGTCCGATAATGTCCAGGCAGTTACAGGAGAGTTGCATGCGAGTTGCATGCGAGTTGCAGGAATCATGATAATTAGACTAAGGTTTTAAAATGTGATGCATTTTCGTTAATTATTTACATTAAACTAAACATCCAAAAAGTGTATCCTGCATATTAGTCGAGATCTATGCTTGAGCATGCAGCTATATGTCATGCGGGTTTCAGGTTCCAGATCTGTGTGCGTTTTTTCTAAGCTCTGATAAGATTTAGTGAGTTTTCATAGAAATGTCTTTGAAAGCCAGGTCAGTCTCACGTTAAACGCAAGGAAGGAATTTTTCTCCAGTAGCTTATCACCGAGCTCCTTTCACCTAGTTTGTAAGCATGACTAAAATAAAATAACTACACTTCACACTTTAGTAATAATATCTGTATTTTGAAAAGTAGTAATGATTATAAATAGAGATAACAAAGTATAAGTAAAAAATAGTAGTAGATTAATCAAAGTATGGTCCCAGTCCGCCCTTTAAATAGTAGTAATATTAATTTGAGAAAAAACCCAAATTTACAGAATTGAAGTTTTAGTATGAAAATTTAATTCCAATGTTGTAAAATGAATCAAAAACATGTTAGTCCCCCTTGAACTGTAGTCTTTAACTCACCCAGTATGTGCTTACCTCTTGCTAAGATCAGGAAGTGGAATTTCTTTTGGTACAAGATATGAATTTTGTTTAGTGGCAATACCAGCATAACATTCAAACCAACCCACGCATGCATTAATCACACCCATAATACCACCGGCTTTCATAACCTTTGGACTACCTGATAAGAACCCAGCAGCAAGTAAAATAATAGTCAAATCTAAAGTTAACACCGTAAAGAAAAATGAAAGGGTAGATTTGAAAAGACAAACTAATAACATGGTGGTGAAAATAGCCCAACCAACTGAAATTAACCCAATACCTTGATTTAATTGTTCAGGATCATCAGCATAAGCAGCACCAATACCAAAACCTGGAATGAATATAGCTCCAAAACTTAACCAGAATGAACCATAACTTGTAAATGCAGTAGCACCAAGAGTATTACCTGCAACCAAACACCAAACACCAGCTAAAAATTGAAGTATTCCACCGACAAAGATGAACAATCCAACAGCGGCATTTGGAATAGAACCTCCAGTAGCACCAGCAAAGATTAATCCCAACACGAAAATATTCATATGTGTTGCAAATAAACCAAGAGCAGCAGGATTACCAATTTGATGTTTGGGGTAAGGAGTCAATCCTGAAGTAAAAGTACCACCAAATGCTTGCATTAATTCATGTCTATAGTATTTGTTATCACCAATAATAACGAATTCATTTCCTGAACCAGCCATACTGACTGTCTTTTGGATTTTTAATTCGTCATTGTGAATCGGAACAGGTTTTGAATATGAATCAACCGAAACCGAGGAAATTATTGAGGCCATGTTGATAAAGGTTTGTTAATGTTCAATATTACATTCAAAAATGACAAAGACATGACAAAGACTTCTATATATATATTTATATACTTGTTGTAAAAACCTTAACAAATATAGTCTATGCATATTTCCGCAGGCGTACTAATACTTCAAAAAAAAATTTTTTGCTGCAGACCCCACTCTGTCAGTTTTGGAGCAGCCAAAAAAATAACCGGAAATGCTTTGGTTTGTCCCAAGAAAATCGGACTTTAAATCAACTTCTCCATCACATGCAATGGTAGCTACAGCCCCATGGGCCAAGAAAAGACAACATCTGAAACATTATCGTTGGAACTTAAATACTCGATTACATGCCATGCGTATTGAACCTAGTTCATAAACAAACTTATGACCGAGTTTCTCCAATTTCAGTGTGAGTACTCCGGGATTTAGGATTGTCCCATCTCGTAAATCGAGCGGGGTGCAAGCGGAAATCCAAAAAAAGAAAAAAAAAAAATTTAGCACACAAACTACACCAGTTTCCTTGAGTATCCAATCAATACCTAACCATTTGATATCAAATGGAACTGTTATCATAGTGGATGAGTTATCTCTTTTCAAAATTTAAGATACTTTCGGCATTTTACTTACTCTCGTAAAGATACCCAACTAGAATCATTTAACTTCACAGCAATAAGTTGTTATCGTAACTGACCTGCCAACCTTGACAGCTAGGTTGGACACTCGCCCCAAGGTGTGCGGATTTGCCAAGGTTTTTTCTTTGAACCCGCTATTTTTACAGCCGATGGAACTTGATGCGTATTTTTTTTTTTCGACATTTTCTCACTCCGGATGTCCTCGATTGGGAATCTCCGTGACGTTGACCGCACGGAGCGAACAGAAGAGAAGCCTGTTGCAACCATAGACAAGGAATATACAAGCTTGAAGTGGGTTCTGGGGATATTTAAGCTAGGAAACTTCAGAGATGTACAATGATCAATATAGATCGAAGAAGTATCTTTATCCTTTGATCCGTGTTAATCTCCAGACGGATTTAAGAACAAAACCAGTATTCCATAAGGACTTACGAACATTTATACCCATCGGACTTGGGGGTTGAAGATGTCTCCAATGTCCTATACTGATTTAGGTTATTCTGTCGCTAAAAGCTTATATAGTTAGGCTGCTTTGGGCACTACTATTTCTCGGTTATCATTTATGCTAACAAACTCACTAAATGTTAAGCTTCAATTCTCATAGAGGGGAGTGTAGAAAAGTGCATTCGCTTTAGGGTTTTAGGATATAATCAAGTAGAATCATACGATGATTATATATTCGGCAAAAGGCAGCGTCTCTTTAATTGTTTGTGCCATTATTAGAATTGTTCTTATTGTCGGGTCTCTCAATCACCGATGAGTGTTCCAGCTCGCAAACTCCGTTAAGTCTCTTTTATTGTCATTTTCCAAGTGTAAACACGTCTTGGATATCTTTGATACATAACTATTCTTTTCTGTGAAAGAAGGACTCTGTACTCGTGTTTTTAAGAATCGGAGAAAAGTACTGTCTGGGGGATATTCATAACCGCTGGAAATGGCTCAAGTTATCAAACCGAGACTTGATTTCGGAGACCATGTGAACGTTATGCTTCTAATACTTCATTCTTGGATCTTCTATTAGCATTGCACTCAAATCTGTAATTAATTGCAATCAAATACTCTACGTACAAAGCAACACCCAAAAAAAAGAGCTTCAAAAAAGGGGAAGCTAAACCTAAATAACGGAATTATTAACAATCATGCATATAAATCGAACTTCTTACATTCTGTTGCATCAAATTCATGCATAGACTCGTATTTCTGCAGCAATTGGATTCCAGGGCCAGGGCTCATTCTTCTTAGCTTCGGATTTGTCTTTCTGTATATGGTAGCGCGACTCGCCCCGCTTTTCAAATTTTTTGCGGATATTGAATATCCGGACTTACTTTTTGCTATACTCTGCTGCAAACGGCACAGTATACCAGATCACGTCTAGTTTCACACCGACTCAGCCTCGAGTGAATACAGATTAAAACTAGTCCTTAAGTGAATAAGTTTCCATAGGTAAGTTTCCATAGGTAGGTGTTCAAGTTTTCCCATCTGAAATAAAAAACGTAGATTCTACATCGTGGTTTAACATAGCGGAAATACTGTACTTAGTAAATGTTTTACTAGGACATGAAACTAGGCTTTACATGTAGGCGAAGTAACTGGAACAATGATTACTCCGCAATTCTCTTAGTTCAATAAAAAAATACGATCTTAATAAGAATATATTTCCGAAAGGAAATCAATCATTGTGATCTCCGCAAATAGCCTATTAAACATTAAAGGAAAACATACAGTGGGGGGACAATATGTTAATTAAACTTAATTTTCTCCTTGTCTGATCAGCTTTTACATTGTAAAGAACGTTTGTCGCACAGATTACCTACAATCAGTTTCAAGAATCACATTATTAAAAACTATTTAAGAAATAAATAACAGCCATGGGGCGTACGTACAAGAATTGAATGAGGTATACAAAAATGCTCTAACACCAGAAATTGTAGATTCTTCTGTAGAAAGGTAAGGAAGCAATATATGCTTTTTCTTCTGCAACTTCTTGTTTGACTAAATCCAAATCCATTTCTCTTCTTCCGGTATCAATATCAATATCCTTAGCTCTGATATATAACTTCCAGTTTCTGCTATAGATCTTGTGACCAAGGTAGAATACTAAGACAACAGGAGCAGTTAAGAAGTTGTTGAAGAAAACTTCGGCACTTGGAGAACCACCTAATGGGAAAACAGCAATCCAGAATTGTAAACAGATAACAACGACATTAAGAGTGACACCCCAGTAAGCACCAATAAGACCTGGTTGAGAAGTAAATGTCAATTCACTGGTGTCTCTACCTTGGGCAGAAAGTGCTCTTCTGAATCTAATTAAACAAACATTAATGGATCCCCAAGTGAAGATTGATGATAATCCGGACAAAGCTAATAGCCAACCGAAAACTTCACCTTCCTTTGGAGATGCGGCAAGGTAACATAATAAACCAACAAGTAATTGAACAATAATACCAACCAAAGGACGACCTTGTCTATCGATGTAACCGAAAATCTTTGGAGCTTGGTTAGAAGCAGCCAAGGCAGCTAAAGTACGGGATGAACCAAACACTGAGGAGTTACCAACAGACAACACAGCAATCATGATAACAACATTCATGACTGATGGTAAACCCTTGATACCACCATTTTGAATAGCAATGACGAATGGAGAGGCAGTGGCATCGACGGATGAAGCACCTAATAATCTTGGGTTGTTGTAAGGAACTAACATACCAATTAAAGTTAAACAAATGACATAGAATAAAGTAATTCTCCAGAAAACTTGCTTACAAGCTTTTGGTAAACTCTTTCTTGGGTTGGCAGATTCGGCGGCAGCTAAACCACACAATTCAGTACCGGCAAAGGCAAAAGCAGCACCGACAAATACAGTAACAACACCCTTGGCTCCGTTGGGGAAAGGAGCACCTTCGATGTGCCAGTACCGACCACCAAGGTATCCCCCTTGAGGACCACCACCACAAATTAACACTATACCTAAGATAATGAAACCAATCACAGCAATGACTTTAACAGCAGAGAAGATAAATTCAGCTTCACCATAACCTCTAACACCAAAGAAATTAATAGCGACAATCAAAACATAAAATATCGTAACATATGCGGCAGGGTTTGTATTTGCATCCCAGTATTTAATCGTTAACGAGGCAGCAACTAATTCTAAAGGCAACACGACTAACCATTGCATAGCATAGTTCCAAGCCATGGCGAACCCCCAAGAAGGATCGATAAAACGGGAGTTATAAGTGACGAAAGCACCAGAAACAGGGAAAGTGACAGCTAATTCACCTAAGGATTGAACAGTACAATAAATCATAGTACCGATCAAAATATAAGCAATTAATAAACCAGCTGGACCACCAGTGTTCAAGTTAGAACCAGAACCAACGAATAAACCAGTACCGATGGAACCACCAATGGCGATCATTTGTAAATGTCTGTTTTTAAGGGAACGAGACAATGGGGAGTTTGCGGTTAATATACCAATCTTTTCAGCATCAGTCAAGTTGTCATCAATACCCAAGTCCTCGACTTTGGCTGGTTTAAACCCATCTTTGAATTTAGCAAACCCAGTTAATTTAGGGGCTTGTTCTTGGTTAGTATAAGAATCAACATAAATAGCCTCTCCTTTTTCTTGAGAACTAGCAACTTCTTTCGAAGAAACGAAGTTAATATCTTTTTCAGCCATTTTTTAGATATGGAATGGGGTTATTTAAAAAAGAAATAGTTATTGTTCGATATAATGGCCAAAAAACAGGGAAAGTCGACTACATATTTATAGTGTGAAACTTGATTTATCAAAAACAATAAATCTTCCGTCTCCTCTTTGCAATCTAATTTTTGCTATCAAATGAAACAAGTCCGATTCTTCAAAGGAGGGAAGAAAATATCTTATCAATTTTCACAACCCATTATTTTTATATTTTTTAGCGGCCGACTTTAAAAAATATTCCGGAGTGATTTTTGTTGTTTTTTTGCAAGTTCGGGTCTAACATGCAATTCTATGCGTCTTAAAAAAGTTGCGGGTTAGATTTGACGTGTGTGAGGCAGATGAATTTAAGAAGCGAGACAAAAATCGCCGTACGAATTCTTAATTGTAAAATCTGGAGATTATCAAATAACAATAACACAATCGCTGTTGCATTCCTTGCGGTATTAACCTCGTATCAACAAGTTCAGTTCATCGTATCTTATCTATATCGACGCAACTTGTCTTTCATTTTAGTATGTTTTAATTAACTTATCTATACTGATATCACCTCATCTCTACAGTTCTATTATTTTTTGACCGTTTGGCTACTCTTCCGTTAACTGCAAAAATGAAGGAAAAAAGTTAATGCGTCCACTGTTCCGGACAAAAAAAAAGAAATCCAATTATTGTTTGTTTTTTTCCTTTTTTTTTATGTTCTGCAGCTCAGGGCGACAATTTTTATTATTTCACAATGATAACATCAAATACTAAAACATCGGGTGATTGGAATATTTACTAAAAGATAGCAATGATAATTAATCATATCTAATTCAGTCATTAGATGCGCACAAGAGGTTAATCATGCGATTGGAATTATCTAATTATGGAATGGTTTTTGTTATGTATCGAACAACCATATGCGCCACAAATTGAAGGACAGAGTTACGTAATTATGTAAACCATTTGTTCCAACAATCGAACAATAGCCTCGGGATTCTCCCCGTCACATCTTTCTTTATATCTATATCTCGAATCCGGCCCGCCTGTTAGATTTGTGTGGCGTTTTCCCATTCAAACTATAGATAGCAATCATGCAATGCACCCCTTTCCGGCATTACACAAATTGTTAAACCTATATCAGGGTTATTTTTTAAGGTCGATCCTAACCCACTAAACTAAATCGACAACCGAGGACGATTGTTGGTTTCTCGAATATCTACATTGAGAAAGGTTCAAGCGTTGTGGCTCCTATAGACAATCAATCTATTGTAATACATGCATATGTTGTCGAATGCTATTCCTTGCTCCACAGTGTGGGAAAAATTTTCCATTAACCCATAAATTCAACATGATTCAATAGTTCCTGATGTTTGTATCAGTATTCCATGTACCCCACATCATGTATAATTCTTGAAATCGAGGTACAAATAGGGTCCTATCTGGTGCCGTACTAAAAATTCGCCGTGGGAAATTTTGATTTTTTCTTGTTTTCCCGGTACATAATTGTATATTTTTTATGCACTAACCAAAAAATATAAAAACGTCTGTGATGCGATTTCTGAGAGAAATCGTTGCAAAAACTTTAGTGGGATCAGTGGGTGTTTTGATATTGTAGCTTGGTTTTCGTTGTTGATTCATCAAATTTCTGAGACCAGCAAGTCTCTAGACTGTGAGATAAGTCGCGGACCAGAGTGGGGGGTGTATGATACATTAACCTCTGGGCTTTTCCTCTATTTTTGCAGAGAATTCGGCATAAAGTCAAATAACAAAGGCACTTCAATAGGTAAATTCAGTTATTGCTGAAGATTCTATGGCGATATACAAAAATTCTGATCATTGCTAAGGAGAATAGCATTTCGCTCTCCTGTCAACTAATTGTTGATGAAGATTAAGTAGCAAAACCACCCTTCGTGTTTCAGTGTAGTTACGGTTGCGCACCTTCGAAAAGGAAGATTTAGTAGTTAAGTGAGGTGGTTAATATCCTGGTTGAATCCTGGTTTAATACACCTGTAATAACTATAGATATTCGCAAATCGCATCATCTTCTCGTATTTCTGCAAAAATTCGAAACTACTTGTCCAGGGCTCTTTCTATGATGTCATCCAGTTGTGATTCGTATTTTTATTTTTTGGCTTACGCTGTATACCCGCTTTTGAATTTTGCCTTGTCTTAAACCACCATTATAAAGAAACATTACACTAGGCCATACAATTCACGTGGCTGTAAGTGTACGTGATGTCTTGAACAATGATCTCTTCGTAGTTTCTTTGTTACCAGAAAATACGATTTTCGTAAGTTTTCAGAAACTATTGCCGGATCTTGCTTTATTCAGTTTTAATAGCTTTACTTCAACAATATGGTATGTAGAGCTTTTTTCATTGTTAAGAATATAGAGGATAGCAAAGTCTACAATTCAATTTCAAGAATCACATTATTATTAAAAACAGAAACGTTTAACAGAAACAGGGTCCTAAGACAAAAATGTAAAGATACAGAAAATATGGTTTAACACCAGAAATTGTAGATTCTTTTGTAGAAAGGTAAGGTAGCATTGTAGGCCTTCTCTTCTGCAACTTCTTGTTTGATTAAATCCAAATCCATTTCTCTTCTTCCAGTATCAATATCAATATCCTTAGCTCTAATGTAGAACTTCCAGTTTTTGCTATAGATCTTGTGACCAAGGTAGAATATTAAAACAACAGGAGCAGTCAAGAAGGTATTAAAGAACTTTTCAGCACTTGGTGGTTCGCCCAATGGGAAAATAGCAATCCAGAATTGTAAACAGATAACGACAAAGTTAAGGGTGGCTCCCCAATAAGCACCAATAAGACCTGGTTGAGAAGTAAACGTCAATTCACTAGTGTCTCTACCTCGAACTGCAAGTGCTCTCCTGAATCTGATTAAGCAAAGGTTAACGGACCCCCAAGTGAAGATTGATGATAATCCTGATAACGATAACATCCAACCGAAAATTTCACCTTCTTTTGGAGTTGCAGCAAGGTAACATAATAATCCAACCAGCAATTGGACAATAATAGCGACCAAAGGACGACCTTTCTTATCAATGTAACCAAGAATCTTTGGAGCTTGTTTAGAAGCAGCCAAGGCAGCTAAGGTACGAGAAGAAGCGTAAACCGAAGAGTTACCAACAGATAACACAGCAATCATGATAACAGCATTCATCACCGATGGTAAACCCTTGATACCACCATTTTGGATAGCAACAACGAAGGGAGAGGCAGCGGCATCGACGTGTGAAGAAGGTTTTAATAATCTTGGGTGATTGTAAGGAACTAACATACCAATCAAAGTTAAACAGATGACGTAGAACAAAGTAATTCTCCAGAAAACTTGCTTACAAGCTTTTGGTAAACTCTTTCTAGGATTAGCGGATTCGGCGGCAGCTAAACCACATAATTCGGTACCAGCAAATGCAAAAGCAGCACCCACGAACACTGTAATACAACCCTTGGCCCCATTGGGGAAAGGAGCACCTTCGATGTGCCAGTACCGACCGCCAAGGTATCCACCTTGAGGACCACCACCACAGATTAACACTATACCTAAGATGATGAATCCAACCACAGCAGTGACTTTGATAGCCGAGAAGATAAATTCAGCTTCACCGTAGCCTCTAACTCCGAAGAAATTAATGGAGACTATGAACAAATAGAAGATAGTAACATATACGGCAGGGGTTGTTTTTGAATCCCAATATTTAAGTGTTAACGAAGCAGCAACCAACTCTAAAGGTAAAACAATTAACCATTGCAAAGCATAATTCCAAGCCATAGCGAAACCCCAAGAAGGATCGATAAAACGGGAATTATAAGTAACGAAAGCACCAGAAACAGGGAAGGTGACGGCCAATTCACCTAAGGATTGAACAGTACAAAAAATCATGGTACCAATCAAAATGTAACCGATTAATAAACCAGCTGGACCACCAGTGTTTAAATTAGAACCAGAACCAACGAATAAACCAGTACCGATGGAACCACCAATGGCGATCATTTGTAAATGCCTGTTTTTAAGGGAACGAAACAATGGGGATTTTGCAGTTAAGATACCAATCTTTTCAGCTTCGGTTAAATTATCATCAATACCATAGTCTTCAACTTTTGCTCGCTTGAATCCGTCTTTGAATTTAGCAAACCCAGTCAATTGAGGGGCTTGTTCTTGATTAGAAAGAGAATCATCGTCTCCTTTTGTAACTTCCTTGGAAGAAACAAGGTTAATATCTTTTTCAGCCATATTTAGATATGTATATAGAATGTTTTCAAAAGAAATAACAAGGCGAAAACATGGAACGTTGACTAGATATTTATAGTTTGAAATTGATTTATCAAAAATCTCCCACCTCCTCTTTGCAACTTACATGTGGTATCAAATAAAGCAAAATAAATCATTCATATCAATTTTGACAAGCTTTATTCTGATTTAAAACGCAATTATATGCGACTCTAAGATACCGATTGAATTCCGACGCACGTCTGCCAAATCAAATTAGGATACGTGACTTGAATCGCCGTACAAAATCTTATTTCCAAATCTGAGATTAATGAGAATAAGATGCTGTGCAGCTTGATGTGTGAATCTCAACAATAAGATATGTTCTTCTTATCTTATCTAGGACAATTGTGGTTATTTTAGTATTCATTTAGCGAGTAGTTGATATTCAATTTGTTATTACTTTTCAATGTTTGGGCTATTCTTGTGTTTACTGCAAAAACAAGGAAAAAGTTAATGCGTCTGTTGCAAAAAAGAAGTATAATTATTATTTTTTTCTTTTTCCTATGACGCAACTGGCAACTACATTTTTATTTCGCAACAATAGCATTATTAGCAAAAGATCGGCTGATTGGGATATTAGTAACAGATACGAATTATAGTTAAATAATCTAAGATGGACTAGGTTAGTTAATTCGATCAGAATTCTTGTATTTTGGAATAGTTTGACAATGTGTCGAACAATGGGCCACAAATTAACGAATAGGGTAATATGAACATAACCAATCCCCTCCATTCTGCTACGTGTTTGTTCCCAGATTTTTCTTTAAAAATTATAGATACGTTGCATAAAGTGACAAATCTTCGTGAACAATTGTTTACTAAGATCCAAACCCACCAAACTAAATCTAACTAGACAAACAAGGGCGAGTGTTGGTTCGAATATCTACGAGCTTCAAGTATTTCGACTTCAGTACCAAGTGACAATCAGCCCATCCTTGCATATGTTGTTGCAATGCAACTTGTTTGCAACCCTAGAGTTGAAAAAGTTTCTTCTTTGTCCATGAATCAAACATGATTGAAAAGTCACAGGTATTTTGTGCCATTAGACCGTGTACCCCACATCATGTATAATTCTCAAAATAGAGTTACAAATAAGGTCTTTATCTGGTGCCGTACTAAAAATTCGCCGTAACAAATCTTGTTTTTTTTTGGCATCCCAACCCCCACCTGCTATATAATATTCCCCACAAAATATCAAATTTTGCAGGTTAACATAAAAAAGATGTGGCTGTGATTTTATCCCAAACAAAGGAAATGATTATAATTGAAATTAACATTATTGGTCAAGGGATGGGAGTAAATCTGTGGCTGTAATATGTGATTACGACCATAGGGTATTACTGACTTATATGGTTCAACCACTTAAAGTCAAATTGACTAACACTGTAAAATCAAATTCAGGGTTTCTGAAAATTAGGTTGTATTGCAAGCATGGATTTGAAGGGGAAAAATATCTTTATTCGTAGGTCATTTTGACTTAGATGTGCTTAGGAAGTTTATCTACAAGATTTGTAGTATAATAGAATAAGTCGGTTGATGTTCTAGCATTTCACTAAGGGAGTTAAAGGGAATCGTCTCTCCTTTTATATTTATAGGATCTTATTCCTGAACCATTTATACGAACGGCACTTTACTACCGGGTAATGACTTTCGCGGCTACAAGCGGAAAATATGAAAAGCCATACAAAGGACGTTTTATTTTGAAACCTAATAAAACGGAAAAAATACAACATTAATCGCAAAAGACGTTGCTAGCGGTATAAACTGATAGTTCCTGGCCGTATGTTCAAAAAGAACCATTTATAAAGCTTGGGAATAGTTTAAACAATACTTTTAGTATGGGGATGGTGAGTAACGATTATTTCCCTAATATAAATGTATTATTTATCAAAAGGCTATAAATATATAAATATACTAAAACAGTCTATTACTTTATTGAGCAACTCTGGACCAATCCTTAAAGGATTCAGTACCATATTGAATTCCTTTAATCCATTCACTGATTTCTAAAGCTAATTCTCCAGAAGTACCATCTACTACAACTGGAACTTTAATATGTTCATTATTAAATTCAATGTTATTGATTGGAGAAACAATAGCAGCAGTACCAGTTCCGAAAGCTTCTAATAATTGACCCTTCTTAGCACGTTCATTAACTTCATGAATGGTTAATTTACGTTCATTGACGGACCATTTTTTAGGATCTAATTTAGATCTAGCTAATTCCAAAGTAGAATCTCTAGTAACACCGGGTAAAATCATACCATCTAATGGAGGAGTAACTAATTCTTTGGTACCATCTTCATTTTCAAATGCAAAGAAAACATTCATAGCACCAACTTCAGTGATATGACCTTCTTCTCCAAAAAGCCACAAGTTTTGAGAATGACCTCTTGCAGCAGCCTTCATTTGTGGTTCAATACATGATACATAATTAGCACCTAATTTATAAGCACCAACCCCCTTTGGCCATGCTCTAACAGCATAATCAGTAGCTTCTAATGAGACAGGTTTGAATCCAGCACTGAAGTATGGACCGACAGGAGAAGCAATTAAATATAATAATGCCTTATCTGGAGCAGAGACTCCTAATCCAACATTAGTACCGATTAAAGTTGGTCTTAAATAAAGAGAATATCCATAACCGGTAGGAACAAATCTTTCTTCAACCAATAAGAATTGATCAAGCAATTTCATAAATTCTTCACCATCAAAGGTTGGTAACGAAGCTCTTTTAGCCGATCTATTCATTCTTTCCATATTTTTATCGCCTCTAAAAGTTCTGATTTTACCTTGACTATCACGATATGCTTTCATACCTTCGAATAATTCAAAGGAATAGTGTAAACATGAGGTGGCTGGATCAAGGGATAAGTTATGGTAAGGAGTGATTGTTGGGGTACCCCAACCTTTTTCTTTTGTCCATTCAACTTCCAAGATATGATCAGTGAATGATTTACCAAATACTAAGCTTTCTTTTGGTAATAACTCAGAAGGAGTTGTGGTCTTGGTTATTTGTAATTTACTAGCGTCTAATGGAGCAAGAGTTGACATTTTAATGTTTTATTTCTCTATATAACCTGAATTGAATAACAAAAGCACGTATTTATATACTTAAAAATTTTCAATGACTCAGAAAAAATTAAGATGGTTGTCGTCTTTTGCCGGTAAAGGACGACGGAAAAAAGAATGCAGACATTTTCTTCGGTTATTGAAGGAACAAATCCGGCAATCCCCAAACCCTTGCTTATCCATTGCAAGGAATTTGGTGTCGGTGGAGTACTCAATGATTCATATGACTTCAATAAAGAAACATTCATGGTATAATGTCTGTAAAAACCATAATACGAAAATCACGAGAACAGGCGGGGTAGCTTAGAGATGTCTTCTTGTAGGTTTGGTTGTAAAGTCAAGCTTCAGCTTCTTTTCTCTACACGGCATTATGCGTTAATTATAGTAAGGCTTATAAAGTAAGTCTCACATGAAAATGCTTTCTGTGTGATTCTGTTCGGACATTTGTCCTTATGTGATAAACTTCTACAATTGGTCTATTCATTATTTATTGTTACTTATGCTAAATCTTAAAAATCTACTTTTGATATTCATCAGGGTAAAAAATTAATCTTTCAACACCACGTTCAGTTAAAATAACCATTCTAATAACCCCACCCGAAGAACCATCCCATTTAATAGCTTCACCTAGAGCAGTTTTTATAAAATCAATACATTCATCTTGATTCATTCCCAATTTAAAATTTTCATTACACCAACCATAAACAAATGTAGAACCAGATCCGGCAATTGCATAATCTTGTTTATGAATTGATCCTCCAATTGGGATTGAATATACCGTACCTCCATTTTGTTTATCATACCCAGCACAAATTATACCAGCAGTTAAATTATCTTTATTGTTGTAACAAATTTCTTGAAATACGTTAGCAGCAATTTCCGTGGTTGGAGTTTCATTAGGTGGTAATTGAGCAGCATATATTTGAAGATAATATTTAACCATATCAGCAACTGCTTGAGTATCAGCAGCAGATCCTGAACGACAACAATAAATTGTATCGTGGATTTGAGTTAATTTATCAGTCACTCTATTGGCAATATATGAACCGGTTGTAGTACGTGAATCTGCCCCTAATATAACCCCATCTTGAAACTTAACGGCCATAATTGATGTACCTAGGTTAACTTCCCCCTTTTTAAGATGATTAATATCTACTTTAATTCCGTTCATTGTATGACTTTGTTGGATCTATGTGTGAACTTGCTTAACTGTATTTTTTTCAAGAGAATTGAGTTTAATTCAAGAACAATTATGAAGAATTCAAATAAAATTAAAACTTGTCTATATTTATCGCCACTGTATGTTCTCTCTTTTCAACTGGAAAAAAAAAATTCCAGACCAGGTCACGCCGATATCACGTGCAGTAATGTCGTGTCTTTTTTTTTTTTGCGGGATCATAATAGTCCACTAAGTTCCTGGAAATAAGAACCTCTCCCCCCACTTCTTTTTAAACTTGGTTTGTAGTGGTGGTCCATTAAAACTTTAGGGAAAAACCTCTGAAAGGATACTAGCTGGTCTAGATAGATAAATACTGTTTTACAGGAATTATGAGGTTTACCATATTACAAGTTCTATTTATATTATTTTCAATAGTATGGAGTGGTGTTATTCCTCCTGATACTAATAATAATGAAGTTAGTGGAATTAAACAGGTGGAAGAAGATTCCGACTTTCTAAGTAGTAAGGAGTTGGGGTATTTAGAAGGAGATCCAGAAGTGACCCATAAAGTAATATTTACTGTTTCACAAAGAATAAGTTCTACCGAATCTACCCCACTTGGTAAGTTAACAATTGCATTATTTGGTAAGACTGTCCCACTTACAGTTGAGAATTTCTTCCAATTATCAACTAGAACTTTAAAGAACAGTTATCTAGATGTATTATTCCATCGTGTCGTGAAGGAATTTATGATTCAAGGTGGTAATATTGGACAATCGTGTAGTATTTATGGCGATAGATTTAATGATGAGAATTTTGACCTTAAACATGATAAATTAGGTAGAGTTAGTATGGCAAATAGTGGATCTAATACTAATGGATGTCAATTTTTCATTCTTAATGTTGACAAAAAACCCCCTTTGGATGGAAAACATGTTGTGTTTGGACAATTGGTTGATGGGTTTGATACTTTGAATATTATAAGTAGTGTTGATGTTGTTGAAAAGGATAAGCCAAGTTATGATATTTATATTAGTAATATTGAAACTTTTAAAAAATCCGGAGGTGAAGAAATGAATGAACCTTTGGATGAAATTGAACAAGCTCATAAAGATCAAACAAGTCAAGATTATGAATTTGGTGATAGTGAGAGTAATGAAAACAAAAGCAAGAATGAATCAATACAAGTCACACCTCAAGAATACTCATATCTTGCTATTGTTCTTTTAGGGGTGCTGATTTTAATTGGTGGGTTATATTACCAATTGATTCATCGTAGGAAAAAGATTATTGGAATTAGACAGGATAAATTTTTTTAAAGTAAATATATCGAACTTAAATAAATATTACCAATACTATATACACTCTGTTTGAACCAGTAAACAAAGGCCAATAAGTCGCAAGAAAAGAGAAAGGAGGGAAAAAAGAGCAAGTATACGTACATAGTGTATTGACACGGCTACAAATACACAATATGTCTCGCGACTTTCCTATAGTTCAAGTAAAGAACTTACCATATAAAGTATCAACAAATTCAATGTATGAATTCTTTGGTCAATTTGGAAACATTAATCAAATAAGGATCTCAGATCATGATTCATCTACTCAAGGTAGTTGTTTTATAATTTATTCAAATTTAAATAATGCTATACGAGCAGCAAATGAATTAAATGGAGTTAATTTTCAAGGTAGATACCTTGTAACCGGTTTATATCCAATTGATAAATCTTTAATTAAAGATGAGGAAATGATCTTAAGACAAGAACAATTAAATCAACTAAAACAACAGTACAATATACAGGAGTAGTGAAATGTCAAGCAGTGACCCTGTTGGATATATTTTGTTCATAGGTTGATATATCGCGATGAGGAGGTGGACCAGTCGATTAGTTTATCACTTGCAAGCAAAGGCTAGGTCAGGTCAGAACCGTTCCTAACACCTAGAGGAAATCTCTTTCGTTGTAGGCTGACCCATGTGGAAACTGCATCTTTAGTCACATTGAGCATACATTTGTATGTACACGCAATATTAGACAAACATTGTTCTTACAGGTTCAGCAACTTAATAGTAATTTGTTCATATGGTAATTTTGCTTTTCTATAGAGCCCCGACTTGATGCCATGTTAAAATATACCTATATATAATGTATACTTGCTATTTACCTACTTCTTCTTTTCTTCAACTACTTCGGTTGTCTTTTTTTCCTTTTCAATTGAAAGATCAATCAATCCAATAAGGTAATAACTAATTAATGCTAAAAATATCAATCCTGAAATTTTAGCAACTTTTTTATAATAATCAAATTGAGTATATTTGTATTTCACAAATACATCCAATTTATATAAATCATCAACTAAATTCTTATAACCAATAGTAACTTTAACATGACCTTTTGAAACATCCAAATATGACAATTCATTATCAACTTCAAGTGAATCATAAGCAATTGGCGAACTAATTTCTAAGAATTCCGAATTTTCAGGTAAATAAAATTGTAAATATACTGAGTCATAACTTGAATCTCTTAAAGTGTTCAATAATGGAGCCCTGATTATATATTCATCAGTTGAATTGTGAAGTTTATGTAAGAATAAATCCAATGGTTCAGTCCAACCTAAAGTGAAATTATACTTCCACCCACCAAATAATGGGAATCTCGGTTTTAAAACCAAATATTTATCAATTAATTTATGAGTAGATACAACTCCAACTTTATCAGTAAAATAATAATCAGTCATATTTCTATCTTTACTCAACGGGAATTCTAAATGAGATAAAGCCCAATGGTTTCTAATAGAATCAAATCTACCTTTCATCCATTCAACTCGATTAAACCCGGAATTTAAATTAGCTCCTGAATTAGTTAATTCGTAATATTCTTCAACACTTAATCTATTAACATCAGATGCAGGAATCCAAATTGAACGATATAAATTACTAACCTTGGTTAATGGACGATTATGATCATATTTTAATCCCAAGGGAACCACAGTAAATGGAGCAATTTTCCCCGTGATTGGACCAAATGAAACTATACCTTGGTCAGGGTTTACATCAGGACCACCAAGTGCTGGAGGGTTCTCAGTAACAAAATCAACACCATCAATAGTATATTCTTCACCCTTGGTTAATCCTTGGAACAAAAGAGTATATTCACTAATAGGATATGGACTCAATGGGAACTTATTTGTCTTGTACAATAAAGTTTGAACCGTGTCCATGGAAATTTCCCTTGGTACAGCATGTAATTGTCCAGAATAGATATAATTAAACTTAAGGGTGATTTCCGAGTTTGGAGCAACTGGAATTGGTAATTTGATTAAAAATACTTTATTTGGTACAACTTCAGTATAATCAAATTCAACTCGTTCATTATCATTCAATACTCCAGCAAACACTGAAAGTTGATCAATTGAATCAAATCCATCATTTGGAAGAAAGTAATACTCATCTTGAGGTTTAGAATCAACGTTTTTAATAACAACTATATCAATCTCCTTAACAAAACCTTTATTTAAATCAACTGCTCTTTGATATATTGGAATTTCCCATACCGATTGAGCCACAGAAGGAATTGACGATTTAATTGTATCAATCAGAGCACCAAACACAACAATTGATACTATTCCAAAAAGGACTAGCAATGAATTGAACTTGAACATTTACAAAAAAAGATTTTTGAAGTCTTTAATTCAAACTTAAACCTGATTGATTAAACTAAGATCCCAATACACGTCAATTTTCCACCAAGGCCGGAAAAAAAAAGACACCTCAATGTTTTTTTCTTCTTTGGTTTTTCTTATAAACAGTTGCACTTTTATATACAGGAATATTGATAGCTATTCAGATGGCTGCTAATTATTTCCAATCTACTTTGTCTTATCATTAGGACTAGAATATAATTAATTTGAAATTCATTATTAAACTACTTTTTGGGTTACAGTTCAGGTTTTTACTAACTCTTTGCTGTTTAATGCTAGTTTCCCTTTTTTTTCCAAAAAATAATATCTACAATTATATAGCAGATCTCTATTCTGTCCCAATACAAGCATATTTCTCATCTGTTTCACTTTGAAAGCAATGCAAAGGATATTTAGAAGTTTGATAACTAGGATGATGTATCCCTTTTTGTAGATGAAGTTTTTTTGGAAAGATAATTACTTAGCTATGATCTCTCTTGTAATGATCCAAGATCGGGAACAGAAAGAGGACGCTGCCAGACTATTTCTACTACTTATCTTCAAGTAAACAAATCAACTATATTATTATTTGTTTGCTACAAACAGGGAAGCCTTAAGCAAATTTTGGAAATATTCAGATAAAAGTTACTAGCTATGAACATAGTCAACATAAACAATGCCAGGATTTGCAGAAAGAGAAGTTGCGTTTACACTATTGTTAGTTCCCAAATACTGAATAGCAACGTGTATTGGTTCAACAATAATAGAGCTTATTGACTATATCCACCAATAATGGAATTTGAACAGATAACGTAAATTACAAGATCCATTTTTCTTCGATTTTATTAGTTTGGTTCTCAAAAAAAAAAAAGGTAAATACTGAGCGCTTAAATTCTTGCAACCAAATTTATAATCCACTTACAATCAGTTCGACCAAACAAGAATGGATTCCAGGGCCATAAATTTAAGAAATGGCCACTGGTTAATAGAAGGGCTTATAGTTAACTCCGACGAGAAGAGAATCTTACCAACATTCTCAGAAGAACTTTTAGGAATAGTTGGAGAAGAAGAAAAGAATCAAGCTCGCACAGTGTATGAATCATTATCAAACGAAAATCGATTAGTCTACCAGCTTAAAAACCTTACTATTTTGACATTTGTTGAATTCAAACAATTCAACATAAAGATTCAAAACAATCAGTTGCTGAAGAAGCAACAAAGGGAACAAATGGAACTATTACAAGGGGTTGATGTTAAAGGTAAAAATATTGTTATTAATGGTAACAATGTGTTGCTATACTTTGGCCCTGTAGAGGGCGAAATTCCCAGAGAAAATAATACAATGTGGACAACAAGTAATATCTTACAGGAGAGCATAACATCCCTCGGGTACACTCAAGCTATTCACACCGATATTTGTCGCCGTGTTCAGCAGGATCTTGACATTACCGGGAAAATGTATTACAAGGATATTATGAGGACTGGTCTTCAACCAGTGGCTGAAGACTTGGAAGAACAATTATTTGAAGAATTTTTTAAAATTCTTCGGTGTCACGATGATAGAATAGTGGTAACTGCATCATTAAACAACTGGTTCTTGCGTCTTATGTCCCAAAGCCCAGACATCATTATGAAATCAATCTTAACTTGGTTTGGTTGGCCCAGTATACCTTCTCTATTGGTTGAACAAGCATCGAACAAGATTCGATGCATTTATAGATTTACCTCAATACTTCTTGATTTGGAAGGAGAAATGTGTGCAGCCTTAGAACAAGTGGAACTAAAGTACCCAGGTTGGAGAGTCATAAGTTTGGTCCAGCAATTCGTCCAGAAAAAAATAAATCAAACAAGGGTAGGCAATCCATCACAAGATAATGAGCATGTGCTTCCAATTGGTGGGAATGAGTTTACTCCAAATCCTACTACAACTCCTTTACCTCAACCTTCTCAGGATAGACCTGTTCTACCTTCTTTCACTCAAGTTATGGTATCAGTTGGTACAAATTCAGCACTTCCGCCACGTCCTACCAATCCAGTTAACAATCCCCAACAAACACCTACTAATTTAGGTCCAAATAATCCCCAAACAGAGACACATTTGCTAAATACTACTCAACAGGCTCGCTTTGATCGGGCTCGCCTTGATCATATGAGGGCTGACGATTTTGAATTGACCAGGGCGAACTTGGACAGGCAATTTGAAAGAGTTGGACCACGCCATTTCCAATGCCGAGTATGTCAGCTTGACTTCACAACTTTAAAGAAGGTTCGTAAACACTTGCTAACTCACTTGACGTTTCCACAAAAAACCAAAATGATTCAACAGAGAAAGCAAGAATACTTCAGGTATACATGTAGGCAATGTGGTTCTTCGTTCCAACAAGAGAACCAGTTGCTCCAACACATTAAGGGGGCGCATCAGTCGGGGACTTGCATTACTTGTGTGAAGAAGTGGAATGACAGGGGTCCTTTAACAGAACATATATATGAGCAGCATGCTAATCCTAATCCACATTAGCTAGGTAGTTTATAGGTCTTAATAAATAGAATATAATAAAGCATCTAACTGGGTGAGTATGTAAATGACGAACTTTTTTCCCGCGCACATTGTCCATCTGCAAGCTTTCCCAACTTATAAATTTTTTTTTTTGGCATTCAATATATATTAATAAATTTACCTAACTATGTAACTAAACTATCGATATATATCCCACTTTATTCAAATAATTCAAATTTTCTTATAAATTTCCTACTACAATATTGAGATCCCCTCCTTTCGTTGCTCGACCTTTTTGACTCTTTTTTGAACATGCTAGCTAACTTTCACTAGAAATAAAATTCATGAAAACAACCAAACATCAATCACACGTAAGGATGGCATATTTGTATGTGAGTAAAAGTTAAAACCTAGCTCGGAACGACGTCTGTACTTCAGGAGAAAAGTGTGCGAGGAATCAAATCCTTGAGTGCTTGGCACTTGCCCCCCTAATGTGAAACTTGGTTAGGCGTTTTCGAAAAGCAAGAGCCATGCCAATAATTATACAGAAAACCATAAATGTATGTAAATTCTGAGAAATTCTACAATGCTCCTATGTTAATCCTTCGGATACCTCAGGAGCCTCTAGTTAAAGTATTCGAATGTTCTTAGAAGTACAAGAAGTCGGTTCTTGTATCTTCCACCAGGATGAACAATAAATGGAATAGCAAGCTGTCATACAAGGTATTTTATACATAATTCAGGAAGCAGATGGGTATGAATATGAACCAGAAACAGTTTGATTGTACTCGTGGCAGGCATCCAATATAAAAAATCATTCTGATTACGCAGCAAGCTTACACCATTTTTCAGTGCTCATCAACTTTTATCCCTGTTACTGAATACTTTCTCAACGACCAAGGGTTTCTTACTTCCAAATTGCAGGTGTTGCTTCTATATGTTGCCCATTGATTTTAATCTTCCACGTGGTATAAGGTATATTAGTGAGAGGGCTCCCAAAAGTTTGTCTGGCATATCAAACTTTTAATTTAATTGTTATGCAAAAGTGTCTGAAGCTCCATCACTCATTAAATTTGAAAGATGTAATAGTACGCAAAGATTCATTAATTATCAAACTTGAAAGATAGAGTACCGGCATTCTAAATCTGAAAATAAACCTTTGGTAAACCCGAAATGGATTCTAACACCGATACATACTTAGTCGAGTTTGTACGAAATTACTTGCCTCGATTTCCTCAAGAAATCCTAGCGCTGATATATAACTTGCTTTCAATTTGGTACGTAATTAATTTCCTTGCCTATCTTCCAGATGATAATATTCGATTGGCCACTTGTAATTACCTTTATCCTTTTATTATGTTCCTGGAGCATAGATCCAAGGGACCGAGGCTCGAATCCTTCGGCATGAATGTTTTCCGATTTATGGAGATGTTCCCGGAGTTTATTCCGAAACGACTTCTTGTGACTGGTGTCTTTGGATTTGATCTGTTCAAGAAGATATTCGAAAGGTATTGCGATAGAATTTGTAAAATTGACCACCTAGAAGTTACGCAACTATATTCGAAAATTTCGCTTTCCCATTTGGAATATGTATTATCATTTAACAATTTGAAGAGGTTGGTGCTAGAGGTTTTAAAAGACTGCGAATTGGGATTATTCTCCAATATGTTCCGGGACCACCCCAATCTTGAACATGTCCAATTGTGCTATGGAGTGCAGAATGGGCCAACACAATTTTTAATTTTTCCTAAAAGGTTGAAGAGGCTTTGTTTATGGGGAGATGCTGATATTCGACGTATACTGTTCCCTGTATCTCTCAAATATATTAGAATAAGTCTGAACTTCATTCCTCGATGGTCGTTATTCCGAAACAAATTGCCCGCGAATTTGCGCGAGCTTGAATTAACGAGCTGTAGATTGACGGAGTTAATAGTCGATGATTTACCAGAAGGATTACTTAAGTTAGATATTTCGAACAACAATGTTAGAACCATTACTGGGAAATTATGGCCAAATGATCTCCAAATATTGGATTTTAAGAATAATAAAATATATCAAAATGTATTAATACGAATGGTTGAAACAATTGGATGGCCACCAAAATTGACGCGTTTAAATATTCTAAACAGTCATTGTAACCTGCCAACGATCCTTAATATACTACCTCTGACTTTGAAATGGCTATGTATGAGCTATAATGATTGGCTGTGGAATGACGTATTCGAAGTTAGATTTCCTGACACTTTGACCTCGTTGTTTCTAGCTAGATGTGAGATCGTCAATTTGCTGTGTTTTCAATTCCCATCATCACTCCGGGAGTTGTGGTTGGACAGTAATAGGATTACTGATATATTATCATATGATGGATGGGAAAAACTAATCAATTTGGATACACTATATCTTGACCACAATTCAATACCAACGTTAGATTATTGGATCATTCCTCCCAATTTAGCGACATTGGATGTGTCGTACAACCCAATCAGAAATATTTCGCTGCTCGCACCCATATTTAACCCGGAATATAATTTCAATCTTGTCCTGTTGAGCCTCAAGGCTTGCCGCCCTGCCAAATTCGAAGTATATCACATCCCTCCTAGTTTAAAGATCCTAAACCTTTCGCATAATGGATTGTATCTCCTTAGGTGTCTGTTTACGTACCTTGAAATATTTAGGCAGTTGGATTGTTTGGACTTGTCCAATAGCGTGTTAAGGAAAACGGTTTCTGAAATTAGTAGGGAAAACAATGTGAATAATATTGTATGTGGTTTTTCGCCAGTTGTATAATAAGATTCGAAACACGTTATTTGATATATTACCAAGTATGTTGGTTAAAACTTTTCAAAGCTGAGAATGTTTTCGCGTGTTGATGTGTGGCAGATTTATCTTTCTGTTGAGACACTACAAATTGCTCTTTATCTGGTTCTGTTATATCCGTCTCCCAAAGAGTTCCTAGATTTCAGGGAAACTTCTTAAATGAGATACTATTCAGCTAAACTCTGGATACCTAGGAGTAGATCTCTTTGCCATGTTATTACTTATTTATCGATCCGTGTTATTTAATCTTTTATGCAGGCAGCAACATTTAAAAGTTTCAGAAATTATTCTTAAACTAACAAATAATGAAAATTATTTTTATTCAGAGAGATCCATAATTGCAACAGTAAGAGCTTTGTTACTCTTGATCTTTTCTTATTCTCACACAGTTGTCTTTTATCTCCAAATGTCTTAGAGAGACATTCCTATGCGATATTCATGCGGTCTACGGTTTGTGATCGATAACCTGTTGAGTGTAGCTAGAGCTTTTGCTTTCATACCATTTATAGCGCATTTCTAACTCTTAGTTCGGGTGCACTTGGAGAAGCTTAAATTAGATCTTCAGAAAAGGCAGTTCGAGCCATATACAACGCAACTCCAATTAAATAAGCGAAAAAATAAAGCAGCTTAGTCTATTGGACTGAAAATTAAAGCAATATAGAAATTATTAAGCAAATCGTGCTATGCAGCGGTATTTGATGTATTTGATGAACTGTGGACCTCCCATGATAGGAGAATTGGGAATTCGTAGCAAGAAAACATACGACGTTTTGAAATTCATTCCAGTAGCGAACAACCAAGAGTTGTTATGTGATTTGATTCACCGATCACTTACGGATTATTCTCCTGCTTATTTTATAAAACATGGGAACCAAATTGATACTACTAATAAGTTCGGGTCTTACGAAATGTTTGACATTCATGATGTAGAGGATTTAATTCGTCATTATGAAGAAATGTTGAATATTCTGAGTGACGAATTTCTGGAGATATCTAACCATTCGTTGATCACATTCTATGTGCCAGACCAATGTAAGTTAAAACTACCACTTGATCTTGTTTCCAACTGGTTTGAAGTAATTCCGGTACATGATGATGCTCATTTGATTTTGCATTTATTAACAACAGCCAACTATGATAAACAACATTATTTGCAGCTCACAAAGACAGGTCAATTAATTCTTCGTGACATTAGGAAAAGATTCAGCCATTGTCGTATTTTTCAATGCAACAGCAAAAGCATTAATACGATTATAAATATTATAGTCGAACAAGTGTTTCCGAAGTTGATTGAGGACAAAGAGCTCTATGAACGATGTAAACGTTTTCCTTTAGCGAAACCTATTTTCGAAAGAATGAACGAAACAGAATTACGAAAGTACTTTCCTATGGTTGTCCCGCGAAACCAAAAGTTGACTACATCGTTTTATATATCAAATAACGAACTATTGGAAGAATTAAAAGAACGACACGATGTTGAAATTGATCCTTTCTTTGAAGAGATACCGTTAGAAGGTAATGTGAAGGAAGTTTACAAGCTTGCTTTCGGAGGATGCTACCAGAGACTGGATTGGTATCGAAAGCCTTTCTTACATTTCTCTAAACTAGGAGAGTTGAAATTATACGAACCAGGTATGGCGGAAATTTTTGAATTTAGTAGTGACAATATGAATTTAATCAAAGAAAACCTCGTCTGTCGTCATCAAGAAATAATTGCAGCATTACCGTCCAATGTATTTGAGAAGCCACCTTCAACAATATAGACCAGATTTTTTTAACGACAAAACGGCGGTGAAATCGGAAATATCTTACTGGCTTAGTAGCTCCGTACTTGGTTAAATCAAATGTCTTGAAAGAATAGTAGCACTCAATCGTAAACTTTTACTAATAATGTGGTGTGGTTTCTCCTACCATGCAAAGAGTGCGAATATCGATCGCAAACGCTTATATTATGGGCTAGTACTCATACCAGGTATCTAAGTGTAACAAATTTTCAACCTGATTACGCTACAAACTTACACCTTTATATAACGGGAACTTCTATATTATCCCTGTTCGCGAACCTTTGGTCAACTTCAAAAAGCTACTTATTTAGTACCGGCATTCTTGGACCTGCAAATTTTTGTCTAGCATATCAAATACTTAATTCAAACATTATTCAATAGTACGAAAAGACTCATTACTTATCAAATTTGAAAGATAGAGTACAGGCATTCTAAATCTGGAAATAAACCTTTGGTAATTGCGGAATGGATTCTAACACCGATACATACTTAGTCGAGTTTGTACGAAATTACTTGCCTCGATTTCCTCAAGAAATCCTAGAGCTGATCTATAATTTGGTTTCAACTTCGTACGTAACTGATTTCCTTGCCTACCTCTCAGATGATCATATCCGGTTGGCCACCTGTAAGTACTTTTATCCCCTTATTAGCTTCCTGGAGCATACATCCAAGGGACCGAAGCTTAATTCCTTCGACATGAATGTTCTCCGATTTATGGAGATGTTCCCAGAGTTTATTCCGAAACAACTTGTTGTGACCGGTGTCTTTGGATTTGATCTGTTCAAGAAAATATTCGAAAAGTATTACGATAGAATTTGTAAAATTGACCACCTAGAAGTTGAGCAAATAAGTTCGAAAATTTCACTTGCCCATTTGGAATATGTATTATCATTTAACAATTTGAAGATGTTGAAGCTACGGGTTAGAAAAGATTGCGAATTGGGATTATTCTCCAATATGTTCCGGAACCACCCCAATCTTGAATATTCGGAGTTGTACTTCAATGAATATAACGAGTTTGACCTGTGGAAGCCGCCGAGACAAATCTTGATTTTTCCTAAAAGGTTGAATAGGCTTTATTTACGAGGATATGCTGATGTTCGACGTATACTGTTCCCAATATCTCTCAAATATCTTAGCATACGTCTGAACTTCATTCCTCGTTCGTCGTCATTCCGAAACATGTTACCTGCGAATCTACCCGAGCTTGAATTAAAGAGCTGTAGATTGACGGAGTTAATAGTCGATGATTTACCAGACGGTTTACTTAAGTTAGATATTTCGGACTGTAATATTCAAAGTATTGCGGGAAACAAATGGCCAGATGGTCTCCAAATATTGATTATTAAACATGATAGAATATGTGACAGTGTATTAATACGAATGGCTGAAGCAATCGGGTGGCCACCAAAATTGATAAGTTTAAATATTGGAAACAGTCATTTTAGCCTGCCAATGATCCTAAGTATACTACCTCCGACTTTGAAATGGCTATGTATGAGCTATAATGATTGGCTGTGGAATGACGTAAGCGAAGTTAGATTTCCTGATGGTTTGACGTCGTTGTTTCTAGTTGGATGTGCGATCGTGAATTTGCTGTGTTTTCAATTCCCATCGTCACTCCGGGTATTGTGGTTGGGCAGGAATAGGATTATTGATATATTATCATATGATGGATGGGAAAAGCTAATCAATTTGGATACACTATATCTTGACCACAATTCAATACCAACCTTAGATTATTGTATCATTCCTCCCAATTTAGCGACATTGGATGTGTCGTACAACCCAATCAAAAATATTTCGCTGCTCGCACCCATATTTAACCCGGAATATAATTTCAATCTTGTCCTGTTGAGCCTCAAGGCTTGCTGCCCCGCCAAATTTGAAGTCTATCACATCCCTCCTAGTTTGAAGATCCTAAACCTTTCGCATAATAGATTGAGTCTGTTTACGTACCTTGATATATTTAGGCAGTTGAAATTTTTGGACTTGTCCTATAATGTTTCAATGAAAACTGTCTTTGAAACTACTAGCGAAAACAGCGTCAATAACATCGTATATGGCTAAATTATTTCGCCAGTTGTATAATAAGATTCTAAGCACTTTATTTGATACATTCACAAATGTGTTAGGTTAGCCCCTTTTCATAGTTTTAGCTATTCTGGAAGTGAGTGTTGTTTGTAATTGAAGTCATAACAGAACATTGACTATTTATCAAGTTTATGTTAATCACCAAAACTTTCGTCGGCATGTTGGACAAATATGCCTCGTGTTCTTATTGGAGGTGTGGTTGACCTAACATGTACTTCTTATTGATATTTAAATAGCAAGATGAACTCTGGGAGTTACCAACAAATATTATTTAAAGGACAGATAGATAACAGCAGTAATGCTTGAACTAAAAATCTGATTTATGTCGTTTCTTGAACAATTGTTGTTTATGCCGCATTGACAAGAATGTTTAACAATTTCAAAATATTTTTATCATTAGCTCTGATTTAGTATTTTGTTGAGTTTAGACAAATTCCAGAAGGAGGCCAAAATTTCAAGGTTTTCTAATCATATATTGAGTAGTGGTTAATTTCATGCAAACCTCTTGAAGGATACATTACTCATTTGATGTACTATACCCAATGATTATAAAACATGGGAGTCAATGCCAAGATATAAACAACAGAGTTCTGGAAATCCGACAAAATATTGATCTTTCAAGATAGGCAACTATCTTTATAGAGAGTACACATAAAAGTTACAGAAACTGGTGACAACTCTGAAATTTTAATTCCTCTACACTGGCGTATGGGACTGGAAAGATTTCAGTGAAATTGCAGCCATTTTGCATCATTACAAAAAATATTGATATTTACGCGTAATTTATTGAACCAATAGTTTGAGTCCTGCATTTTTATTTTTTTTTTTTTGGTTTGCCCCCAAATCGCAGCCTGCAGTACTGGTTGATTGTGGGGACCCTACCCCATCGCAGTAGGGCAAAATTTCAGATTTCGGGTGGTTGCTATTACAAAAGGAGTGGCGAATTCGTATATTTAAATATAAATTGATTATATCTCATTTACATAATATTTGATAATTAAATACTTTTCCAATAAGTTCAGCTAGTTTTGACTCTTACGATATAGGTGAAAAGCTTGGTAAATAAAACATATAAACCGCCAGACACGTGATTGCAGTTACTTTATCTGGAAGGTGTCGCCAATTTTTTTTTTCTTATATTTTGATCGCCTGTTTTCAAGACGGTTTCAAAATTTTTCCATTTTTTTCCCCTTGGTATTTACCAAATCGTGTTTTAAGCGTTGCCCCCATACATAAACCAAAACTAACAAATCTCCAACCAATAAAATCACCAAACATCAATCGGATTAGGGAAAATCTACCACCATCAGTACAGCACACACTCTCAGCCCCCATAGTATTGAACATATTGATTTCTCCCCCTTTCTGAATATCTATAAGAGCTATCAACACAAGTCAAAGCAAGCTTTACATCCAAACATCAACGCAAAAAAAGACTCGAGCAATATGTCGTCACTTCAAGATCTTATACCTGTTGTTAATAAACTCCAGGATATTATAACCACTACTCAGTTAGCAGATATTGATTTGCCAATTCTTGCGGTTGTTGGTTCCCAATCATGTGGTAAATCTTCAGTTTTGGAGAACATTGTTGGAAAAGATTTCTTACCAAGAGGTACTGGGATTGTTACTAGAAGGCCGTTGGTTTTACAATTAATCAATGTCAGTGAGGACGAGGATGATTCGGGTGTTGGTGCTGGTGCTTCTGGTGCTGGTGCTGCTGATCCTTTACACTCTTCTCTGGCTCCTGGTTCCGGTGATGAGAGTACCGCCCACCACCGTGGTTATGATCGTCACTATCCTCAAATTCCAAATGGTCATTTTAGTTATTCTACCGATGATGTTGGCACAGTTAACTTAGAAGATCATATTCGTAATATGAGTAACGGTAATTCCAATTCAAGAAAGCCACCTCGAGAATGGGGGGAATTTCTTCATGTTCCAAATAAAAGATTTTATGATTTTCATGATATTAGACGAGAGATTGAACATGAAACCATGAGAATTGCTGGACAAAATAAAGGGATTTCAAGACTTCCAATTAATCTTAAAATTTTTTCTCCAAAAGTTTTAAATTTAACTTTAGTTGATTTGCCAGGATTAACTAAAATCCCTATAGGTGATCAACCAACCGATATTGAAAGACAAACAAGAAATTTAATCTTGGAATATATTTCCAATCCAAATTGTATCATATTGGCCGTGTCTCCCGCTAATGTTGATTTAGTTAATTCTGAATCATTAAAATTAGCTCGTCAAGTTGATCCAATGGGGAAAAGAACGGTGGGAATTTTAACTAAATTAGATTTAATGGATCAAGGTACAAATGCTATGGATATTTTAAAGGGAAATGTATATCCTTTAAAATTAGGATTTATTGGTATTGTTAATAGATCTCAACAAGATATTCTGGAGAATAAACCTTTGGATGAATCATTAAATTCTGAACAAAGATTTTTCTTAAATCACCCTGCTTATAAAGCAATGGCTAGTAAATGTGGTACTAAATATTTATCAGTTAGTTTAAATAAGATTTTAATGGCTCATATAAGGGAAAGATTACCTGATATTAAGGCCAAATTGAATACGTTAAGAGGTCAAACTGAACAAGAATTGGCGTCATATGGAGATCCTGAAGATGAAATAGAAGCTCGTGGTGCTAAAGTTTTAACATTAATGACAAAGTTTGCTCAAGCATTTGTAAGTTCAATTGAAGGAACTTCGTCATCATCTTTATTTTCTGATCTTTCTACCAAAGAATTATGTGGAGGTGCAAGAATTTATTATATTTATAATGAAGTTTTTGGAGCTCAATTAGCATCTATCAATCCGACACATAATTTATCAATTCTTGATATTAGAACTGCAATTAGAAACTCAACTGGTCCAAGACCTTCATTATTTGTTCCTGAATTGGCATTTGATTTATTGGTTAAACCTCAAATTAAATTATTACAAGATCCAAGTCGTCAATGTGTTGAAATGGTTTATGAAGAATTAATGAAGATTGTTCATACTGTTTGCTCAAGTTCAATTATTGGACCTGAATTAACAAGATATCCTAAATTACAAAGTAAATTAATTGAAGTTGTAAGTGATTTATTACGAGAACGTCTTGGACCAACTATTAAATATGTTGAATCATTAATTGAAATCCATAAGGCGTATATTAATACTAATCATCCTAATTTCTTGGGAGCTGCTAAAGCCATGAGTATTGTTGTTTCCGAACGTCAAAAACAAAAACAAATGGAACTGAATAGTAAATTAAGATTAGCTAGTGAACGAATCTTGTCCAAGAATTTGAAGGAGAATACCGAAGAAGAGGAAGATGCAGATGATGATCTGGAAGAACATAATGATATTAATCAAGAGATTAACTCAGTAGATGATGTTATTCCTAAACATAGACGGGTTAAATCTGTTAAAGAATCTTCCACGCCTGTTATTAACTCGAATAATCCTGATTCTTATTTAAATTACTTTTTAGGTAAAGATCCAATTGTTCATCAACAACATTTACAAGCTCAAGCTCAATTACATCCTATTCCATTCAAATACCCAGTACACCAAGAACCAGTTTTACAATTCAACACTAATTATGTTCCCTCGCATAATAATAACAACAACATTGATCCAATGTTGGCATCCCCGGCATCACATCAATTCTCGGACCATTTCAATACTAAGATGAATATTTCCGATTCAACTGAGGATGGATCATTTACTAGTGATGAAACCATTAATGAATTAACTGAACGAGAACAATTGGAATGTGAATTAATCCGAAGATTAATTATTTCATATTTTGGTATTGTTCGTGAAATGATTCAAGATCAAGTACCTAAATCAATCATGTGTCTTTTAGTGAATTATATTAAACAACATATTCAAAATAGATTGGTTGTTAAATTATATAATGATTCATTATTTGATGAATTATTAAGAGAAGATGAAGCTATTCAAGCTGAACGTGAAAAATGCATTGAATTATTGAAAACTTATAAAGAAGCATCAAGAATAATTAGTGATGTTGTTTAAGCTATCCCTCCCCCTTGCCCCTCCATTTGCTCCCAACCACTTGTTTGTATATACAGTTTGTAAATAAATAAATTTGTAAATAAATAAAGAAATAAAGAGATATAACATCATCATATATAATTATTGTCACGTAGTTGTTTCAATTCTTTGGATGATATCTTTTTCGATATAGCCAAATGATGTTTCATTAACTCGGAGAACTTGACATTGGTATATTTAGTAGTTGAATCTTGGTGATAATTGTTATCACTACTTAAGTAGATATAAATTGATTCTTTATCGTTCAAATTCAATAAAGTTGGTTCCAAACATTTTAGAATTGCCAATGTTAAACTGATAAACTTACAACAACTGTGATTGTCATCTTCTTCTTGCAGATCGATAATCAACATGTTGTCAAATATTTTAAACCAAGAGTCAAGGTCAAAGAACTTCAAATCAATGAATAAAGTAAGCCACCAATTCATAGTTATAAAATCAATATCCAATCCACCTAATTTATTCAAATGTTGGTTTAATCTCGGTAGGAATTTTTCAAGATAAACTTGTTTTAATATGAGATTATCCTTATGAATTAAGCCAATTGAATTGAAAAACAGTTGTTGATCATATTTAGGTAGGATCTCTTCACATAATGCTACAAATATCCAGAAAATTTCTTCTTCATCAAGAGTACTTAAAAGTAGAGTGCCCACAATTTTATTCATACCTTGAACATAGCCTATACCTGGACAGTATTTAACAAATGCATAAAGGATACGTTGAAGTTTATAAAAGTTTGGTCCAGGTTTTAATTCAAGTAAATTATTAAAGAAATAGTTGAATGGAAGCGTTCGATGTAGATCAAGATTAATTTGGTTAATATTCAATTGGATATTGTCAGTGTTGTTGGTTACAGAGGAATCCCGTAATTCTTCATATATCCCATTAATTTTGATATTGTTGGCACCAGAAAGTTCCATCCATAATAATCTTCGATATTTCTGTGGGATACCATATTGCTGAGTTAGATTGATAAACCAATTATAAATATTATCATCATTACCATCAAGTTTAATTAAATTTACTCCAAAAGTACCTAATTGTACCATGACATCAGAAGAACTAGGATCAAGTTTATAACTTTGAAGGTTTATAGATTTCATCAAATTATCCCAATCTCGTTCAACTTTTAAATTGACAGAATCATGAATTTTGGATATTTGTTTCAATTTATCAATATACTTCAGTTTCCGATCATTCCCAATTAATATCGCATTGTTCATTGAGGGAGGTGAAGGATTAGATCGAGCTGTTGGAGGATGCAGAATCGTAGATGCTCGTGTGATTCGTACGTTTGATTTATCAGTAAAGAATCCATACTTGTCAATATTTGCATCCTGATTATCAATTAATGACAACATAGAAGGTGTTCTCCCGAAATTTACTAGTTCTACTGGTGCCAATGTAGTTTCATGAGTTGACTTTGCAGTAGTAGATCCAGTTTGAGGTAGATCATCAGTGGAACCAAAGAGATTTTTAAGCCAATTCTTCTTCGGTATTGGTTTAACCGCGCCTTGTGAATTAGTCCGCAATAACTCAATTCTCAGAGACTTTGCTATAGGAGACGAGGATCGAGGTCGGGTATTCAAAACTTGAGGTTTCACAATTTCATCGCTTATAGCCAGTTGGATCAAGTCGCTAAGTATTTCATCGACTTTATCATTACTATTGACATGGGGGACTTTGTCCTGACTCAATTTCTGATCAATTTCTAAAGTAGATAGGTTGCCAAACTCGTTACAAAGCTTGTATAATTTTTGTTCTCGGTTAAAGTTTTCTTGTCGTTGTATAATTAATTCGCGTTCCTTTTTAGCTAAATCAAGTGATAATTGTCGAATCAACAAAATCGAATCTCCATGATATTTACCAGCTATTATTTTGTTGATCTGTGACGATTTTAAGTTGTGTAGATTGCCACCCAAGGCATTGAACCCTTCCATAGTAGTAGCAGCACCGGATGATCCTGATGATGTAGTGGTTACTGGAATAGTCGAGGAAGAATTCGCATCTCCAAACAACATATGACTTTTATTGTCATTGGGGAAGCCGTTTCCATGGTGGAATATCGGAGAATCTTGTCCATCATCAAAAAGATTCTCCCTATGCTTCATAATTACATAAATCTGGGGAAAAAGATAATTACAGATATTTTTCAATTTTTGTTTATTTTTATTTTTCGGTTATCATTTTTTCAATCAAGTATACTAAAAGATTTCAAGTTCGATTCTCTGTTATGTTGAAATTCCATACTTAAAATCCAGTCATTTATAAGGAATGTGTTCAACTAAGAAAGTATACATGTGAATAGTTTCTATAAAAAAAACGTTAAATCTCTTTGTAAAGCGTGTCATCTTTATGCAAGGACAATGCTAATCTTCTCTGTATTGTTAAAATTGACAAATGTACTATCGATCTCGATAGTACGAACTCAAATTTTGGCTGGTTTTCCTTACAAAATTAAAAAGGAGGCTTATATGCAGGAAAATCTCGAGTCTTTTGGAGCCCAATTTTGTGAGTTGTACTTTCTGCTCGGGTCTTAAAACAACATTTGTTCTTAATACTGAAGCGTAAACGTGGAAATGAGTCAAGTTGAAAAGAAAGAGTATGCAAAGGAGCAAAACGAGCTAGTGGAAATACCAGATTGGGCAAGGATGGCCGATCCCAATATCGATGTCGACTTTTGGAGAGAGGTGATGGAAGCCAAATCTAGAATTCGGGAGCATGAAAAAAGGTGCCTTGCTGAAGAAGAGGCCCTAAGAGCCAGATACAAAAAGGAGCTCGAACGTATGCGTGAGGAGGCTAAGAAGCTGGAGCCTAAGGCTCCGCCTCATCTTGAAGGATTGGTCAGTGCGATGTGGTTGAATGAGGAGCATCTCGATGTTAGTGATAAATCTGAGTTGCAAGCGATTAGGAATGGTGAGGGCACCAAACAGGAAAAGAAGTTACGCGTGAAAGATTGGTGGACTAACAAGAGGCGGAGCGTACTCCAATCATATCAAATGAGACAAAATAAAAAAGATTGGTCGTTTTCTATAGTATTTAATCTTGTATAGTTTGGTTGAATAAAATATAAGACAAGAATGAAAGAGAAATAAAATACTTTGAGGAAATATTTCAACGATTGGAGCAATATTATCCAATTACCAAATTGGGCGAATAAAACCTCTAGCTTATCTTTAAAAATGTAGATTAGTTTATTTCACTCAACCTGGAAAATATTTGTTCACTTTTTGCCAAGAAAAGTTCGTTGTTTGCAACTTGCTCATATTTCGAGAAATATTCGACTTTTAATATCTGTTAAGGGAAGTTGCAAAATTGCCCATGAATGTTACGTCAATAAACCATAAAGTTACAAACCATAATATCTAAATTTTTCAAGATTCATAACGTATCCGACTCATAGTCCGAATTTTTGCAAAAAAAACACAAAAAAGTGCAATAATTTTGCAGCTATAAAAGTAAAACTCACCTCTGACTTGCTTTTAATTATTTACATCAAGATATCAAGCCCAAGATGTGAAATGTCGAAAACTACAAAGAAAACCTTTTTTAACTCAAGAACAAGCAAGTCTGGGTATTATATTCCACTAAACACTCACGCGTTGCAATTTAAGTTTAAAATAATCTTGGAGCACTGGTGTGTGGGGTTAAGTACCACCGGGGAAAGTCGAGAGATAATCCGTAAAGTGTCGGGTTAAAAGTCATGTTCAGTAAAGATGGAACGAATGGAGAGGGCGATATTAGATTTATTTTAGATGTATGAATAGGACATTTGGGGCGGATATGATCGGATGATTGAGAAATTTCAGGTAGACAGCAATTAAAATTTGTATAATTTGAATATTTCAAACATCTTTTTTGCACGTTGTTATATAGTTCTAACTTACTTACTATTACCAAAGGTAATTAATAAAAACCGAATGTTTCCATCTCCATTCAAATATGCAAATTAATGTAAATGTTCTATGCCACACGTCACCATTTTTTAAATTTGTGTGTGCAAAAA
Source organism: Spathaspora sp. JA1 (assembly GCA_003676035.1). Classification (NCBI taxonomy): domain Eukaryota; kingdom Fungi; phylum Ascomycota; class Pichiomycetes; order Serinales; family Debaryomycetaceae; genus Spathaspora; species Spathaspora sp. JA1. Next base: position 213,787 of record NSGQ01000013.1, on the reverse strand, counting down.
AAATATTTTCTAGTGAAAAAAGCCTCCCCAAAAAATTCAACAACTTCCTTGTTCCCACAACAGACAGAGGAAAAAAAAAGAGACCACCTTGTTACTTTTTTCTCACTCTTTTTTAAACTTGTCTTTATTTAGTTAAACAATATGCTAGCATCAACGAGATCAAATGCTCGTCTTGTTAGATTTGGGTTGTTTGCCCTTATCTTGATAGCATGTGGGTATATTCTTACTAGAGGATCTTCATTCCAACCACTTCCACCTGTTGGAGAAGCAATTAACAGAAATCCTTCTACTCAAAATCAACCAGGACTTCAACAACAACAACAACAGCAACAACCTCAACAGCAACCACCTCAGCAGCAGCAAGCTGCTCCACAAGGTCAATCTCAAAAGGATGCTGCTGTTCCAGTTAATGATGCTAATCAGAAATTCCGTGGTCCTACTCATAAATATTTCAACCGTGATGGTCAATTATCTCCTGTTGCTCAAGTCGATCTTGATCCTAATCAAAATGATGCCAAGATTAAGGCTACTTTTATCACCTTAGCTCGTAATTCCGACGTGCGTCAGATCTCCGATTCAATTAGATTGATTGAAGATAGATTTAATAAGAAGTTTCATTATGATTGGGTTTTTTTGAATGATGAAGAATTCGATGAAGATTTTAAAGAAACTACCAGTGCTTTAGTTTCAGGTAACACCAAGTATGGATTAATCCCCAAGGAACATTGGTCATACCCTGATTGGATTGATCAAGAAAAGGCTGCTCTTGTTCGTGAAGATATGAGGGAACGTAAGATTATTTATGGTCATTCTGAATCTTATCGTCATATGTGTAGATTTGAAAGTGGATTTTTCTGGAGACAAGAACTTTTGAAAGATTATGAATATTATTGGAGAGTTGAACCTGATATTAAATTATATTGTGATATTGATTATGATGTTTTCAAATGGATGAAGGTAAATAATAAAAAGTATGGATTTACAATTTCTTTACCAGAATATAAAGAAACTATTCCAACCTTGTGGCAAACTGTTAAGGATTTCACAGCAAAGAATCCTCAATATCTTGCCAAGAATAACATGTTGGAATGGCTTAGTACTGATGGAGGTAATACCTATAATGGATGTCATTTCTGGTCCAATTTTGAAATTGGAAGTTTAGATTTCTACCGGTCTGAAGCTTATAGAAAATATTTTGAATATTTGGATAAAGCTGGAGGGTTTTTCTATGAAAGATGGGGAGATGCTCCTGTACATTCTATAGCTGCAGCCTTATTTTTACCACGAGATGAAATTCATTTCTTTGAAGATGTTGGGTATTATCATGTTCCATTCCATAATTGTCCAATTGATAAAGATATTAGATTGGCAAGAAGTTGTAACTGTGATCCAAAGGATGATTTTACTTGGAGAGGATATTCTTGTACAACCAAATATTATAAAGTTAATCAATTTAAGAGACAAAAGGGATGGGAGAAGTTTGCTAGTTAATTGTTTATTCTGTTTATATTTAAATATAATTTCTATATAGTTGTCAGTACGCAGTGCTAAAAAGATATGTAGCGGGGGTGAAAACTTGAAACAATTACGACGCGACTTTGTCCATACGACACTAAAAATAGAATGTTTCAAGTCACGACACAAAATTTAACGACAAAACCAAAAAAAATGAGAGAGACCCAAAGAAAAAACACACGGATAAAACTGTCCAATCTTGACCCAAGTTTGAAACACATTAGATTATATACCGGTTACTACTAATCCAGATGAATTCGAACAAAGACGACATATCCGAGGTGAAAGTCTCGACTCAAACTTCAACCCCACCGGAAACAATGGATTCTAATGTTGATATAGCTACAACAACGGCAACTGCTACGACTACTAAGAGAAAACGTAAACATAAACCACAGTCTTTAAAACTTTCAAACATTGATAATAATCATGCCGATGTTGCCCTTCGGATAGTTAGTCCTGGATTGCCTTCGCTTAATCAGGAAATGAGTTCCACAGTACAATTACTGAAGCAAATTCAACAACAACAACGGAAATTAATTGCTGCTCGACAGGGAGTTAAGGAGGAAGATGACGAAGACGAGGAAGATAACGTAGAGGAAGACCAGGAAGAGCAAGAGGAGGAACAGGAAACACAAGCTACAGACCTTAAATCTCCAGTATATGCTTCTGACGATTCGGATATAATTAGATTATCTCAACTGAAAAATAAACGACTTAAACGAACAAATATTCCTCAACCTTTACATATTGAAAATGATACTTCGATAAGACCCACGATTCAATCGGCACCAATTAGACAACAAAGAGTTAAAAATCATATCTATCATCCTTCAATGTATCATCAAGTACGTGCCCAACAACAAGCGCAAGCGCAGGCACAGGCACAAGCACAACCTCCAGTTTACCCCAATGTAGTACCATATTATTATGTCGGTGGACCCAATCAACAGTATTATCCTGCTCCAATTCCCAGAACTCAACATCGATTACCAAATGCCCAGATTACTTATAGTACATTAAGACCACTTCACTCTTCAACATACCCATACCCACCACTACCACAACAACAACATCGGGTAAGGTTTGCCCCTTATACGTCGTCAATGGCTCAGTTCCCTCACAGGACAGCACAAATAGTTCAGCCTCAGGTACAGGCGCAGGGGCAGGCCCTGGCCCTGTCCCACTCTCAACAATTGGGCGCACCAAGAAGGAATGTCAATAGTAATACTGTGACTGATGTTTATCATGGAGATTTCCAACGAGCCGCTCCATTACAATCACAGCCGTTATCTGCTCAACGCGAATATTTCGGGGAAACAAGACAACAAGATAGTGATGAAGAAAGTGTAACTGAAGATGAAATTAGAGAAATGGAACAAAAAATTGGTAGTAGAGGACCACCGGTTCCACAATGTATCAATGTTAATTCTGGATATTATCCTCCACAACAGCAGACCCAGTCAGTAGATTCAAATGGTGAGATATTTGGTAATATTAATTTAATGAATGTTGGTATTTTTAATTTTAGGATATTTGAAAAGAAAGACGAGGAAGAGAAAGATGAGGAAGAAGAAGAAGAAGAAGAAGCAAATGAAGAAGTTGACGGGGAGGAGGCGACGGTGGAAAAGAATAAGTCTGAGGAAAATGGCAAGAAAACTTCAAGTCATTTATCAAAGGAAAAGGAAAAGTTTTTAAAGATTTGCGAAACTTGTTGGGATGAATTTATTAAATCAAGAAATGTATAGTAGATGTTCTCTCTAAAGTTGTTTTAATCTAGGTTTGTTTGACGATGAGACGATTCTTGTTATATACCACATTGAAAAAATGTAAATACAACCAAAATGGTACTATAAACTTAATTCGATATATGTAAAAGTAGAACCTGCTGAATAATATGAAATACTTTGTACAGTAGTTTATACTTTGTAGCAATGTCTAAATGGTTGTCATATTTGTCTTCACTTATTGCACGTGACTCACTCACACAATTTTTTTTTTTCAAAGGCCCAGGCCTGCCCCCCACCAGATTTCAAAGAAGACGGGTAAAAAAAAACTCAAAGGCAAAATCTTCCAAAGGGTTCAAGAAGGTATCCACAAAGTACAGAAATGTTGGTCAACTCATTGCGGCTTCTAAGTCGCACGTCACTAAGATGTAACAGTCTGTTGGTGATGAATAAATATCCTGGAATATTACTTCTGACGAGGAGGAATTTACTTGCACACCGGGCCTTTTCTAATGTTTCACGCATTAACTTTCAATATTCCCATACATTAATGAATAAACAAGAAGACGAACCGGGAAAAAACAAGAACAAGCAGAAGAACAAGAAACAAGAAAAGGAAGAACAAGACGAAGATTGGGACCCCGAAGCTCAAGAACGTCTTGAAAAAGTGAAACAACGATTGAAGAAGGAACACCCAGATTGGGATGTGAATAAAATCACAATAAAAACATTGAATTTAAATTTTGGAAGAATTATGAGAAATGTTCAATTTACCTTTTTCGGATTAATTGCATTAACATATTTATTAATTTCACAATCGGATGGAAATCGAGAAGAATTATCCTTTCAAGATTTCGTCACCAATTATTTGGAACGTGGGTTAGTTTCTAGATTGACTGTGATTAATAAATTCGCCGTAGAGGCAGATTTAGTCGCAGGTGCTGTAGGTTTACATTCTGGTGCTTCTATACCTAAAGTTGTATTCACCATTGGATCTATTGAATATTTTGAAGATGAATTAAGTAAAGTCCAAGATCGTTTAAATATCCCCTTGAATGAGCGTATACCTATTGTTTACGAAGACAGAACTTCCTGGTTACTGTATCTTATGCCGATTTTACCCACTATGCTTTTGATTGGTGGATTATACTATATAACTATGAAGAGAGCACCTGGTGGTGGACCTGGTGGTCGAGGAGGTGCCGGTGGCAGTGGACCATTTGGGTTTGGGAAATCTACCGCCAAGTTATTTAATCAAGAAACTGACGTTAAAATTAAATTTAAAGATGTTGCCGGGTGTGATGAATCCAAAGAAGAAATTATGGAATTTGTTAAATTTTTACAAGATCCAACAAAATATGAAAAATTAGGAGCAAAGATTCCTCGTGGAGCTATATTATCAGGTCCACCAGGTACTGGTAAAACCTTGTTAGCTAAAGCTACCGCTGGTGAAGCCGGTGTGCCATTTTTAAGTGTTTCTGGGTCTGAATTTGTAGAAATGTTTGTTGGTGTGGGTGCTTCGCGAGTACGTGATTTATTTAAAACTGCTCGAGAAATGGCCCCAGCTATTATATTCGTTGATGAAATTGATGCCATTGGTAAAGAACGTGGTGGTGGTAAGTTTGGTGGTGGTGGAAATGATGAACGTGAAGCTACATTGAATCAATTATTGGTTGAAATGGATGGTTTCCAAAGTTCAGATCATATTGTTGTGATTGCCGGTACTAATCGTCCTGATGTATTAGATAAGGCTTTGTTAAGACCTGGTAGATTTGATCGTCATATTTCAATTGATGTGCCTGATGTTGAAGGACGTAAAGAAATTTTCAAGGTTCATTTAAATAAATTAAAATTGAAAATAATTGAAGATATTAATATTAATTCTAAAAATCTTGATTTTGAAAAATATGATAGTTTAAAACTGGAAAAAATTGAAATGTTGGCTGGTAGATTAGCTGCGTTAACTCCTGGTTTCGCTGGGGCTGATATTGCCAATGTTTGTAATGAAGGGGCATTAATTGCTGCTAGAGAAGATTCTACTTCAGTTGAAACTTATCATTTTGAACAAGCAATTGAAAGAGTAATTGCTGGATTAGAGAAAAAATCAAGAATGTTGACTTTACAAGAAAAGAAAACTGTATCTTATCATGAAGCAGGACATGCTATATGTGGATGGTACTTAGAATTTGCTGATCCGTTAGTTAAAGTATCTATTATTCCTCGAGGACAAGGTGCATTAGGATATGCACAATATTTACCCAAGGATCAATATTTGACTAGTAAAGAACAATATGATCATCAAATGATTATGGCTTTGGGAGGTAGAGTAAGTGAAGAATTACATTTTGATACTGTGACTTCAGGTGCATCGGATGATTTTAAAAAAGTAACTCAAATGGCTCAACTGATGATTTTAAAATTAGGAATGTCAGAAAGATTAGGTAAGATTAATTATGATGAAGACAATGAACGAACCATACATCATTTATATTCTGAAGAAACAGCACAAATAATCGATGAGGAAGTTAAAGGATTAATTGATGATGCTTATAAAAAATGTCGCGTATTATTATCTAGTAAACTTAAATTGGTGGATAAAGTCGCTAAAGAATTATATAAGAAGGAAGTCTTAACTAGAGAAGATATGATTAGATTATGTGGACCTAGACCATTCCCTGATAGAAACGATGCATTTGATAAATATATTAAAGGTGGTGAAGATCCATTTCAAAAGAGAGACCCAAATGAAAAACCAAAACCAAAGAGAAAACCAACTTATAACTTATAAAGTATTTGTACATAGATAAATAAAATATTACAATTTAAACTATTGAACAACTGTAGCTTATATGTTTGTACATTGATAAATAAAATATTACAATTTTTATATAGATATGTTACTAGAAATGCAAAAATAATGTAGATACACAGTTACTTTGGAGAGTTAGTATGTGAAGTCTCTGGCGTGCTAGCCTTTGGAGGATAATTATCAAATGAAGGTGAAGCAATAATATCCTCCCAATCCGATTCCTCGTCTTCACTAAACAATTCTTCAATCTCAGGAACCTCTTCTTCGGGGGCTCGCTGTGAAATATCAATAATCAAATCCAGATTAATATCTTTAGGTACACAATGCATAGCGGATATGAAATGATGTCTCCATTCCAAATACCCACCATCTGTTAAATATCCACATCCAAGCATAGGACAGACTAATACTTGATTCTGACCGGAACATGTACTACTAGCTTGATGAGATAATAAATCCTGGGCATTAAGGAAAAACATCTTACATGAAGATCCCCCTTGTTGTTTGCCACATGTTAAGGGTTTCCTCCAAGGTGGGATATTATATCGTGAAGGACATTGTGAATTAAGTAAATCAACATCTACTTTGACTCTTTCTACTAATGTCTCACTTGAAGTTACGGGATATCCTAGTTGTGATAATATTGAACTATGAGTTTTTAATAAATGGGATTTGTATAGTTGTTTATTACCAGTCACATATTGACAGGATTGAATAGCACAGTGATATAGTTTTAGTTGCTGTGGTTGTGGTTGTAGGAAATAATATGGTTCTATTATTATGTTATATTCTTCTTCAAACAGATCTTCTTTGGGAGTTGTTCTTTGTTTCTTTATAGGTGATGTGTCGTCTTTGTAGAAGGGGACTACTCCTTTAGTTGGACTTGGATCGAATCCATCATCCGGTTCTTCCAGATCATCTTCCAGCTCTTCCTCCTCTTCTTCGGGTTCCTGCTCCCGCTTCTTTTTTCGCTTCATAGGATTCAACAATAAATTGTCCTCACTTATTTCCCTTGGTGAGGAGAGTTTATATGATAATTTCTGGTCAAGCTTTGGGGACATATCAGCCGCTGTAACAATTAAATCATTTAAATATCGTCGTGATTCATTAGTTCCAACACGCAAAGATTTTAAATGCCCATTATCGACTATGATTTCCCCCGTGGCTAAATGAATCTCATCACTTTCCAATGGATCAATATGAGAATATTTATCTATTATTTCACTCCACTTGTTTAAAAACTTATCTCGAGATTTCTTTTGATATCTCTTAATTAAATCCGGCGAGGAAATTAAGGAAGGATCGCGTGGATGTAATGCAGGAGATCTAGGGGATATCAGGGGAATTTCAAGTCCGACATTTGGCCCCTCGTCATATTCTATTCGAGTCATGTTGCTATACTCATTAACACAACACAACTTCTTGATGTGGTTTACGCGTAAGAATTTTGATTTTTTTTTGTGCCCCAGGTTATGGCTGATACCACGAACCACATAGTTAGAGGATATTTACATTGAGAGTAAAAGAGTTACGAAAGTAACTCAGTACAGTCGCTCCCTCTTACCCACTTGGATATTTCCTCCTTCCAATGTTCTCTTTCTATGTTCTTCTTACTGGTCACTCCTTCCCATATGCATAAACTATTCATTAGGTTTTCTATATATACAAGTAAAAGCTCTACATACAAAAAGTCAAATTTAAATATCCACATTATCATTATCAACAGTCGAAGTTCGTTGATTATTATTATTCAAATCCCAACATTTTCTAAAGTCTGCCATTTCTTGGATACATTGTCTCCAATCTCCCGTATCAGCATGACACAATTGTAATTTTAGATTCTCGTCATGACATCCCGTCTTAATTATCCTTTGATCCCATTCATCAGGCTCATCATCGTCATCATCATCCACATCTTCTTGTTCTTCATCGGCGATATCTTCTATTTCTTCTGCTTTACTCATTATTTCTGAGTTCTCGGGAATTAAATGCTCATCTATATGTTCTACACACTCTTCTACCTCTTCATGTACTGTCATTACTTCGTGTAATACTACCGGCACAAATAATTTGTATTTTTTTAACAAATAGTTACTCGGGGTTTGTATTTGAAATTGGGTGGTGTGAGTTATATTACCTGGTTTTTTTTCAAACCTTCTATTTTCCTGCATATAATCTGAAATGGAAAATGCTGCGAAAAGGAAAGAAAAAGAGGAGAACAGTTTGAATATCATGCGAGAGTATTGTATAATAGATTATAGTTAAAGTTACAAATCGCATACGAACAAAGAATGCAACGAATGCCGCCAAGAGCGAGTGCCACTCTGATACCTGTTAGTTATAACTGATATAGAAATAAATCACCCAACAACTTAAGCAGCTTTTTTTGTTCTGCCACAAACACCTGAAGTATAAACATAACCCCTGAACACGTATAAGCAGAAAAATGGAGGCAAAAAAAATAAAATTCTTCTTTAACCAAATCTATTTACTTAATATGGATTCTAATTCGTCAATTGGTCGCTTCAATAACAAGGTTAAGTATAGCCAAAATCAAAAGAACCAGAACTTTACTGCTTCATTAAATTCAACTTGGCATATTTCTACTTTATTACCCGCTTCAACTCCTTCTAGATTCATTATTCCCGATATCGATGCTTCAGGGGAAGGTGACATGCTACCTTCCAACCTGAACGAGACACAGCAGTAAGAGCTAGGGTAAGACAGGCTCAAAAGAAGGAGAAAGTCTTAGAGTATACTAATAATGATAAAAAATGTGTGAACTTCAAGATCTTTTCGATTTAAAGCTTGAAATGGATCTTCCAGCAATTTTTCCTACAGAAGTTGAAAGGAGTAAACACTGGCAGGGTATTTCTTGCTACTAGAGTAGGAATTGGATTGAATTATGATTCAATTAATGATGGTGAAGTTTCTGGATCACTCCAATTTCAACCAAAAACGACCATTCAATCCAGTTTCCAGCAGCAAAAAGAACCCTGCCAGTGTCTACTCCTTCTGCTTCTGTGAGAATAATTTCTGGAATACCATTTCGAGATTCATATCGAAAAGATCTTGATAATCTATTTTGTTCATGTTACAAATGATATATTGTGAAGATGATGAATTTTATAAGTTTAATTAATAAAAGACATGAGAGCCGTCATAGCTAATAGAAACTATATTTATTGTATTTGTTTTACCTTTAAAAGTGTCCCTATTGTGTTATTTTGGTATAACTTAGAAAAGAGTTCGACATTTGTTGATACCTCGCTTCTAAATTATGTTTTAGTCGTTCTTTAAGTTTTTGTCAACTTATAAGTTCTCTACCAAAAAACGTAAACTTTTACAGATTGCCTCAGTTAATATTACTTACGTACTTTTAAAATTTGTTTCAATTTTATTAATCTAATTTACACTTTTTAATGCTATAAAATGACAAAATGTCTCTTAAAAACCAAAACCTCCCTTTGAATAAGCCATTGGCTTCATATCAGGATGTTCAACCGCTTCAAATGTTTCGGTGATTAATGTCCATGGACAATTTTCATCATCAACATTTCTATAACCTTCTTCATCATGCTTGTTTGCATCATATTTACTATTACTGGTAATATGTATAACTGCTCCTAAATTACCTGTAGCATCACAATAATTTGGAGCACTGAAAACCGTAATTAATCTCCCATTATGTTCTGCTTCAACCCCATCCATTCTTACTTCATGAGATCTAATAATTTTTCTTAATTTATTATTTAAACAGAAACGTTCCGTGATATCAGGTCCAAATTGCATACCAATACCACGCTTAGAAGGCGATCTTCCATTTATAGATTGAGGATCTGTCCATAATAACTCCATGGCTAATCCTTCTCGTGGAGGTTGGGTTGATCCTGATTTGGGGAATCTATTAATTGCTTTAATATCTGAAAGTAATACTTTATCATTGGAAAACAACCCTCCATGCATACATAAATATGATCTATTAATAAGACATGCTAAAGGTAATGCACCAAATGATTCAGTAAATGCTTCAAAAATTTTCTTCAGATATTTAAATTCACATTCATCGGCAAATCCATAGGTTTTGTTCATATCACTAGTTTCATGATTACCTCGATTAATAAATACTTGCTTGGGGAAAATGATTTTAAGGACATACAAATACAAAGCAACTTCACAAGACCAAGAACCACGATCAACAAAATCTCCATTGAATAAATAAATGTGGTCTTGAGTAACATGACCAAATTTCTTGAATAAATTTAAAACATCATAAAATTGTCCATGAGTATCACCTACAATAGTCAACTTCTTACCATTCTCCAAAACAATTTCGTCGGAATTGTCTCCAACTACGTTTAGCTTCTCATGGGGCAACATTAACTCCACCATAGTTTGTTCATTTTTAAATAATTCATGACATTTGGCAACAATACCGAATACATGACGTTTAGGAAGAACACCGCCAGTTTTAAACAATTCAATAATATATCTTAAATAATTCAAATCAACACCTCTAATTTCAACCCCGCCAGTTTTCTTCTTAACAATATCTACAGCTGGTCCCTGCCAACTTTTTTCAATTTGAATTGCATCATAATTAATCAGATCAATAATGCTTATATGATCAGCGCCAGCAATAGCTCTTTCAAAAGCTTGGCGTTTCAAATATCCACTACATTGCTTATAATTCTCCAACGTCAACCGATCATTGGGTAACTTAGTTAAAATAATTTTAAAATTTGCCAACGCTTCTTTATGTTTTAAAATTGCCATTTCAGCAACACCTTTACGGTAATACGCTTTAAGTAAACCAGGATCAATCTTCAATGCTTCATCACAATCGGAAATCGCTAACCCATAGTTCTCGAGTTTGATATGTGCTTGAGCACGATTACTATAGAATATAGCATTATTCCCATCAAGTTCAATAGCAAGAGTATATTCAAGCACAGCTTGGTCAAGCTCATGGGCTAAAAGGTGTTTGTTACCTTTATCCTTATGTACAATTGCCTCAGCTGCTGATGTAGTCATTATTTAGATTCTTCTAGTAATTATAGGTCTCAGTGTCAGTTGTTAAATCTAAACCTTATCTGGAAGATCACGAAGCTTTTTTTCTTTTTCTTTCTTTTTTTTTCAGCTGTTTCGTAAATGTTGCCCAAAGTAAGAAATTTCGTATTTTGTTTGGTAGCGAGGTGGCGACATGGTTACAACAAACTTTTAGACGAGTGATTTATAGCTACAATCTGTAGATTGGCATAGTTAGTGTGAATTTGTTTAGAATATCACAATATATATGAAGTTAACCGAATTATTGTATAGTTAATCTGTAGAAATGTTTGTATTTTTAACAGGATCTCTTTGAAAGGTTAATTTATCTAGGCTACCAAACATGAAAAATCTCTAATTGATTACTCAAACTATTAACGTTGGTCATGAACGTATTGAATCCAAACTCTTCATTTACACAGTATTACAATTGATAATAATATATTTTAGAAATACCCTTGAAAGGATTATATGTAAGTCATAAAAAGGAGCTATATATAAAAGACAAAATTGTGCTTTTATGCTTTTCCAGATCTAGAATAAGAAGGGTAATTAGCTAAAGATAATTTGCAAGCATTAGCAATAAGTTATAGAAGATTCTATCAGTTTTATTCATGTTTTATGGAATGAAAATCGGGACTTTACCAAAAGAAATAATAATATATTAACCCAATAATATTGCAGGAAGAACAAACAAGGGAATTTGTTTATGAAAGCGAATAATAATCTTTTGCTAGAAAACGGATCACACATTCTCCGAACCACCACCACGAAAACCACGGTAAGATCTTGGATAATCAACGTTGGTGTAGCACCACTCTTTAAAGCTCTCTTCAATGTTTTCCGGGAGACCATTTAAGTTATCAGAAACATGTTCTTTCCATTCCGTCAGTTGTGATATGGGGGATGTAGGAATCCCACGATGCATCTTTAAATTTTGCAAAATCTTTTCTGTATTTTCATTTACGGATTCGTATTGCAAAAAATTCTGTAAATCCCTCAATTGTGTCTTTATGTGGGTCAAATATGTGCTTCTTTCAAAAACTAAATTGTTGATAACACTGTGCAAATCTTTGTTTTCACGAACCAAATGAACACTTTCATCCGTCAAGTACTTCGTTATTGACTTCCACCTTTGTTGTTTATTCTCTAATAGGTTGGAGTTCTCGTGACGGGCCTTTTCTAAAATCATAATTGTGACATCTTTCTCCTTTGATTCCCGTTTGAGTCTGGCATTTTCCGCCAAGAGTTTATTGATCATATCGTCACGTTGGTCAATGGATTTCCCAAGTTCCTGCTTCGCTTGCACTTTTGGATCAGTCTCTTGTGAATAGGACATTTTGATGTATTAATGTGTTGATTTCTAATATTTACAACCAAAAATTTGGCAACATTTATTTTGCCTCCCCGAAAGTTCTTTTTTACACGTATTTTTAGGATTCTAACAAAAGGGGGATTCCCACATTTTTTTAATATTTTTTATATGTTTTATTATCTTGTGATTACTACTTTGCCCTTACTATTTAATATATTTTATATTATGAATGCCATCTTGTTGTGAACTTGCTTACAACACTCCCTTAAAGGACCACAACCCAGAAAATCTCTACATTAGAAGTAAGCTAATCTTAAATACGCTATATTAATTAAACTCCAGGGATACACAACCTAGTTTACATTTATTTAGAAAATACTATACTAACTGTGAATACTAAGCAATTGTTCTATGACGTTTTCAATCGCTTATAAACTTCAAATTTCTTACCCAAGAGGCGCTACCAGTTATATTTACAATTTTTGTGTCTAATTTTTTCCGGCATTTTTGCAGTTTGTGGCGGGTTTATTTTCCCTCAGATTAGAAAAAAGTTTGTATCACAACCACACCGAATTACCGCCTATACAGATTTTGCATCAGCAAAGAACAGTAGTGTAGCTATGAGTTTATTCTTAGCAAACAATTGCAAATAATTTACTAGAAAAGTCTGATGCTTGAGAAATGGTAGCAGCGAGCCGATAATTAAACGATTTATAAATTTAGAATAGTTATTTTTATACATAAAAACTAAAACAACGTATAGGTTAATCAGTTCTAATTCTAAGTCCAGAAGCGGGAACACCAATTGAACTAACACCAGTAATTCTACAAACTTCACCTTTAAATTCCGGTTTATATTTAGCACCAACTACGGCTTCACTTATACTTGGTTCACCAGGATAAATTGGAGTAAAACTACCACAACAAATATCAAATTCAGCATATGGATCAAAATCAATCTCAATGGCATTAGTAAATGCTTCTCTCTCGGCCTTGGCTTTGATTATACCTGCTTGTCTTGCCTTGGGTGAATTTGGAGGGATAATCTTCAAGAACTCATCAGCAAAATATGATGCACTTCCAAAATTATTATATTTATAACTTTGAGTCATGGCAACTTGTAATGCAATCATTTTATGTTCAGCTTTTTGTAATTGAGTCTTGGTGAAATATGCCGCAAGTTCTAAGTTTCGTTGAATATCTTGTGGATCAAGAGAACGACGGGCCAATTCAATTGAAAGTCCCAAAATATATTCTCGACATAAATTAAGAATTTCCTTACATCGTTCTTCTTGATCTTCATCTTCAACATTAACCACAATAATGGTATAAATAACGTCTTGGAATGTTTTAATTGCTTCTTCTAAATTATTACCCCGGAATTGCTTAAACCCAGTTTTAATTTGTTCTTCAAGTTGTTCATATCCTGGAATAAATGGTTTGAATTTGGAAGGATTGTCTTCATCATTATCTTCACGAATAAATGTTCTAATACCAGGTAAATCATCATTTCCACCAGGTAAATAAACTTTATTAGCCCCATAAACAGTCAAGAATCTTTCCCGTAACGGAGCAAAGTTAACAATTCCTAATTGTTTATTCAACAATGATGCCGCTTGTTCAAAGGCCCCTGCAGCAACATAAGTGGCAGGAGTCTTGGCATTACGTAACCAAATTCCAATCTCACCTTCAGCACCAGTGACTGGAGTAGCATCAGGAGTAAATGCGGTAGCCGAGGCATCACCAGTATCTTCATCTCCAATATCAAGATCTTCATCAAGGTCACCCCATGCTCCTCCGTCATCTTCCTCATCTTCAAATTCTTCATCATTGAATTCCAATGATGAAGGAGAAATGACTTGTTGTTGCTGTGGCAGTTGCTCTGGTTCATCTTCCAATGATAAATTCTCAACTTGACCAGTAATTAAAGCAGTTTCAAAGAAAGATAATGAACTTTCCTTTAATGGCCAATTACCAATTGGTTCTTCAATTGGGGTAGGTAATTGAACAACACCGCCTAATTCAGGTAAATCAACATCCTTTTCTTCTAATCCAGCTTCTTGTAAAATTTCTTGAGCTAATTCAATTAATCCATTAGATTTAGCCAATGTATAAGCCAAGGGTAACATTCCATTTTGAATATATACTTGACAACGTTTTTTAACATCATTTGAATATAAAGTATTTTGAATTAATCCACTAATATCTTCCCGATGTTCAGCAATGGTTGTCATTTTATTTAATCGTTCACCATCACCTTTATATAAATATAAAAATGAAAGTTTATCAAAATTATGTAATTGTTGATAAACATATTCCACAATTTCTAAATTACCTTGCAACATTGCTTCTTCACCTAATTTTTCCCAAATTGAAGAATTGTTTAAAATCTTGGCTTGTTCAAATGCAACTTGTAAATTACTACATTCTAAAGCCAATTCAAATCTTGTTTCTGGATCTTCAACAAAATGTAAGGCAACTTCGGGGAAACCCTTCTTTTGTAAATAAGCAATGATATTTTGTCCAACTAAAGTTGAATTCTTAATAATACGTAAAACTTCATGGAAATTCTTATTAACCAAGGATTTCTTGAATCGATATTCAGTAGCATCAATGGCAACAACTTCAACAACACCATCTCGATCCAAACAATAAACTTGATTACCAATTACTTTAGTGATATACAAAGTATTTTCCAAAGTCTTAATAATCCCATTATCTCCATTTAATAACGTATATTTAATATGATTCAAGGTAGAATACAACAAAACTCCAGTATCATCCCATGCAGCACTTTTAATTCTAATTGTTTCATGCATAGAAGTTACCAATTCTAAATCACGACTAGCAATAGTAATGGTATGTTTGGATAACATAGCAACATATGAACCATCATTTGACCAACTAACATATTTAACATTGTTTACATTAATTTCGGCAATTTCTTTACGTTGTTGGACATCATAATTGATTATGGCATGCAGTTTAACTAAAAGAATACGACCACCTTGGCCTGGTAAAACATCGGTAACTGAACTATCCAATTGAATTGTCTTGGTGGTGTTGTTACTCATATCTTTAACATTTAAAGTTTTGGTTGATTTAATAAATGTAACAAATCGATTACGAGAAATAAATGTCGCAAAATTAGCTTCACCTTGACGAATATCAGTTGGTTCGATTGCTCCGGTAACATGTTTTGGTAAACTAATTAAAGCATAATTTGAAGAATCACCTTCTCCAAATACAACCAAAATTGAATTATCGGTTTGATTATAAGAGATTGTTCTCATAAAAGACCAAGTTTTACCAATTTTTTTCAAACTTAACATGGGCAAACTAGTTTCATTTCTAGAATAATCAAATGATTGTAATTGTTTTTCAGAATTGATATAATATAATTTATTTTGCCAAATTGTATGAGCTGGTCTTTCACGTTCTAATTTGAAAACCATTACCCCAGAATCATGACAAGCACCAAATAAATTCATATTTGGATGAGCACCAATTAACCAGAATCTATCATGATCACGTCTAAATTGCTTTACTGGGACTCGTTTATTCAAATCCCAAACTCTAATGGTTTTATCGTCACTTATAGACAAAATCAAATCTTGATGAGGATGGAAAATAGCACAAAGTACATTTCCAGTATGACCTCGACAAGTATCAACTTCCCAAGCTTTAGTATCGCTCATTCTCCATAATTTAACTACTCTATCATCACCAGCAGATACAATCAATGGTAAAGTTGGGTGGAAACTGGCAAAATTGACACCTTTATCGTGACCTTCCAATACATATTTTACAACGGCATTAATATTACCAAAGATATCTTGTTGAGGTAATTGTTGTCTTTGTAATTGATCTTCAAAAGATCTGGTGGAAGATCCCGGACCAGCACTATGTTTTTTCCGTAACCCGGAAATATCCCAAACTCTCACAGTTTGATCCAAACTTGCACTAACAATTAAATCTTCGCTGGGGTGAAATTGAGAACTCATAACATAATGATTATGACCAGTTAAACAAGCAATTTCTTGACGATTTTGCCAATTCCAAATTCTAATAGTTTGATCATCACTACAACTTAAAATCCAAGGTAAATCATGATGGAAACTAACTTGACGAATATAATCCAAATGTCCATTTAAAGTGAAAATACATTTTCTAGTAACTAAACTCCAAACCTTAATCAGATAATCATCACCACCAGAAACAAACAAAGGTTGAGTTGGATGGAAATCAACCGATCTAACTGGACCAACATGATCTTCAAAACGATCAATTAATGTCCCCATTCTATAATCCCAAAGTTGGATGGTGGAAGAATGAAGGGAAACAAGGACCCAGGGACGTTTGGGGTGGAAAGCAATTCCCTTGGCCCTGGACGATTTAGACTCAAACTTAGTTAACATCTTCATCTTGGGCTCTTCAATTGTTATTTGGTTAAGTTCAATTGAGAAGGAAAGAATTTAGTATGTTTAGGGATTGATTGGTTGTAAGAAATCTTATATCAACGAAATTTTTGAATTACGTGTGTTGTTTTTTTCGTTCGACTTTGTTGTTTGCACTGAAAAAATTTCAGTGTTGTTCAGTGCGAGAGCAATAGCAAAGGGAGGAGCATAATGTTGAAAGAAGTACCAAGGTTTACGTTTACACTGAAAAGCAAGAGCAGAAGCTTCGATGTCAATTAGATAGTAATTTGCAAATATATTGTTAAACCTTCTGCTGTACTCTTACCATCAAGATATTTACAAATAAGTAGAAAATTATCTCTCCGACACGTGACAAGGCACCGTGTGATCTCAACAAACCTGATACAAGAGTACAATGTAAATTGCAAGAGCTATCCACCTTATTATATTTGCTGTAATTGCTTGTTATTATGAGCTCTTTAGTCAGTTTACTAAGCGATAGACTGGTATTGAGGGCGTGTGTAATTTACTAGGTCGTGCCCGCACCAACTTCCCCATAATCTTTTCCATTTGCAACCAATTGTACAGTATACCACAGTTGGCCCCCTTTTTAGGGCCAAAACACTCCTTAGAATAATTGTAAGAAGGTAAATTGATGTCGTTGAATATCTATAGTAGAAATTTGGTAGGTAAAAGCCACGGCATAAGACCTACTCCTTGATTTCTATCTCCAAATTGTGCAGTCTCATAATTGTCTATTCCCGCACACCAACTTTGATTAAGGAGAAAATAAACCTCTCTGAATCAATCAATCAATCACTTGCATTATTAGGAGTTGGAGCTGGTAGTTAATATTGTGCAATTTCCTTACAAAATTTCCAATGATAAGGACAAGCGTAGATATTTCGGTTGATGGTAGTCAAAAAGATGACATGCTTTCAAGATATTGCAAAAGATAGAGGTCGATACTAACTCTTTATCAAGTTTTGTGGAAGGTATAAGGATTGTAGACCCCGCGTGATCCTTACACGCCAGCATATCAAAAAAACAGTTCGGTCATATATTTAACATTATTTGCCTTCTGAAACTTGTGTCGGTTAGCTACACGAATAGGATATTTTTACATATAATATATTAATATACCTACAAAACATGAATCTAGATATTTACTAATTTTTGTTTAAAACAATAATGAACCAGCACCCAAAACAACACTAAAAACAAGACCCATAACACCAACATTCAATCCACTAGCTGCATTCTTACCAGTACTTGCTTTGTTGTCTGTCTCACTTGCATCTTGAACAAATCCACCAACACCAGCACTTGGGTCATAACCATTAACTGTTGTGGTTGCGGTTTGTTGAGCTGCAGCAGCTGTGTTTTGTGCTGGGACATTGTTGTTGTTACTTCCAGAATCGCTACTGGTGGTAACTTCAGTTGTGGTGAACGTTTTGCTTCCACTTGTTTTCACAACGGTTTTAGACTTGGTGGTAGCACTGGCAGATGATTTCTTTGGTTCAACGTCGTTTTGGGGATTGAATCCAACGGCATCTTTATTTCCTAACCAAGTCTTTTTGTTGGTAAGATAAACATTTTCTTGATTACCTCTGGTAGAGTTATAAAGATAAGCATGATAATCATCGGCATTGTTGGAACTACCATCAAGTTTAACTCCTGCTGGTAAAGAGGCTGCTTCAACATGGAATTCCTTAATATAAGCATAATAATATCCATAATTCTTAATATCTGGAGTATCCCAACTGATTAAACCACCGGCCCATTGAATAGTACCTAACCCATTAGCAGGATCACCACCTGGCCATAATGAGATTTGAATACGGGATGGGGTTTGTGGGAAATCGAATTTCTTGGTGGTATCATTCCAAGTATCCAGTCTTTTCAAAGTACGAACAACTTGTCCATCAATAGACCAATCAATTTGAGTTTCACTCCAATCGAATTCATATACATGGTAGTATTCAAATGTATCATTCACAGTGGAGTTTCTAGCGTTATTATAGTTTAAAATACCTTGAGAATAGTAATTGGATTGAGGAGTTCTTGTATCATAACCAACGAATTCGTAATCGATTTCATCTTGAACATCACTAAACAAAATAAAGGCAGAAACAACCCCTTGATCACGAGAAGTCTTGAGAGTAGCACCTACTTTCCCGTACCAGAGATATTTTGTACTTGATAAAACAGTACCAGTAGTATTTGTTGGCATTTGGACTAAAAGGGCTTCATCATGATAATCGATCCAACCAGAATAAACCCAGTCGGCTTCACTTGAATTACCCAAATATTCAAATTGTTGTTCAACATCAGCAACTTTTTCCTTTGTATCGAATGAGTATTGGAAAGAGTCCATTCTAGGCATAGGCATACAACTTGTTAAATTGAATGAATATCTGATATCACATCCACCAAGACAATAAGCTCCAGTACCACAGATCCCGAATTGGGAACAACATGGAGCAGATTCTGGACATGGCTGTGTAGAACTACAGGTGATCATACCATTATCAGCTGTAGCCAAACTGACAAGGAATGTCAACCCAAACCATAACGTTGTGACGAAGTAGTTCATGGTTATTTAAAAACGAATGAATGTGTAAAGAGAAAGAACGAGACAAAAAGAAAAAAAAAAGACTAAATCGTTAAATTATAAATTGATACAATGGATCATATATTAATAGTAACAAAATCTAAGTTGTGACCCAAGAAATATCGCCCATTCAAAAATTTTCATTTACATAGAAAAAAAACAATTCTCGAGAAATTTATTTTTTGTAGCACAGAAGAAAAATATTCGCGCATTTTTTGTCCCCCTTTTAGTGAGTAATAATGGTTTTGTGATACATATGATGCATATTTCTATTTATAGATCAGCACAAGAGTTCTATTTGTTTAAGCGAGTTGAATAGAATTGGATGACGGTTGCAATCATGAAATTATATAAGCGTTTACAACAACTCCGGTTAAGCCTAACTGTTAAGTGAGGTTGTAATACCATAATTTCAAACCAGATTATTTTCCCGTTAATCACGAGAATGTCTCAGACAAATAAAAAAAAGCAACCAAAAAGTACCATAGATTTTTTCCAGATCAGGCAATCCAAGCTATAAATGAAGAAATAAGAATTATAATAATATTTATTTTTTTCCCACCTTGTCTAGACGATAGGTTTACTTAAAAAATAAACAGTATTATCAACCAATATTCGCGGTTCCAGTATGGTATTTAGTAGCCAAAGAACAAATGTCAACCCCGTAAACTTGTGACATGTAGATCCCTTATAAACATGCATGTACTTTACGTTGTTTTTATTTTCTTTCTGTGTACCGTATTACAAAATGACAACTTCAACCATGATTTATTTCTGGGGAACCGACCATAATGTTCAATTTGCACTCACACTTGAATAGGACAAGATTAAAGTTCAAAAACTAGCACAAGATTTTTGAAAACTTAAGCAACGGTACAGTGAACAAGCCAAGCATCGTATTTCAAATGGAGAATTTTACCAATGACTAATCCCCTTATATTACTAAACAAACATGGCTTGCTAGACAACCAAGGCTTGAAGTTTAATTTTACACGAGGCTTTGAATTTCAACATACTAGATTCAATTGTGGCCGTAGCTTGTTTGAACCGATGATGAGCTTACTATTTGGAAAATTCATATAATCAGGTGATAAAATATCACGTGATTCCGCCAATTTGGCCAAATGGTTGTTTCGCGAAATATCAACGTTGAGATTTGACATTAGTTCGCGAAACAGTGTACCTTAAAAATGAGAGTTGTTTTTGTCATTTCACGAAATGGTGGATAAAGTCAAGTCTAATAGTTCGCGAAATATTCCATGAATCAATAAACTGTACTTAATTATGGTTTCTGTGCCCAAAATGGACAATCTGTAAAACAGAGTAAGACGACACTTACTAAAGGGAGAAATTATCAAAAAGTAGTTCGAAATAGAAACCAGTGCCTTGCAAGAACAGACAGCTCTTCTTACAAGCATGAACCAACAACACACACATAGCTAAAGTTTGATACTTAACACCAACTTTTACACTGTTTAGGTTAACTACGCTACTTTTTCTATGCCCAACTCCATGCGAAGTTCGCTTATTCAAAAGAAGTGGGGTATCATAAACATTCTAGACTGAATCAAACCTTTCTGACCTCTTAACAAAGCACAGAAGTTCTTATTAACAATGGTAATGTGAAATAGGATTATTGCCACTAGATAGTATTGCAAATTTACAAAATGTCACTAAGATTCAAATGTAAAATGAATTAGTATACTAAATTTATAGAACTAAAAATAAAATCTAAACAAAAAACAATCATCGTTATGGAAGACAAAACCAACCGTAAATACTTTTGACCCTAAAGCAAAGCGTACATCAACAATCCTAATAAAGAATTAACACTCAATTCAACAGCGGCACCAGCAAAGCTTGTCTGGGGAGAAGAAGAAGATGATGATGATGTTGTAGCAGTGGTTTCAGAAGGAATTTGAGAAGTTGCGGAGGCAGTAGTTGAATTAGTTGTTGAAACAGTAGCATAGTTAGCCGTTGAAACAATAGCAGTATCAGCAAATTCACCTCCCTCGGAACAATAACTACTCTTCAATGAACTGACACTGATTTTGGCTTTTTCTTCATCATCAAGTGGACAGCAATGTAAACAGTCAACAAAATCTTCCCAGAAAGAATTATCGAGATGACACATACATCTACTCAATGGATCTCCATCCTTAAGGTTGTCATAACATACTGTGTCATATATCCCCACCTCTTCTGCACATTCGTATCGACAAACCTCCAGTTCTTCTCTCTTAAGGTGAGAAGCTGCTGTGGCGAAAGTTAATAAGTATAAGATGGAAACCTTCATTGTAAAATTGTGTCTATTGTACTGATTACTGTAAAAAAAAGGGTGAAATAAATTTAATCAGAGTTTAAAACTATATATAGAATTACCCGATAAACTACCAATATCGTCTTTTATACACCATTTAGAAAATTGGTATTAACCCATGCTTTGGGCAGTTTCGTGTAGTAAAAATTCGGATTATGAACGCGTTTGAGCTTTACACGATAGGGAAACAAAATATCCTAAAATGGAGAAGAATAATGTGTGATAAAGTTTTATATGTTACACATGATGCAAAACTTCTAATCTTGTTTTAGAAAATAATCAAATCGTGAAGATTGAATCCTTTATTGGTTATTCTTCAATCTATCTAGTTGAATTGAGTATATCCAGAGCTGATCTGGATTTCCTCATATGTGAGCAAAACTGGCCAATTTCACTAGATATGACATGGAACACTGTTAGGTTTGACCAAAATCGGAGATTTATTCGCAACATGCAGCCAAATGCAGACAAGTAAAAAAATAACTCTCTGCGTCAGGTATTTTTTTTTCCGAAAACAAAGGGAAACTGTGTTGATACACGACAATTTTGCACCCTTTACCCAATGCTCCTAGAATTCACTTAAATCTCTTAAAAGATAAACTGGTCAGCTCAACACTGAATACTTCGTACTTACATCTTAATCTACGTTGGTCTACAGCTACGTGTAATGTATGGAAAAACCCCGTTAAAAACGTTCAATTTCTTGCTATATAACATCTGCTCTATTTAACTTGAAGAGAAAAAGTTATACATGTTGGGATTATAAGTAGATGGCTGATCATAAATCAAACTATTGTTACTCTTGTTATTCTCACCTTGATTCCAAGGAACTTGACCTTGTGCCTGGGGTTGAGGTTTAGTGGTTTGATCAAACGATGGTTGTTTGGGTGGCAATTGAGGTGCTCTAGTATATCCCTGAGGTTGTTCTGGAGCTTGTTCATATCGTGGAGGTTTCACTGGAGGAGTATATGTCATGGGTGGGGTTGATTCAAAAGTGGATGGTCTAATCAAAGCAGGAGGTTGCTGAGGTGTAACCTGGGGTTGTCTTTGTCCAAAAGTTTCAGTAGAACTACTAGTGGGCGACGAAAGAGTTAGATATGATTGTGGGTGATATTGTTGTGGTCTAGCTTGTGGTTGATATTCTTGTTGTGATTGTTGCTGATAAGGATATTGTTCACGTGTCTGATACGCATCCAGTCTGTTCAACATTGTTTGTGGAGGAAATTGTTGCTGTGGTTGATACCCTTGACTAGAATAAGGTTGATTTTGCCCTTGACCGGAAGATTGAGTCGATGGATAGCTATAATTCTGACTGGTAGATGATCTGTATCCCTCTTGCGACCCTCCGGTAAACTGTTGCTGTTGCTGCTGAGATCCCCCGGTAAAATGCTGCTGTTGCGACCCTCCAGTAAACTGTTGTGACCCAACATTCATATTTTTAAACCCTTCATTCATTTTAATCCCCATCTCAATTTCATTTTTCACATTAGATGCATGATTCAATAACCCTTGATAAAACTGTTGTCCTTTAATTAACCCAGCATGATATATATTCCAATTGTCATAAAATTCAATAATCAGAGCCGTCAGGTCCACTATTTTTTTATCTAATGCCTTTCTCGATACAGTCAAATTCTTAACTTGAGGGTTTGTAACTAAATTATTCCAA
Source organism: Spathaspora sp. JA1 (assembly GCA_003676035.1). Classification (NCBI taxonomy): domain Eukaryota; kingdom Fungi; phylum Ascomycota; class Pichiomycetes; order Serinales; family Debaryomycetaceae; genus Spathaspora; species Spathaspora sp. JA1. The sequence goes on along the minus strand of NSGQ01000013.1, from coordinate 190,351 downwards.
ATGGATTTTAAATCATTAATAAATGATTTTTCCTTAGTGACCAATTTATCCAACTCTTCATTATAAGGTTTGAATTTGTTTAATTCCTCGGGGAAAATCACAGTTCTAATCTCATTGGTGGATTTGAGTTTACTATTGAGAATTAAAATATCAGAAATATCATCATTATGAATCTCAGTCTTTAACTTGTCCATTAATTTCATTTTTTGACTCTTGGCCATATGAATATCATGTAAAATGTCCTCTAATCTCTTGATATTGCTAGATATCTCCAGAGAATCCGGTTTCTTGTTATCATCTATATCTAATAAACTAATTTCTGGAGCATTCGTCTGTTTAGGCTCTTGCAGTATTTTGAAAAGTTGGGAAAATTCTGGAGAATCAGGACCTTTGGCATAGAGAGAATGGAAAGAAGGATCAACCAAGGAAAATAACTTTTGATCCGAGTTTGTAGCATCATACAATACTTTTTTCAATTGAATTAATTCATCCTTGTTTGAAAACAGACCCGACAATTTGGAATCGCATGCCGATATGGTTTCCAAGATTTGTTTTCTCAAGGATTCAATTGATGTTCTATTTTGAGAATCTTGAGTATAACTAGCAGCTATTTCTGAAACTTTATCTTTGATTTCTGATGAAGGAATATCGTCATTGTCTTGAACTAAATTTACCAATTCCTTAATTTCAATTAAAGATTTAGGTAATTTCAAATATTCCAATACCGACTCAACTTCTTCATTAGACACATCAACTAAATCCATTTCATTCCTTAAAAATTGCGACTTCTCTTCAGAATAAAAACTCGACAACTCATGAATGTTAATCGGTACTACATTGTTCAAGAAATTGGTATAATTTTGTTCGTTAACTTCTTGAAGCATGGAATGTTGACCAATTGGAATGATCTTGGTACTATCCATAGGTTTAATATCAGGAATTGTCACTAGCGAAGGAACAATATCATGATAAATCAAATCATTATCTTTATTCAAATCATTCAACTTGATTTCCAATGCATCTTTTTGATATTTATAATTATCCAAGAGCTCATAGACATCACCGATACCCATCGATATCGCCCGAAGTGTAGCACTATTAATTTGTTTGATTATACCTTGTGATTTACTCAAGTAGGCAATAGCATCTCCATATTTTCTATTGGCTTCTAAATTCAATCCATGGAAATAATATGCCAACGCATTATAGTATAAATACTTCATATATATCGTCGAGATCCAACTAACATCCAAATTTGCCGTCACATAAGAATCGCTGTCTTCTTCATCCCGCTTATGTGGAGCTTCATAGCTTTCAGACTCATCATCGTCGTCATCATCGTAGTAATCCCAGGATTGTTTCTTGTTATGGTTGATCATATTATAACAATCTTCATAAAATTTACTGGTGGATTTACACAACTTTGAAATTAAGGAATTCTTCTTTTGTTCTAAATCATTAGTGATTACTTTCAAAGTGAAAACCTCTTGAGATTGAGCCAACATTAACTTACACAAGAATTTGATCGTTGGTTGGGATAAATCATCACTTGGAGCATGTAAGAAATTCTCGTTTATAAATTGATATACACCAGCAGCCAGTTGTAACATTTGAATTGTTGATTTTGTAGCATCGTCTTTTGCCTCACTGGATTCTTGAATCGATTCATCATACTTGGACTTGGCATATTTAGTCATCAAAGCAGCAAGGTTAAATAACACATTTGCCTTTTCAAAGGGTAAAGCTGCTTGTTTAATAGCTACTGAGGGAGTAAAGGAATCAAACCATTCAAATTCAAGTTTCTTATGTTTATTGACATTTGCAAAGGGAATACGTAAATCCAATAGTTCAAGCTGACTATAATACTTGTAATAAAGATTCAATCCGGTATTGTCTGCATTGACACCGCGTATATCCTGTCGTAACTTGTTAAATGAGTTGAGATCATCTTGAAAACCAGAAGTGTTGCCATAAATAGAAAGCAAGTAATTGTTCAAAGGCTTGATCCAATTGACTTCCTCAGTCTTCTTATTAGGGACTATGAGAAGGTGAGTTTTCATGATTGAATGCTATCAATTGTTAATCTATATTGTTTTATAAAAGCTGTTGTGAAGTAAGTTAAGTTGATAGTTGTTGAGTGGGTCTCATTTTGTGTGGCAAGGCAAAAACGAGGGGGTGTGATGTTACCCGGATTTTCAGTTGATACCAAAACAAAAGTGGCTGCAAATTTCAAAAAGATTATAAGTAAAGTCTTAAATGTCTTAAATGTTAATACTACTCTACTGTATTGTGTATAGTCTACTAGGAGTTGCTGATTTAAAATGCCAAAATTTTAAGTGTCCTTTATATTCATAGCTTACTATGTTACAGTCTTGCCACGGGAATACCTTTGAATTCTAGCTAAAAAGTTCAACTTGTGTTAAGAGTTTATTTCACTTGGGTAGAGGCTATAGTATGCTGTTCGGTTAGTTTCTATTGTATCTTGATATATTTGTACCAACCCAAGAAACATGTAATTAGTGCTAAGCTTCTTAAGAATTGCACGATTTTATAGACAGAGACCCGAAGGAGTAAAAATATACTTATTACTTTTTCAATTAGTCTTCCTATCACCATATCCATTTCATTTGTGATATTCTACGTCTAGCATGTCAGAGACCTGAATTTTCTGAACCCTTACTTGTAACATCCAGCCCTTTTTTTAATTTGCTTAGAAATTGCTTCGGTAAATGCTGGGATTGGTAGTGACCATGTGACCATTCCCTTTAACTTTCTTTTAAGCTAAATATATGCCTTCCTTTAGTTAATATGCAAGATACAGGTTCGTTGATTGTTGATAGAATTTATGTATTTCGGATAATGGAGGTTAGATGCAGGCCATTGTTTGCCCTTCAAAAAAAAATAATTATATCAAAAGATCAAACCTCTCTTAAAACCAGAGGTGTCGCTTCTATGTCAACTATTAGCAAATGGCATATGAAAAGCTGATATTCCAACGATCAATTGAAATAACCAATGATTTAACCAAGTTGGTTCCAATAGGCACATTGAATTTCTATGGTTTACCCTTGGATAAATCTGATCTAGGGGGTCTAACCCCGGAAAATGATCCTGATTCATTGTGGAAATGGTTTGATATTGACTTTTTTGTATATATTTGTCAAGGTAAAGTATGTCAAACATTAAATTACTTGCAATTTCTTATTGATTTTCAATTCGTGAAAGCTACATTTCGGATTATTTCGCTGGATCATACTGCCGAGAGAATATGTAAGGTTAGACTATATGGGGTTCCCTTGGATGTTGAAGGAGGTCGATATATACAAGAGTGGAGAAGTTTGAAACCAAAATCGTTGAATATTGATAAGAATTATCAAAGGTATTTACAATATATTTTGTGTTTTATTGATTTCAGCAAACGAGGCTGGAATCTTACTGATGAGAAAGTGATTCCCTTGGCGGATTTACTTCCCTTGGTATTATTACACTGTCGGGATGGATCATCGGTGTTAAGGCTTATTTCGAATCAGCAGAGACCCAATGTGAATTCTTCAGCTCTGCAAAAGAGCCTGGAAAACCTTCAAAATGGAAATGGGTTTTCTGAACTTACTGGTAACCCCGCTATAAAGAAGAAGGAACTCTCTATTGAAGAGTTCAATTTCCATGTACATAGGTGGACAACAAATTCTGGAGTTATGCCCTATAAACAACCTACGGCTACTACATCGACCCCATTTAGCAAAAGAATCAGAGATATTTACAATTCAATTCCATCACCAAAGGTACACCACCAGAAACTACGCTTGTCAATAACTGGAGTAAAGTCCACATTATATCCCTTCCAAGCAAGATCAGTGGCAAACATGTTGGAAAAGGAAACCGTATCAGCCCGAGCATTAGTCCCCAATTTAATATTAGTGAAATCACCTGAGAACTATCGAGACTATTACTTTGATTTGAAAAGTAAATTCATATTAGCATCTCCTGAATTCCTTTCCCTTCCACGAGGAGGTATTCTTGCTGAAAATATGGGGTTGGGGAAAACTTTAATTTGTTTGAGCTTGATATCTGCTTCAAAATACGAAGTTTCTAAAATACCCCTGGATTTACTAATACATGAACAAACTCAACAACTAGCTTCAGAGCCTCCTGTTAACACCCCAGTCAAGACCTTGGTGGAAATGTGTTCCAATACTATTGGAGAAAACTCGATTCCTTGGAAACGTCATGTGGATAAACTCCCTCAAACTGTAATATCTACCTTGACAAAGAATCCAGGATATTTTCATATCCAGTTAGATAACGATTCATTTGTATCACGTTATTCACAACCCAAAAGACATCTGCTTCGTAAAGTTGAAGTTTTCAATTATCGAAAATTATATCTTTGTAATACTTCTCTAGTTATTGTCCCGGATAATCTATTCATTCAATGGAATCAAGAAATTAATAAACATTTACAACCGGGATATCTTAAAATTTTACTAATATCAAATTATTATAAAAACAAACACCCTGATGCATTCAATATATATTCCCATACTATACCATCAGATCCCGCCAGTATTTTACAGTATGACTTGATTCTTTTATCCCGGACGATATTTGGTAAAAGTGTTGACAATGAAAACAACCCCTTGGTTCACATATATTGGAAAAGATTAATTATAGATGAAGGACATAGTATGAATTCCAAAACATCAAAAGCAGCAAGTTATTTATCACGATCATTGTTTGCCGAACGTAAATGGGCAGTTACAGGAACTCCAACATCGGGCTTAACTAGACTATATATGGATGAACTTGAAGAACATCAAGCAAGAAAGACGAAATATGTAGTTAAGAATTCCTTTGATGAGAAAACTGATCTCCAGAAACTAGGTATCATAATTGGTAATTTCCTCAAACTTGAACCGTTTTCAAGTCAACCTAAATTATGGAATTCTCAAATCATTCAACCCTTGCTTACAAATTCCTTTGGATCAGAATTGTTATTTTCAAATTTGTTACATTCAATAATGGTGAGACATAATCCTCGAGATGTAGAACGGGATTTGGAATTACCACCGTTGCATCATGATGCGGTTTTCCTTCAACCTTCCTATCATAATATCATGTCGATTAATTTATTCACGGCGGTGCTTGCTGTTAATGCCGTCACATCGGAAAGAACCGATGTAGATTATATGTTCCACCCTTCTAATAGACAACAATTGCGGAAGTTAATTACTAATTTACAGAGGGCTACCTTCTATTGGACAGGATTTAAACAAGAAGATGTAGAGACTTTAATTAAGATATGTTTATCATCATTGAAAAAGGCTGAAACATCGCCATATCTGAGTCGAGATATAGAATTACTTGAGAAATCGATGAGGTTTGCCCAATTGGCATTACGGAATTTGCAATGGAGAACATCTTCATTGTTACATGAAATGAACTATTACGTATCTAATTTACCAGACATATTCATGAGGACTTATGGAGTAGGAGTAGCTTCCAAAGCAGGAGTATATGGAGCACCTCAGCTCGGTTCAATTCAGGATTTTTTCTTCAAGAATAGATTTATAGATTATGGAAATGTTGATCGAATCACGGAATTGTTGGAAGTGAAAAGTCGGGAATTTTGGAAGAAATATTGGCAAGAGAATGATAAACGAAATGCCGAGCGTTTCAATAAACAAGATTCAAATCAGGATTTTGAAAGTCGGATCAAAGATGGGGCAATTGAAAAGTCAATGAATGTTCCTGATATTGCGTTATCTACTCCCAAAAAATCAAAACCCAAGAAGGAAACTACGTCACCCAAAGAAGTACTTGAGCAAGAAGTTGGTCAATTGAATTATTCCAATCATTATGAGGAGCTTTCCTATGATGAGATACGACAAGCAAAAGTATTAGGAACCAGTTCAGCCAAACTTTCTTATCTCGTTTCTCGACTTCTTGAACACCAAGAAACCAAGATAAAGTCTCTTGTGTTTTTCGAATTTGAAGATTCAGCATATTATCTAACTGAAGCACTTGATATCCTAGGCATAAACTATATCCTATACGCTACATCAATCACACCAGCTCAACGAGCCAAGAACCTAGTTGAATTTTCAAATTATCAAGATAATGAAGGGATATGTTTGATTATGGATTTAAGATTGGCGGCCCATGGTTTAACGATTCTTTCTGCAACCAGAGTTTATTTCATTAGTCCAGTGTGGTCTCAGAGTATTGAAGCACAAGCGATTAAACGTGCCCATCGTATTGGTCAAACCAAGGATGTGTTTGTGGAAACTTTGATTTTGAAAGGGACTTTGGAGGAGGAAATCTACAAACGAAGAGCAACAGATGTTAAGCAAGAACAGCTTGGACCTGATGGAGAGGAGGTTGTTAATGAAGAAGAACAAGATAAACGAGACAAGAGAAGGTATGTCATTGATGATACTGGAATGCAAGAGTATGTTCTGAAATATGCGTTTCTTGAGATTCAAGACCTGGACCTTGATGAATACGCCCCTTTTCAACATTCTGATGTTGATATGGGGCTGATCAAACAAGAAGTGCCAAGTGAATATTCATTGTTGAAACATCAATCTTTTATCAATTCTGGACTGAGAACATGGGACATGTATTTATTTAGTCAAGCGAGTCTTGATAAAACTAATAGACTTCAAAATGAACGAGCTCAAAAATCAGCCTTACAAAACATTGCAACAAATCCTGACAATTCCAAGAAGAGAACTCAACTCGAAACGATTCCGACTACAAGAAAGCGAGTACATTTTGATAGTACCTAGATGTAATATATAAACTTTTTTTGCTATATCTCTCGAACTATAACTCTGGAATCAGTAGAACAAGAAACTATAATCTTTTCATCTGAATGATAATCAACATCAAGCACGGCCCCCTCGTGACCACTGTATTTCCCTATTATCTCTCGTGATGCCAAATCCCATTCAGTAACACAAGCATCTTCAGATCCGGAAATAATCCGAATGTTATCATTACTGAAACATGCCCCAATTAATAAATTCTCCTTTCCTGAAGGAGCACCGGTATATGCATGGGGATTAGTTCGAGGAATACTCTTGGGGACAATGTCATTGGCATTATATGTGACTATAGTACCATTCATTGCATGGCTTAGTAACATGGTATCATCTTTGCTTATAGCTAACGAAGTGATTGGTGCCAGATTTGAGTTATCCACTGTCCATAAAGGTTTGTCAAGCACTCTAACATCATATGCATTAATAGTAGGATCTATCCCGGTTGTATATACAGTGTTTCCCTTATTGTTAACCGCACAAGATAATAAAGGAAAGTTCGTTGTAATACTAGCCACAGGATCCTTATCTCGTATATCCCAAAAGAAGGTCTTTCCATCATCTCCTACAGATATAACATGATCTGAACTTGCAACTACTTGATTAATAACTCGTTCATGTCCAATGCATTTCCTTAACCTTCGGCCTGTAAACACATCCCAAAATCCAATAGTAGAATCTGCAGAAGCACTCACAAGTGTGCAATCATCCAATGACCAGCTTATAGATAATACAGCACCTTTATGCCCCACAAGCTCCAAGTAATTCGGGTCAGGGTCGTCGACCGAGGTAGGTAGGTTCCACAATTGAATTGTTTTGTCATGACCACCACTGGCTATTTTTGTACCATCATGGTTGAATTTTGTGCAGTATACGGTGCCCTGGTGTCCATTTTCAAGTACTACTGTTGGGCTGTATAAAATTCTTGATCTCCCGGGAATAGCCTTTATTGATGGATCATCAATGCTTTTTCTTTGTTTCTTGACAATTGACATAGTAACAGCTCTTCCCCTCTCGGTATTCGAGTTTGAAGATTTGCTGGTGATGGATTTTTTCCGCTCATTGGATTTGGGGAGTGGTGAGAACTAGTAATTGGCTCTTAGGAAAACACAATGACTGGTTTGCTAATTGATGAAGAATAAGTCAGGACAGTTAGCTTCTAGAAAATTGGATATATTAAGTTTATTATGCCAAATTGAACAGGGTATCGTCATACTGTGGCACGAGGGGAAAGTATAAGTGGGGAACTCGGACCCCACCCCAAAACTTTACTTAAATCTAACTACAAATCAAACCAAATCAGAGGGCTTACTTTGAACTTATGAAGAGTATACTTTGCTCCTGAACCGGAATGAGTACATCCCTGTACTAGCAAACGCATACTGAACGATTAAAAAATAGAAAGAAAAAAATTATGGCTTAGGAATATAAAAACAAATTGAGTTAAGCGAGGAAGTAAAAATGTACCCAGGGCTCTGAGAAATGATGACATATAAACCACAAATCACTGATTAATCACGTAGAATGGCTATTACATTTGATATCATTGGTAACTTCCCTTCCGAGAATTACCCACTAAACAATGTTAATTAGGAATTAGTCACATATTATAATAGTGGCTTTTGATTGCTCCATTTAACCCTAACCATTATGAAGGGCATATGAATTATTGGTGAAGCATATATTGACTCACTCATTGTTGTGATTTAATTCGTATAAGGATGTCTTAGTGAATCTAAGCCACATTCTAAGCCTAGTATGAGTCAACATTATCTGAAAGCCTCCTTTTCAGTTAATGCCTGAATAACAATTATGCAATTGCAAAATATGGATCTAGTTCTGACCAAGGATAAAAGGAATACATTAGTGTTACGTTACTGTATCTGTTTGTGTTTTTTTAGAACTTTGTAATTATGGCTTGACGTATGTCAACTCATTTTGCTTGGCATTTCAAACCAATAAGCCGGATCTAATTATCCCTTGATTACCCTATCTACATTAACAAGATTTCACTAGGAAAACGCCTTGGCAGGGATTATCTAGCTTACCACACTTTAATCTGTCCCCTCGGCATCTTGGGCTAATCCTCCATTGTAAATTTGCAGCCGCACTTTCAGAGCTTTGTCTTTTTTTCTTTCTTGGCAATTTTGTTATTTGCAGCCACAATTGAACATCTATTAGTAATACATCCACCACACCTCAAAACCGTTTGCGAGGAGAGCATGAAATGTTTTATGAGTAAATTAATTGCTGCAAATCATAATATGTTATCTCGTACTAGTATCCTTGGCATGAAGAAGGTACTGCTATCCGGTAATATAAATACTCCTCCTTGGATCGTATATCCTAGGTTCACTCTTTTTTTTGTAGATCGACAATAAAATATGAAGCTTCCATCACTTCCATTTTTGGAAAAGTCTCCAATTGAAAAGACTGAAAAGTCATCTGAAACTTCCAAGAAACAAGAAGATTCTGTAAATATCACCTCGGTTGATTCAAATTCTTCAGAAGATTCTGAAAAAAATCAACTTGTTAAAAATCCATTCTTAGATCCTAAAGTTGAAGAATATTATCGTCAAGTGTATAGTGACTGTAACTATGAAAGTTATTCAGCATTTGATCCACAATTCACTTGGGAGCAAGATGAAGAAAAGAAACTTATTAGGAAACTAAATTATCGAGTTGCATTTGCTGCATGTCTTATGTTTGTCGGGTTACAAATTGATCGAGGGAATTTAACTCAAGCAGTCACTGATAATATGTTGGATGATTTAGGAATGACTACTAATGATTATAATACTGGTAATACTGTGTTCAAAGTGGCTTTCCTTCTTGCTGAAGTTCCATCCCAATTGATTTCAAAAGCTCTTGGTCCTGATATTTTCATCCCATTTCAAATTTGTGCTTGGAGTGTTGTTGCTATGTCTCAAGCTGCACTCTCAGGTCCAGTTTCCTTTTATGTTACTAGAGCTTTGATTGGTGCTTTAGAAGGTGGATTCATTGCTGATTTGGTTTTATGGTTGAGTTATTTCTTCACCAGTAAAGAATTACCAGTAAGATTATCTTGGTTCTGGACTACATTATCATTCGTTGGTATATTCACTTCCCTCTTGGCATTTGGATTGTTAAGAATGAGAGGTGTTCTTGGATGGGCTGGTTGGAGATGGTTATTCTTACTTGAAGGTCTTGTCACTTTACTTATTGGTATTGCTTCATTTTACATGATGGTACCTTCAGCAGTACAAACTAAGAATTGGTTACATCCTAAAGGTTGGTTCTCGGATCGTGAAGTTAAAATAGTGGTTAATCGTATTCTCAGAGATGATCCTTCTAAAGGAACCATGCATAATCGTCAAGGATTAACTCCAAAGATGTTGTTCAAATCCCTTATTGATTTTGATCTTTGGCCATTATATGCTATCGGAGTCGTTGCATACATTGGCCAAGGTACATTTGGGGCATATTTTGGGTTGATTAATAAACAATTGGGATTTAATACATTCGATACTAATTTACTTGCTATCCCAAATCAAGTACTTCATATCATCTTGTTATTAGCCATTACTTGGTTTTCTGAATTTGTAAATGAGAAATCATTTGTGTGTATGCTTGCTCCATTATATGCTACCCCATTAATTGCCGTAATTAGATGGTGGCCAGGTGCTGGGAAAGAAGTATGGCCAACTTGGACTTTAAACACTTTGTATTTGGGTCAACCTTATATCCATGCTATTGTTGTTGCTTGGGTTTCTAGAAATTCCAATTCAGTAAGAACTAGATCGATTGCTTCGGCAGTTTATAACATGTTTGTTCAATTGGGTGGTATCGTGGGGTCAAATATCTATAGAAAGGATGATTTACCATTATATCATCGAGGTAACATGCAATTGGTTTTCATTACTCTTGCCTTGATTCCACTTTTGGGATTAGTTAAATTCTACTACTTTTGGAGAAATAAGACCAAGGCTAGAGTATGGAATGCCATGACTGATGAAGAACAAGATACTTACCGTAACACCACCACCGATGAAGGTGCCAGAAGATTGGATTTCTTCTTTGATCATTAAAAAAGTTTTTGAGTAAATAATGTGTGTATTAAAGATATATATATATAATTTAGCTAAGTCATGTATTCATATGTGGCATTTTCAATTCTTTTAATATACTTCTTTTCAATCAATTGATCAATGACTCGTTTAACATCAAGAGGTCTGGCTCTAAATCTCGATAATGTTAATGGCAACACTTCATTAATCAAATCATTATGCTTGCATACTTTTCTAGACTTCATAATTCTAACAATACAAGCAGAAAGGAAGTTCTTTCTAGTTTCATCAATCTCCTTATTGGCTTCATCTTCTTCTTGTTTAGGTTCATTTGTCTTGATATTACTAATGAAATTAACCTTCAACTTCTTTGATTTATATTCTTCGACAATCGTAAGTACAGTATCATCATTAAAACTAACACTAGTCGATGGTGGAGATTGATCAATTAATTTATATTTGGTAAATGGTAATAAATGAGCTTCAAAAATATTTCTTGAAGTTCCAACAATTTCATGCAATTCTTTAACGGTATAAGTATTCTTTTTATTGAATGCAATTAAAATCATCAATTGAACATTGGACACAGTAAATAAAAACGGAGGTTTACCCTTTCTAGACAAATTAGCCTTTAATTCCGCACGTCCATGATTCCATAACCACTTCAATTGTCTTCCACTATGTTTACCACCATAAATTTCAATAACTTTTTCAAATGGAGCTTGTAATTCTTGAGGAACATTCAAATTATAATCATCAAGATACTTGAATGGCCACATACTTTGAGCCAAAATTAATGGATTAAATTCCTTGACTAAATTTTCACCTACATGATTCCGAACATCAGCTTTTAAATCTTCCGATGCCTTCATATCAGAAAACATCTTGGTCATTTTCGAAGTATATTCAATGGAATTTTCCTCTTGTAAACGATGAATTATACTTTCTTCCAATTCATCTGATTTACAAGTCCCGTTAATTAATCGTTTAGCCAACAGACGACGATAATGTTCTTCAAAAGCATCTTTATCATTGATAAATTTAAATACAATCATTAAATTATCAGCATTCATATCAAGAATATCAGCTTCTTTACTAGTACTTTTCAAGAATCCATCAGCGTATTTTGCCAATAATTCAGGAGTTTTACAATTAGATCTAGTTGTAGGTGTAGCTATAGGGTTCTTATTAACAAAGTGTCGACAAGCATTATCCAAAGATCTAATAAATCTTGTATCTTTACTAAATGCCTTGATTACAACATCATTGAATTGATTATAAATTGCAATCAAAGTATTGACATATGTTTTATAATCAATTGCAGCTCCTCCAGTAGCAGTTCTTTTTGGCTTGGCAGTAGCAGCAACTCCGTTAACACCAGGAGTACCTTCATTAGAAGGAGGGACCGCGGCTGCTGCTTCTGCTTGAACTTTAATTTCTTCCAAAGTTTTACCAGCTTCTTGTTTAATATATTCTTCCAAAGTATCAGCCAAATGAATTAAAGTGTCAGGCACTCTATACAATAATTTATACATTCTTTGAATATGTTCAATTTGATTTTGTTCCAATAAAATCAAGAATTGATCATACATTTCTTGAGCATGATTTTTAATCAAGGCAAAATTTAAAGTATCCAACAAGGGAGATTTTGTATGTTCTTCTAAATAATTATTTGATCTCGAGATTTCCTGGGATAATCTTGCTTCACATTTTTTCATATAATCAACCACATTATGTTCAGCTAAAAATTTACTTGATTCACGAGTATAATATTCTTCAGTGGCTTTTAAAAATGGTTTTTCAAAAGAATTAACATAAATCACCAAATTTGATTTTTTCAAATCATTAGTATCAATACTTAAAAATACCAATGATTTAATTGCTGTGGAAATTAAACTAGTATCAACAATCATATTATTTCTTTGTTTTTCAATTAAATTTAAAATTTCGTCAATTAAAACTTGGGAATTTGGATTAAACATTTCATTTCTCCATTTAATCAAACTTAAAGTATTGACATCAAATATATCTCTTCTACCATCAGACCTTTCCTTTTGAACCCAATATCTATTCATATAATCAAACACATTATTCATATAAACAGCACCAATAGTAAATCTGGTCCATTTACGAACATAAAACTCCAACAATGACTCATGGGGTTCTTTCTTTAACCCCCGGATGAATTGAGTTAAATAAGCATCCAATTTACTATAAATTTCTGATCCAGCTAAAGAATAACTATTGTTTTCCGAATTGGGGGAAAATGAAGAATGGGCCGTTGACGACGATAAGCTTGATTCACCGCCTCTCCGGGACTTGTTGACACAGTAATTGTATACTGCGGTGTAACAATTCATATACATTTGTGAAGTGACGCCTTGATCTCCTTGAGCTCCAAGGATAAATTCCAATCCTGGTTGGATAAAATTCCAAGTAGAATCCAAATCAGAATGAACAGGGAAAGCCATGGGGTGTATTCGTATATATGTGTGTGTATGTATGCTAGAGGTTTGATTTAGTTTTAGTGGTGTTGGCTTGTGGTTTTACGTGGCGTTTGGTCTACTGTTGGTCTTTTATTAGATGTGTGGTTAGATTGAACAAGCAAACAAAAAATTTGAAGGCAACAAAAACAAACTTGTTTTTGGTATGCGAATATTTGTAATTATTATTAACCACAACTTACCCCAAACTAAAGCAAGGTATGTGTGGCTGCTACACGTGACAAGATTATAAATATGATTAAGTAATATTAAAGTTATAGAAGTATAATATGTAAATGTAACAAGTGCAAGTGTAATATATAAGGATATAAGATAATCGTCTCTACTCTATTCTGCCGGGTGTGGTCACTCGATCAACTACTCTCAACAAACTAATTGTAAATGTAGTCACCCATAAACACAACACCACCAATAAGAATGCCGCCAAGGCACGTTGCCTTCGACATACACTATCAACAGTAACACTTAGTATACCAACATCACGTACCAGATTTCGAACACAAACCCATTCATCATCGTATAATGTATTGAAAGTCAAGGATAAATTAGCTGACGAAAATATAATAAACAATAAATCAAGCATAATTAACCTCATTTTCCCCACGGGATCTCTTAACCCAAGTGGTTTCCCATGATACTCGTCATAGGCAATCCCTATAACATATACAATCCCAATAGTTTCAACCACGATTGCCATTACTGTACTTGCTTGTTGAAAGAATTGTTGACCTTGATATTCCTTTGCTGCAAATCTGAAAATTGAACAAGCCAATGCTAAGGAAATTGTTAAAAAGATTAATGTCAAGATTCTTAAAAACAACGGAATTAAAGGATTAAACAAGAATATCTTTTTAAGAGTAGGGAAAAGTTGTTTTCTATTCTCTCCCATCCAATACCCCGCTGTTGATCGAACTCTAGTATTATTGTTATCACCATCTCCTCCACCACCTGATTTTCTACCAAATAACCTTGATATCCAATTTTTAGAAACTACAGAAGAAGAGTCTCCCTTATCCATGAAATCCTCAACAAATGCTGATTTTAACCGCTTATCTCCTCCCCAGGGACTATCTAGATCATATTCCTTGAAAAAAGTATCATCATACCGTATCTTGTCACTAGTATATGCATTTTGTTGTCTTATTGATCGAATAAACTTAAACCAACTCCCACCCATTGCTTTTACATAGGGATCATTAGCATAGCTCAAATATTGTTCGTCGTCATATAATGTAGACAACGTCTTTTCTGATTGTATTCTTCTAAGCAGCGGTTGACGATTATGATGATGATGGACCGAATCACTGGGTACTATACTAGTTCTTTTATTGTGCGTCACTGCATTCACCGCAGTATTGTAATCTACATCTCGATGAGGAAATGGCATTGACTTGGCTACTGTATCCAAAACAAATGGGGGGATTCTATTAGCGGTATGACTATAAGTATTAATTTGAACCTTCTCCAATGCTTCCCGGATAGCATCATCTGCATTGGTAACATTCGATATTTTCCCTGTGCTTAAATTGGTGCTTATACTTGTATTTTGTTGAAGCCGATGATGATCATCTTGATGTTGCTCGTGTTGATAGGCTTGTGGTTGTTGTTGTTGTTGTAAATTGTTCGTACTGCCTAAAGGAGATTCTCTATGGCTCTTGAGTCCCGGAGGTATTAATTCATTAGTATTTCCATTCATATTTGTATTATAATGGTCATATGGAAGATATAAGAAAGATATTGATATAGTACAATAGGGGTATAATCTAGAACCACAAAAAGCCACTTTGAGGGAAAATAGTACATAGAAACGCACAGACGAAATTTTGTGATCACGTGATTTTGTAAGAGAATTTATGGACTGTCAGAAGGGGTAGTATTATATGATATATATTGAACTGATACATGTAAGATATTGGCTCAATGAAAGAAACTATTTCTTAAAGAGAGTAATTCAAAATTTAGTTGATGTGGTGGTTTAAATTTTAGAGAATTTCGTTTATAATACGTTGGAATTTCGTATAAATTTATCACAAAGAACTAATCTGTAATCCTTATGGGTGCCCACTCTCTTTTAGTGATAAAGCTGAGAAGACAATCACCCTAAAGTTACAATAATCCAAGGTTGTTTGATATAATTCATCTTTCGCTATAAAGATGGGCTTACCAAACTTGACAATTGATTGGTTGCGAAAAAATGGAGACATTGCTCCCTATTACAACCACCATACTTTAACATACACAAGTCAAATTATTCACCAACAAAAATAGAAGTAATCTAATAAGTATGTAGTATTCGTTATATATCACTATAAAAGTCTATTCATCTTGAAAGTTTAACAATTTGACTCAACTTTAATAGTTTATTATCGTGGTAAACTTTCGGTCATCATGCACGACCAATTCCCCTCCAAAGATTGCTTCAATTTTCACGATTTTGTAACTTTGGCCATCCAAACAAGGAACCCAGAGAAGGTGAAACGATAAATACCCAACATTTTTATATACATTTTTTAACCCAGACATTGAAATAACGACATTTCTAATCATTTTCATTCATTAGAGATCTTTTGCTATGATACTCAATCCTCCAAGATCTACCAGATATGCCATTCTAGGCATAAATTACGCCCAAAGATTTCAATCTACAGCTGTTGCACATGCCAAGAAGATATTAAACAAAGAGTCAATCTATGTCATTTCAATTCCAATCACCACTTCAAAATCATACCTATATTGTAATCATCGACCTGGGAAAATGTTGGCCGAATCTCAATTGAAAACCATCCCTTGGTTTATTAAATTTGAACATAAGATAATTAAAACTGCAATTAAAGGATGGACAAAACTACTGACTTCGGAGAAATCTATCAATGTCAAGATCACAAATTTAGTTAAACAATTGTTGAGTACTATAGGATATGAAGAGAATTGTTTACGTAGTTTCCCTAGTCAACGGGCCATGATTAGAGAAATTAATCAAGAATTAATTCATAGTAAACATCCAAATTTGGTCCAATCTGAAATTGACAAATTAAATATTTCTCATGATCAATTGAAACCAATTCCATTATATCATCCTGAGTTTCAAAATCCAACTACTATATTGAATCAAATATATAGTTTCAGAAAGGAAAGTCAAGTAAAACATAGAAAATATGGACTTTTATGTGCCATTGGTATTCCGGTGAGTTTGCCATTTGCATTAGTACCTATAATTCCTAATGTCCCAGGGTTTTATTTAGCATTTCGATTATATTGTCATATTAAAGCATTATTGGGGATTAAACATTTAGATTACTTGTTAGAAACAACCTCAGTTCAAGAAAAGACTATACAAAAACAACAAGAGAAACTAGATGAATATGAAGAAGAAATGGATGAAGTTAAAATGGCAGATGAATCAACTGTAGTGGAAACTAAACATTTAAGATTCCTGTCAGTGGGAGAAATGGATCAAATTTATTCCCAACATAATGAACAAAGACATTTGAATGAATTGGTGCAAGAAGATGAATGTATTCTTATTAATGAATCCATTATAGATCTGTTGGTTGACCAATTGAATTTGGATCATTTAAAAGAAGACTTGTTGAAAGCATTAAACCAAGAAACAAAAAGATTAAACAAGCAGATTAGAGTTGACGATGCTGTTGAGTAATGTAAATAGATCAGTTTTAGTTTATACATAGCGCAAAACAAAAAAAAATAAACATCATACCATGGCCAGTTGCTACATCAATTCTTCAGTATGCACTTGTAATTAGGGCTGTCCAACCCTAACTTCATACACGTGATCGAGTTGCGCGCCAACCCTATATAGAACAAATAAAAATAAAATTACATAGCTTACTCGCCGGGTAACTAAATAAGGTCACGCGAAAATCCTCACCAGAATCCTGAGATTCTCAACCCATAAAAAAACTTTTCCGTCATTAGTTTTTATTCTTCCTCCCCTTCTTTTCTTCTTCTTCTTAGTATACACTAATTATCGTTCAATATGAGAGATAAGTGGAGAAAAAAGAGAGTTAGAAGACTTAAGAGAAAGAGACGGAAGGTTAGAGCTAGATCCAAGTAAACGGACATCAAAGAACAAACACACATGACCTCATAATTAGTTTCAATTCTTCTTTTGATTTGAAGAACTAGTTGATGATGGATTATGAATCTGACGTAGAATATGACGCAATTGGGTTAAATGTCTAATGAAGAAAAGTATTCCCATTTTTTTAAAAATTTATGAAATGCAATTGGCTGGTTTAATGATTTTTGGTTGGTTGAATTGGTTATGATGATTTTTGGTGATGATCTTTGAAGTTTTTTTTCTAGTTCGCTATAAAAGCCTGGCAATGTTTTGAACATTGTGTGTCCGTATAGTAAATAAGAATGAATATTCATTTTATTAAAAAAGTGTATTAAATTGTAGATGTCGTTGTATTGAAATATTCCGCTTTTTCTTTTTAGTTGCTATTCCGTATTTCGCACTGGATTCGTTTTGCGTAGGACAAGCTTTTTGTTTGCAGCTTTTTTTTGCACCCTTTTGTGGTAACACATATACAAACTCTCTTTACACTCTTGACTCCTAAGTTTCAATGTTACGAGGTCCAGTTGAGGAACTAATTCAAACCTCTCCCGAACCACAACCTGTGGCAGAACCACGTCAATCCCAAGAAAATGTTGAATCCGACTATAACCAATTCAAAACAATTACCCTTCCAGTAACTTCACCAATTCAAATTCAAGACAATCAAGAAGCAAATTCAACCACATCAGTGAATGAACTACACTGTCATACTGCTCCAATTCCTCCAATTCGCCAATCTGATAGATTTCCATTATTAAGACGAGTTCAACAACTACCCGCTACACAAACCCCACCAGGAAATTCAAACAATTCACCAGGATTTACAAACTCTTCAAGTTCATTCTTTGATATAGAAACCCTGGCTAGTCAAGAAACTCAGATCCCATATTCCGATATCGAACTATCTATCCTTTCGCCACATCAACCGCCTTATGAACCAAGCAATAATCCTCCAACTTCCGCTGATAATATGAGAGCAAGAATGGAAAGACAACAACGCAGAATGGGATTCCCTCATGCTGACATGTTTGTCGAATATACCGAGGAAAGATATCGTCGATTCCGTCCTAGTGATTCACAACAGAATAATGAAGCGGTAATTTCAGGAACACATCCTTACCAACTGGATAAATATGATAACAACCAGGAAAACAAATCTGGTTTTCTTCATATGTTTACATCATGGAGGAAAAAGACTCCTGAACAACAACCATTAGATCTTGAACCGGGATTAGAAGGGAGTTCTTCTACTACACCAACTCATTTTAATATCATCAAACATTTAAAACCAAACACTTCTAGATCAATAATACTCCCTTCTCCAGCAACAATAACTCAAGAACCTGGTTTAATCCCTACTCCAGTGTATACTCCCAAGGCTATCCCCATAAATGAATTCCCATTGAATTTTGAAAAACAACCAGGAGAAGACGATATTAGAAGAAATCAAATCATCAATTCATTGGATGACGAAGTTAGAGATTTGATTGATGGAGTAGATAACTTTATTGTGGAATGTTTCCAAGGAATTTGGACAGTTCTTGTTGCCATTGGTGATTTCTTTATAAATCTTTATTAGACAAAACGTATATATATAAAAAGGGAAACAAACACAGAAAACACGTATATAGATGTATTTATTTTATGACTTTATTCAGAAGCTTCGGCGAATCTTTCACTGATTGTAGTTAATAAATTACCAAATTCAACTTCACCTTCCTTAACACCTCTTGAAGGTTCAAAAAACTTAGCTGAACTAACTGCATGTTTAACATCACTGGTAGCTTCAGATAATTTAGACCATTGAGCACCATTAGCAACGGCTTTTTGAGCTTCATCATAATAACTAATAAATGCTCTCATCATATCAAAAGTCTTCCAAATTGGACAGAAAGCATCATATGAAGAATACCCATTTTGTTGCAAGAAATCTTCTTTAATTAAAGTAGCAACATCCAAAGTAATTTTATCAGAATCTGATAATGCAGATTTACCAACCAATTGAACAACTTGTTCCAATTCTTCAGCATTAGATAAAATTTCTCTAATTTTATCTCTCAATTGTGGGAATTCAGGATAATTTGAATCATAATATTTACTTAAAACATTATTATATTTGGAATATGAAACACTGGTATTAATCGATGGGAAATGTTTTCTTTGGGCTAATTTCTTATCTAAACCCCAGAAAACTTGAGTAATACCCAAAGTAGATGTGGTAACTGGATCAGAGAAATCACCACCAGCTGGAGATACAGCAGCAACAATAGAAACTGACCCGATTCTTTCAGGAGAACCCAAGGCAATGGATTTACCAGCACGTTCATAAAAGGAAGCTAATTTAGCCCCTAAATAAGCTGGGAAACCTTGATCAGCAGGCATTTCACCCAATCTACCGGAAATTTCTCTCAAGGCTTCAGCCCAACGAGATGAAGAATCAGCAATCATAGAAACATTCTTACCTTGATCTCTGAAATATTCTGCCAAAGTAATACCGGTATAAATAGAAGCTTCTCTAGCAGCGACTGGCATATTGGAAGTATTGGCAACTAAAGTAGTACGTTTCATAATTGGTTCTTTTCTACCGGAAACTTCAGTAAATAATTCTGGGAATTCCATTAAAACTTCAGCCATTTCATTACCTCTTTCACCACAACCAACATAAATGATGACATCGGAATTAGAAAATTTAGATAATGATTGAGAAATAACGGTTTTACCACATCCAAAAGCTCCTGGAATACAAGTAGTACCACCTTGAACACAGGGGAATAAAGAATCCAAGACTCTTTGACCAGTTAATAATGGATAATCAGCAGTTAATTTTTCAGCAACTGGTCTTGGGATTCTAACTGGCCAAGTATGCATCATGGAATATTTATGTTTTACCCCATCAAATTCAACTTCCAAAACGGTATCATCAACATTATAAGAACCTGTTTCGGCAATAGAAGTAATAGTACCTCTTGCTCTTGGAGGTAATAAAATCTTATGGTCATCCAACAATGAGTTTTCATAAATAGATCCAAAGATATCCCCACCAGTGATATGATCACCGACTCTTAATTTTCCAGGAGTGAAATCATATTGAACAGTTCTAGATAAAGCAGGAGCATCAATACCTCTTGGGATATAAATCGATTGAGATGTTTCTTTAATGGCCTTTAAAGGTCTTTGAATACCGTCGTAAATAGTTTCCATTAAACCTGGACCCAATTCAACAGATAATGGCTTTCCGGTTCTTAAAACTGGATCTCCAACAGTGACACCAGCAGTTTCTTCATAAACTTGAATAGTAGCTTTATCTCCATTGATTCTAATGACTTCCCCGACTAAATTATCATGACCAACTTTAACCAATTCGTACATGGCACAACCAATCATGTTTTCTGCAATCACAACAGGACCAGAGACAGAGTAGATTTGTCCATATTGAGATTCATCATCATTGTCAAGAGAAAGACGTTTGATTTCTTTTCTTGCGTTTTCTAAAGCACCAGCCTGTGGAAGTTAGTATTGGTTAACCTTTATGCAATTGAACTTTAAGATCAATTAAGTAATCAATTGGATCAATTGATTAGACAATTACATACCATTCTTTAATATATCTGGTTTATGTATAGGTATAGTACAATTTGTAACTATCTCAGTATTCGCTGAAATCCCCCTGTGAACGTTTTCGCATTGAAAATTAAAATGCAGGGGGTCGTGCGAATTGGCATGAAATTGTGGCAGTTCATGGCCACGGGTTACCCGGAGTAACGATCTACATAGTAAGAGTCACTGGCAAAGGGTAAAGATACTACAAATCTCTATAAATACATACATTGCTCTAGTTCTACTATAGTGATGCTATACCTGGCCTAATTTCTTTGCTCTATCCAAGGCAATATCGCACATCGCATCAAACGCTAAACGCTTCTCAAGATCAATATCACCAATATCAATACGTTTCCGCATATCTTCCATTATAACATCTCTACTTCTTCCATTAACAAAAACAACATATCTCAACCCAGGGAAAGTTTTCTCATATAGTTGATTCAACATTTTCAATTTCACCGTCTCTGATTCTTGACCAACCAAGGATTTTTGTTCATTGGTGGAATGTGTCAGTTTAGTTGATTCACCAAGTCGAGGATGGGCGGAGATTATTATATTGATTACTTCATCCGGTAAGGTTTTCAAAGATTGGATAAGTTCAATTCGAATCAATTCAATCAAATCTTGGTAAATGTGATATTTTGATTTTTGGGGGATGATTATCCAATTTACTATTATGTATTCGAGTGGTTCACAAGGCTCAAACAAATGACTAAGAGCAGTTGATATTTCTTCCTTTGGAAGGCTAGATAGTTCTGTTGCTGGTGGAAGTTGATAAGTCATCTGTTCAGGTGTGTTGATATGTGGATTATCGTTATCGCATTTTTTTTCGCAACTCAACGAATAGATAAGCAAACTATGTTGGGATTTCTCCTGTACTATTATCACCATATTTCAGAGGTAGTTTCATATTAACTATTTCCGCCTTCGTAGTGGTCTATGTCTTTTTTAATTTGTATTGTCAAGTAATCTTTTAATCATCTTAAGGAAATTGACTTGTGTAAATGTTTCTATTTTCATAATGGTGAAGTTTGTAAATTTCAACTACTATCTGATATAAAACCTTTAGTTTAAAATGAAAGTTTGTCAACTTCTAAGCTCAACGTCTAATATTTTCCCGCTGTCTCTGCAGCAATCACCCAGAAGCAACTTCGAGTACTGCAGAACCCTACAAAAAGATCTGTCTCTTTGAATTTGATTGGTTGCAAAACTGGGAAACTCAGAGCAAGGTAATACTCTCGCCTATTTCTAAAGGTACTTGATTCTATTACAGCTACAATAAGTATTATATTATATTATAAACAATTCAGATTTAATTTAAAACAACCTATTTGAAATATTAACAACTAACATTTCGACGTTGTTCAATCAAAACATTAACAACTAACTAAATAAAAAAAAACAAAGCATATTAAATTAATAATGAAATAATCATAGCAACTACTGCTAAGTTACCCTTGATTAAATTGTTAGCACCATTTTCGTTTGGTGTGGGTGTTGGTGGAGTTTCTGTAGGAACTGGAGCAACGGTTTCTGGGGTCTTGGAAGTATCTTCAATAACTTTAGTGGTACAAGAATGTTCAATACAAGTAGTGATAGTGATTGTCTTTACTTCTTCTTCAGTAGTAGTAGGGCAATAACTTTCGGTGACGGTTGGTTCTGGCTCTTCAGTTGATTCTTCTGGTTTTTCACTTGGTTTTTCACTTGGTTCTTCAGTTGATTCTTCGGTTGGTTCTTCGGTTGGTTCTTCAGTGGGTTCTTCAGTGGGTTCTTCAGTGGGTTCTTCAGTGGGTTCTTCAGTTGGCTCTTCGGTTGGTTCTTCAGTAGGTTCTTCGGGTTCTTCACTTGGGTCTACTGGTTCGTCAGTTGGCTCAGTCGGTTCTTCTTCAATATTCTCGGCATATACTGTAATAGGACCACATTTCCCAGTACCGCCATTAATATAAACTGTTCCATGATCACCATCCAAACACATTACAAATTGTGCAATTTCACGTTTAAGAGGAATGAATAAATCAAGTTTACCTTCAACAACTGACCAAACACTAGTGCCGTACCCTTCTTCTTCCCCTGTAATCACTCTTCCTTCTTCAGTGATTTGAATGTATTTATCGTCAGCTGTAAGTTTGCCTTCTTCAATTAAAAATGAAGCCGGTGGTTCAGAACCAACAATGACTTCACCTTGGGCATTTAATAAGAAATTAAATTCTGTTCCGTAGTGTTTTAACGAGAGTTTGAATGGTTTAGTTGGGTCAACTTCTGGAGTTGGATCTGGTTCGATTGGATGTCCTTGCGTTAAGGAAATTGCTGCAAAAATCGTAGCTAAAATTGATAATCTCATGATGAAAAAATAATACTGTTGTAAGAATCTTTGAAATAGATAATAAAACTTAGGATGGGTGTATGTTAGTACATCCTTGTTTAAAGACGAACCATCACTGTTATATATAGATCATTGTGAAATAAGGTTAAGGTATACCTGACGTTATCCGATGTTTCCAAAAATAAATTATCATTAAAGTGCGAATATGTCATTCAAAATTATTATTGTCCGAATTATTTCTTGGTATTTTACTGATATAAGTTAATAAATTTCTTGGTACTGACCTCTGTTTCTTAAATTGCAAAAAATGTATCGATTTTCGCAAAATAAGAATAAGCAACAGAGTGACTATGCCCTAGCCAAATTTCTATAAATAGATTATATACTTTAATAGTACAGCCTGTGACTACTACAGAATCATGGGCCAAATTAGAAATCCTTCCTCTCTCACCTTGTAAACCTATAGTTTTATTACAAAAAATATAGAATGACCTAAATGCTACTAGAAAAAAAACTTAAACAATTTGAAATAAATACATAAAAATCCTATGGAACAATTGGTGATTCAAATTCTCTCATCTTGGCCAATTCCTTTGGAGATGGTGCCCCCTTTTCAGAAATCAAAGGATGTCTCCATTGTTTAACATATGAAAAGATAACATCAGCCAAAACAGTAGTATCATAAATACCTAAATCGGCAAATGTCTTTGCTGAAAAATCGATATTTTGATCAATTAAATGTCTTTGAATTTGATCTGGATTAGTTTGTTTCCAAAACACCAATTGTTTCAATTCTGCAATGGTCTTGGCTAATTGAAGTGGGATTACATGTTCACCAAATCTATAAGTATATGGACCAACTTCGGAATAATCTTCAGTTATACCATGAATTAATTGTCTAATTTCCGCAAATGACATTTGTTCCGGGTGATATAATTCAAAAGTTTTACCCGCGGTGGAATCATCATAGGTGATATGTTCAATAGCACGAGCTACATCCAATACATGAGTTGGATAAATTAATTTAGCATTACGATTAGGAGTCCACATTTTTATTTTTGGGCCTAAATAATTTAATAAATTATCTTCACGTCCATACATTGGAGCTGGTCTTACAATTGTGGCTTCTGGATAAATGGATTTCACAACTTGTTCACCAATCCCCTTGGTGGCATAGAATATTGAATCTGATTTAGGATCAGCATTATATGAAGAAACGTGAACTAATCGAGGAACGTTTGCGTCCTTGACAGCTTGAGTGATTCTTTCAGCTATGGCTATGTTTACATCCGCCATACTGAAGTTCTTAGTATTATAATCAGCACCAATACAATTGATGACAATATCGGAATGGGCCACTGAATCTTGAATAGATTGTAAATTACGAGATTCAAATTCAACAAAATTAACCACACCTAAATCACCATGTACTTTTAAAAACCTCTTCTTCATATCATCTCTGTAAGGAACAACAACAGTAGTACCGTGTCTGGCTAATTTAGAAGTGACGTATCTACCTAAGAACCCAGCAGCACCGAAAACAGTGACTGTATATCCAGTACGGGATGATCTACCACCGGTACCAACAGCAAGGTTAACTTTACCGTTTTTGGTGATATTAATATCGGATTCCAAGACCGAGGTATATAAACTTCTGACTGTGCCAAAACGACTGGCAATTGGTCTTGAATATCTCAACATATTGCTCTAGTTAGACTGTGTATTGAGGTAGTGCTTACTTGTTGAAGTTTTTTTTCTATAGTGCGGGACGCTAATTTGAATTTTCCTGCTTCTGGTTGGTTAAATATTTAATGTCGCGAAAAAAGTAAATATGTCGCGACATTCAGTCCAAATATAACCAATTACAAAGGTATACTTGCAATGTAAATCTTTATATAAACTTTGCGTATATATTAAAAAGACAGCTAAAAATGAATCGGATAAAAGACTATAAAGACAATAAAGACGGTGGGAATATAAAAACACACACAGAAAAACCGTAAACAAACAACACATTTAATAATTCAACATTTCCAACAATTAATTTATAGTAATAATGGATGAATATAAAAACAAAAAAGAAAGATCAAGAATGAGTGACTTGTAGTGGGTGAAATGAGAGAGGAGCATTAGGCACACATATGCGAATCATAAGAAATAATCAGGAGTTTTCCGGGTCACGGTTGGTTCTCCCGGTCTTTGACTTGGATCATATTGTAAAAATTGTCTATTATGTTGTTCATCAACTTCCATGATTGCTGCTTGGTTCCCACATCTATAACAATAATTAGGAGCCGAGAAAATAGTCACCACGGATTCTTGATGAGACCAACTGAAACCCTCCATCACCAATTGATGGGCCCGAGCAATAAGACTTAAATCATTGGTATGATTAAATTGTTCCGAGATATCTTGTCCAAAAGTGAAACCGGCCCCTCTTGGAGAAATCCCCCATCCACCTCTATCATCAGGATCTGACCATAATAAATCACACATGGGACCTTCATGGGGTACTTCTTGGATTCTATTTAATTCTCTAACTTGATCAATGGTTTCAATCATGGGTGACAATCCTCCATGTAAACAAAATACCTTATTGTCTACTAATGCAGTTATAGGGAAATAATCAAATAAATCGGTAAATAATTTCCAAACATTGGCTGAACCGTATTTTCTTAAACATTCATCATAAAATCCATATACTTGAGTAATTTGTCTTGATTCATGATTACCTCTTAGAATCGTAATTCTATTGGGGTATCTTACCTTCATACAAACCAAATATGATACAGTTTCTACGGAATAATAACCTCGATCAACATAATCTCCCATAAATAAGTAATTGGTGTCAGGACAAGGACCACCAATCTTGAATAATTCCATTAAATCGTGAAATTGACCATGAACATCTCCACAAATTGTCACTGGGACTTGTACTGGTTGGACATTTTCTTCAAATTGTAATACTTCAATAGCCATATCACAAAGTTTTTTAACGT
The DNA here is from genome assembly GCA_003676035.1 of Spathaspora sp. JA1. Lineage (NCBI taxonomy): Eukaryota > Fungi > Ascomycota > Pichiomycetes > Serinales > Debaryomycetaceae > Spathaspora > Spathaspora sp. JA1. The sequence goes on along the minus strand of NSGQ01000013.1, from coordinate 163,974 downwards.
CAGCTTCGGCAAGTGGTTCACATTGTGATAATTTATCAATCCATTGATCCAATTGATTGACTGAAGTTAAATTAAGTTCGGATTTTTTGGAAGTTGCCGTTGCAGCTGTTACTTCTGATACTTCGGTACCCGATATTCCTGTGTTTTGCTTGGTTGTTCCTGTTCCTGCTGATGTTGTGGCTGTGGTTGCTGTGGTTGCTGGGTTGACACTAGTAGATTTCAAGTCTTCGACATCTTCCATTGGTACGTCTGTATCTAATTCCATAGTGTGCGGTGTGTTAAATAGAAGTCAATTATTAAGTGTTACCCGGGTGACAATGTATGTATATTGGGAAGTGTGGGAAAAAAATACTGTGAAGATGTGATTAGGTTTTGTCTTAAGGTAAGTACTTGTGGGATGTGCCTATTCTATCCTCTTCAAACTTTTTTGCTTGCTGTAGTGTAGTATTCACTGATATATATATACAAAATAAAATTGAGTAGAGTCGTATGAAAGTCAAATCCACTAGTTCAATTAAGGCTATGTATAAACCAATTGTAATTATATATGTATGCTTTAAAAAAAAAGGGTGTTAGTTTAAAAAGTCTGAAGTTTGAATTTCGTTCAACGTTTGTTTTTTCAGTGGGTTGGTTGGTAACTTGACTTTGGTTTCAAAGTGAGAGTTTTTTTTTTTGTTAGTGACAAAAAAAACATTTGATCGTCATACAATTTTGTTAATGTGTGTGAAAAAAAAAAATGATGAAATTTTAAAATCCCTAAAATAGTCATGTGATACAGGTCATGTGATTTTTTTGGCAACCAATTTCTCTTATATGCTCTATATATTTTAAAAGTATAACTGGATGTTTGAATATGATTTATTTAATAGGGAAACACTTTGATAGCTTAACTGATTAAGTACTGTTACTCATTCCAAAGAAAACTTGGAATTCTAGTCTACTAAACGTATTACTGCTTAACATCTATTAGAAGTATACAACTAAACTATTCCTTGGAACTCTCAATATTACTCAACTGATACAAATTAAAAAAACTATTATTACCAGGTTGACCATTCCCATTCCCAAGATTACCCCCACTATTCCCACCATTCGCACCCATACCTTCTTCAAAACTAGTAGCTGCAAATAAAGAAAGAAAATTCTTGGTACTTGCGGTAAAATGAAGTGATGCAGGAGTATCTGCATCATTATTGTTCCCAGGTGTCATTTGACTTTGATGTGCTTGTGTTTGAACAGGTGGTGGTAGCGCCAATTTAGGTCCATGTTGCTTTTTAGGCACAATTGAGAAAAATCCATCCTCATCTTCCTCCTCTTCATCTTCTTGATCTTCAGGTCTATGTTGTTGTTGTGAAATTTGAAATTCTTCTTGTGAAACCCGGGTGGATGAACTACTATGTGAACGAATATTAGAATCATGGAAATCTTTAAGAAGTTCAGCTAAATCAATATCTTGATCTTTAGGTGAGGATGATGAACCAATCAATGGAAGTAATGGTGGTGGATGTGGTGTCATGGCAAACAGAGCTGGTAATTGTGTCATTGGTCGAGATGTGGCCAGTGGTAATGGTGCCAAATCTCGTTGCTGCGGTGGTTGCTGCTGTTGTCTTTGCTGCTGCTGTTGCTCAGCAAGTAACTGTTGTTCTCGTTCACTTACCCTCTTTCTATATTCACTCAAATTAAGAAACCAATTATTCAAAATCTTATGTGCTCTAACTAACTTATTAATATTATTAAAAAATGGGAAATGTTTAATAAGATTATCACTATACTTTATCAAAATACTTTGTTCATCTTGATTCCGAGCATCTTGAGAATTCTCCTTAGTCTCTTCTTGTTTCATCTCTAAAAATATCTTCAATAAATGAAGTAAAGGTTGACAAGATTGATGGTTTGACATTTGTACTTTGAAAACATCAGAATCTGCCAGATCCAACACTGTATTCAAAACTGAAACTAATAAAACAATAACTTCTTTACATTGTTGGAAATCCCCGGGGAAAATCAACAATAATTTAAATATAATTATACTCTTGAGAATTTCGTGTATGGGTTCATGAACAGGAATAGAACTGATTAACCCTTGTACTTCGGTAAATTTAGCGAAATTCATACTAGTATTATCATAATTTAACAATACATTAAAATTCGATCGATGACATAAATCTTCAATTAAACCATAATCATTAACTATTTTCGTCAAGGCATAGACAAAATTATTTTCAAGATCATTCCCAGGAAGTCCAATAAATGCTCTTAATCTTTGTGAATCTAATCTCACCACAATATCATTGTTTCGAGTAAGATTCAAATTATAGTTATGTGACGAATAAATGACATAATACCGTTCAGCAACATATAATCCGGCAAATAATTCAGCAACAGGTCCTAAAGGTTCATTATTTCTTACATTGATTAATTCGAAATAAGTTATGGCTCGGGAAAGATACAATACCTTTTGATGTTCTTGAGCTTCATTACCATAATTATATACCTGACCTGAATTAGTACTGTTCAAAGTATTTGTCAAGTTTAAAATATGGAAATAATTACACATGTTTAAACTAGCAAGGGATAAATTATAATAAATTTGATATTGATTCAAATGTTGGAAATGATGTTGAGATTGATTCCCGACTGAACGAGGAGGCACAATTGGTGGGACAATAAATGTCATTTCAACAAGGGTATAAATTTCCAAAACTTTGAAATGAATTAAATTTCGATAATTTTTAAAAGCCCGATACATCAATTTCTTTTTAGAATATTGAAGGAAATCTTTGAATTTTTGCTTTTTTAATTTAATTAATATTTCCGAAGTTAATAGATTAACAGTAAGGATGATTAATAACGTCGACAAGAACAATGGGTCATTGTGATGATCAATAAGATTGATTTCCAGATGGAAGGGATTATAAGGAGAATTCTTCATATTGGGATAATTAGAAACTAAGAATTCAACAAGTTTGGAATAATTCACAACTACTGATTTTAAAGTTATCGGTTTAATTAATTCATAAATTGCCGGTTCTTCTCCAATAAGATTAAGATTTTCAATAAGATTAAATGGAGTAACGGTATAATCTTGTGATGAGTTTGCAGTTTCCAGTTTCACTAATGGTGGAGAAACCAATGCTGAAGATTGACCCAGGATAGTGGATTCGACTTCTGATTTTCCTGCAGTCGGGAGTGGAATTGAACCGGAATATGGATTTGGCATAGATAGTATAGGACCGGATCTGGCAGCAGCGACAGCAGTGGCGGCTGGTTGTTCCGAAATGGTTGATGGTTGTTCCGACATTGAAGCAGCAAGGCCATTTGTAGAACTTGCAAGTGAAGAAACATTGGACATAAAAGTAGCAGTTTGTTGTACAGAAATACTCGATGGTGAACTATTTGTACTAGTAATTTCCATACCGGAAGGTTCATGGGAACTTTCCTTAGACATGATCACATTGTTTGTTGAAGACGAAGCCAGTATGGCAGGACGCACCGTAGTGATAGCACTAGCGGCATTAGATGAATTTTCTCCGTTGGGACCTAGGACAGCATTGGCACTTGAACTCCGCAGGGGTTGAGTATTAATTTCTATAACTTCACTTAAACTATTAATTGAATCCAATGTTTTTCGATGTAAATTCTTTGGACCAGATTTCTTACGTTCTCGTAGTTGCGTGCATTTCAAATTATTGGCAACACAATGAGAACACGGTCTTACGGCTTCACATTTAACTTTTCGGATTGCACATCCGTCACAAGCCCTGATGTTTGATTTCTTTTTCTTGGTAGGTTTATTAGTTGAATTGATAATTGTATGTTTATTTGTAAGTTTAGTAACCAGGGAATTTAAAGTATTGGCGCCTCCAGTAGTGAAAAAATTTGAAATCACGGACTCTGGGGAATTATTAGAATCTAGTGAAGATGATCCCACAGTGTTGGTTGAATTTGATTGTTGTAAATTAGTACTGGAAGACATGGAAAGTAGTTGTGGATGAGGCCAATAGTATGAAGTAGGTAGTGATGGTGGGGTTGTGTCAGATGGACCATTTTGTTCTGATTTGAACCCTGTCGGCATTAAATAAGGGTTAGGCATGATCTAGATTTGTTGCTATGGGTTGTTGTTGACAAATAATACAAAAAAAAAATACATAAAAAGGGAAAACAAGTGGTCTAATTAGGAAGATCTAAACCTACTCTCCAGTTTTTTAAGAAAAAGATCTGTCACGGTTTTAACGTCAAAATTAAGTCCCTTTGCAAAGCAGCACAAAAAAATAGGGCACAGCCAAGAACACACACGGGCAACGAAAGAGAAAAACTCTGCCAGATTTGATGACTGCAGTTAATGCACGAATGCGGACAAAGGAATATTCGGGAACTTGTTTTCGTATTATTTGAAATTCTTAATTGTAGTTAAGATTAATGTGTGCCTCATCCATTGTTATAATTAATTAACTTTCTCACCTTTTCCAAAGTGGGGCGGAGACACCCACACATTAGGCCCCAAGCTCTAAAATTTTCTATTTTTCTAATTCTGTGGAGAATTAAAAAATTTCTTTTGTGTCAGTTGTGTAATTTTTGCATTTTTGCGAGAAACAAACCTAATTCAAAGAGTGGGGAAGGAAAGCTGACTAAGACTCTGATTGACGATTTACCTATAAATAGAGTAGTTTCCTACTTTAGATAAGGGCTCGTAAATTGTAAATATTAACTTTAAGAGGGAATTTCTTCTAACCATATGCATAACACGTTTTATCTTTTGTTTACTATATCTTTGGATTGTTCTGATCTGACGCAGACCCCCTCTAGAATAATTTTCATCAAGTCCAATTGGAGTCTTCTTTTGCCTTCTTGGGGACGACAACACTAGTATAAAGGGTGTCAAAATCAATCATGTAGAAGTTGATAAAGAAATGCTTAAAAATATATACACGAATTCAAACCTGTTTGAGAACCGATCTGATCAAACAGCTCTCCCTCTGATTTGACATTAATCTCCAAAGTAGATATTTTGGTTATTCAGTACCGATATGCTCTTCAGAAAATGGTTTGTAAACGGTAGGGTTCAGTAGAAACAGAAAACTACATGAATTTCGAAACGAAGAAAGTACTTTTTAAAAAAAATCAGTCTAATATATATTATACAGTGAAAAAGATTAATAACCAATGGATGCAACTGATCCAGGTTGTTGGATCCATCCATTAACAACGTCAGCAGATAAACCAGCTCCAAAGTTAGTAGAATCGTCAACTTGAACGATATAAACATCAGAACCAGTGAAGACAACAGCAGCCTTTAATGAACCAGAAGTTGGACGGACGAAATAATCTTGAGAACCACCACCACCGCTGTTGGTGTTTTGAGCAGCACCTTGACCACTATGTAAATGAGAAATCAACTTGTTGGAACCAGATGAAAGAATTTCAAATAAATCTAATTCACCACATCCGGTCTTCCAACATGAACAAGTAGCAGCACCATATTGCAAAGTACGTGGGATCTTGGCATTCAATAACCAAACGGCTGGCATATCAGCATTGAATCCTGAACTGCTTCCATCAGAAGGCATTTGGAATTCAAAAACAAAGATCTTGGTAGACCCACCGAAACCATGGTGAGCAACAGATCCGGGACGATAATATCCACATCCAGCACCATCAGTACATTGAGAACCGGCCATAACAACATATTCAGAATTAGAACCAACAGTGACATCACCCAAGGCAACAGGAGAACTGGAACCACCGGAGTTGTCTGAGTTGGCATAAGAAAGAGAGTTACCAAAGGCAGATGACCAAACACCTGAACCTGAACCTCCATGGTAGTTTAAGAATACACAGTTGTCAGCATTTCCTGGGGTAAAGTATGAGCTTCTGACCCAGGCGGCGTCGGTTGGGACGGCCGAGGATTCACTTGAAGTGGCTGATGGTTCAGCAGAAGAGGCTGGTGGTTGAGGTGGTTGGGCTTCAGATTGTTGGTTGTTGTTGTCGGAATAAGTGGTTGGTAATGATGCATCTAAAGTAGTGGCTTGAGTAGTTGATGTAGTGATTGTGTTTCCCTTGGCATCAACTAATACAGTTTCAGTTACTTCTATAATTTCAACTGCTCTCTTGTGTTTGTGGTGGATATGTCTGATTTCACAATCTTCTGCTTGTTCTCTCTTTTGATTGGCTGGAGCTGGGTAGTAGACCCCGAATTGTAATAATTTCAAAGGACCTCTGAAATGAACAGACAATTCTTCATCCAAGGGGGACAAGTTACCTGAGAAGGAGAATGGTTGTTGGGAACAAGTTCCAGTAGTGTCATCCATATTGGTGACATCTTGATAAGTACCTTGGAATCCAACACCTTGGTAAACAACCTTCTTGGTTGCTGAACAGTAGTAGTTTCCGCCAACGTTTTCACAATCCGCTTGTACAGCGACAAGCGAAGACAATATGGTTAATAATGTAGTATATGTGAACTTCATTATCTAGGGTGGTATGAATGGGTTGGGGGTGTAGTTTAAAGGAATGTGAATAAAAAATTTATTAAAGGAGTGACTAAAAGTTAAATCGTTAAACTAGGATGAGCCAAGTTATTTAAACCAAAAAGGAGTGTGTGGTTTATGAATGTTGTTTGTTTAAAACAATAGAAAATTGAAAGGAGCAAAAAAAGGGAAGACAACAAAAATACAAAAAAAATTACATTTCGTGGCAAGTTAGTTTTATATATGCAACCACATCATTTGACACTTTGATTTCTCCCGTTTGTGTTTTGTTTTGATAAAATAGAGTGGTTAATTTTATTTTTCTTTTTTGGAGGATTTACAGCCAGATTGTTTTTGTGTTTATGTTTTGATTTTCTTAAAAAATATTTTCCGTCAGCAAAAGAAAAAAAAAATTTCACGCGAAATGCATTATGGAAATCGGTCGGAACTTTTCGTCAGATCGCCCCTTTCATCACGTGGCCCTTAGTTAAAACTATATCCCGGATTATTTCCGACCGAATTTATTTTTTAACTGCCGAGAAAACGACACGCTTTTGGATATCCTGCAGGTCTTTTTTATGCACGCCTTTATAGCTGGCTATTTCCCAATTGGGATAAATTTTCCTAATCTGATTTGAACCACCAGGTATTAATTGGGAACAATTGCAATTAAAATGAATGGGACATTTCTATTGATTAGCATCGGCTATTTGCTTTGCCTGAGGGAGCATACACAGATCGAGATCTGAATGAGTCGCAGCAAACAACAGAAGTAAAGTGTATTATGTACAAAATAATGGAGTTGACGAGAGAGAAGTAAAGAAAAAAAAATATCTTAGCCGAGGATGAAACAACTTCTTTGCCGATACCAAACTGGATTCTTACGATAAGTTTTTCCACGTTTCATTTGTGCCAGAACCGAAATCGGTTAATCTATAGATGATGTTGCTCTGTTGGAATTCATTTCTTGGAATTCCGCCTTAAATAGGAGGGTAATCCAGCACCAAAGCTTTCGGGTTTTTGCTTAAAAGCTAATTTTTTTAAACCTCAGCCCATCTCAGTTTTTTGCAGAATGTTCGTATTATATGGGGGTTCTAGACTCGAGTAATCGTTGGCCCTACAACTTGGCCAAGCCTTTAAATTAATTGCCAATATAAGTTAATGAGATATGATGACGTTATTAGATCTAATTAATTAGGGCTTGGTTTGTGTTAGGTACAGCTCATCCTTTGTTCCCGCCTCTACTTCTGCTTTTTGTCCTCCTCCTATTTGTTTCATATTTGCATCCACTTTGTTATTCTCGTTGGAACAAAGAAACACATCTTACAATCACTTTGACTTGTAAGTTACCGAGCGAGCCATGTGGACTCAACTATTATAGTTCGATATCAATATTGACTCGGTTTAGAAAAAGAAACGACGATATTATGTTCCTCTTCTAATTAATCTAATATTTTAAAAGCACTAATAAATTAGCCTACGTCATTTCTTCGACATTAAAAATTTTTTTCATTGTTTGAGGCACCATACCTGCATAAGTCCGGATCAAACTTGGAAAAATATTGGAGCTTAACTTGATAAAAGTAGTTCAATATCACCGCCCGAGGCACTGTTCAGAGATGGAGAAGAAAAGCAGTACTGATAAGGCGGTTGATATTGTACTTAGGATGCATCTTTTCTTTACTACAGCTCATAGTGTGTAGATGTGGTAGATCACATTCATGCAACCTGTCTAAATTTCCAACGGATTGTCGAACTATTTTCAACGCACTCCTGAAAAGCGGGGACTTATTGCTTATGATTATGGGTAGATTTTTTTCATTTACGAGTCCTGTATCCTAGACTAGTTTAGAGCCCTGTACTGTTTTTGTTACCGGATCTTGCTTTAGTTTGGTTTTGTGGTTTATTAAAACATTCACCTTCGCCCGCATAGCTTCATTTGCAGTTATCGAATATAGTTTTACAAGAATGTTGTAAGCTTCGATGTAGAATGTAGCAAATCGTTCTAATCTTTGGTACCGTTCTTCCAATAATTCTTCATATGATAATGCACATTTTCGCAACAAAATGCAAAATATTCTTGATAAAAGAGAATGCTTGTGAAAGATTAATCAATTTTCAGTTTCTATCCTTAAGAACTACATTAGAATATAACAGCACCTTTATATCGAAAGTTAAATCAAGAATTTACAGTATCAACATGATACCTTATTACTCTAAAAGAACGAATCGAATGTTATAATCGGTATAAACTCCAAAAGACTTATTTTCTATTCGCTTCTGCATTAAATAGAACGAAAATTTCTCTTCAAATGGTAACTAGAAACATTAGTACCAAAGTTTCATATGGACATGATACAAATGGCTCTATATCTAATGTTGTCTACATAATCGAAGGCATTTTGCATCAATTAAACGTTCTCTGTTGCAAAAAACATCAGGACACCCAAAACATCCAAACATACATACTTTTCAAGTACAACAACTACTAGTGTATTTTTTTCGCGATGAGTCTCTATCAAAAGATCCATCCAATTGAAGCAAACACACAATGTCACAACGTAAACGACAAAGACGAGACTCGTTAGCTGAACAAGTAGCCGAAGCAGCTGAGCTTTCACTTAAACTTCATCCACGTCCCGACACACCCAATGAATTGATTCATCATGATGCTGGAGAGTTTCATAATCTAGTTCGTCATAAAACCACGGCTGCCCAAGCTGAAGAACTTGAAAATGCCAGTGTTAATCCATTTACTGGAGAACAATTCAGTCAACAATACGTCAAGATCTTGGAAGTGAGACGTGATTTGCCTGTCCATGCTCAAAGAGATCAATTCTTGGAAACGTTCCATTCTAGTCAAATTATGGTGTTTGTTGGGGAGACGGGGAGTGGTAAGACGACACAAATTCCTCAATTTGTATTATATGATGAAATGCCCCATTTAACTGGGAAACAAGTGGCATGTACACAACCTAGAAGAGTTGCGGCCATGAGTGTTGCTGCGAGAGTTGCTGATGAAATGGATGTTAAATTGGGAGAAGAAGTTGGGTATTCTATTAGATTTGAAAATCGGACTAGTAACAAGACAATATTGAAGTATATGACTGATGGGATGTTACTTAGAGAAGCAATGGAAGATCATGATTTGTCGAGATATTCATGTATAATTTTAGATGAAGCGCATGAAAGAACGTTAGCTACGGATATATTGATGGGATTACTTAAACAAGTTAGTGTAAGAAGACCAGATTTAAAGATTATTATCATGTCAGCTACTTTGGATGCGGAAAAGTTTCAAAAATATTTCAATGATGCTCCATTGTTGGCTGTCCCGGGTAGAACTCATCCTGTTGAGATTTATTATACTCCGGAGTTCCAACGTGATTATGTTGATGCTGCTATTCGTACTGTGCTTCAAATTCATGCTACTGAAGAAACCGAAGGTGATATTCTTCTTTTCCTTACTGGTGAAGAAGAAATTGAAGATGCATGTAGGAAGATTTCTCTTGAAGGAGATGAACTTGTTCGTGAACAAAATTGTGGTCCATTGAAAGTATACCCACTTTACGGTTCCTTACCACCACATCAACAACAACGAATCTTTGAACCTGCTCCAGTTAACCCCAACCCCAAGGGTCGTCCAGGAAGGAAAGTCATTATTTCCACCAATATCGCTGAAACTTCCTTGACTATAGATGGTATAGTATATGTTGTCGACCCCGGGTTTTCCAAACAAAAAGTATATAATCCAAGAGTACGTGTTGAATCACTTTTAGTTTCCCCCATTTCCAAAGCCAGTGCACAACAAAGAGCCGGTCGTGCCGGTCGTACACGTCCTGGTAAATGTTTTAGATTATACACGGAAGAAGCATTCAAGAAGGAATTAATTGAACAATCATACCCGGAAATCCTTCGGTCAAACCTTGCATCTACAGTGCTTGAACTTAAAAAACTTGGAATTGATGATTTGGTTCATTTTGATTTCATGGATCCTCCAGCACCAGAAACCATGATGCGTGCTTTGGAAGAACTTAATTATCTCGAATGTCTTTCCGATGAAGGTGATTTAACCGCTTTGGGTAGAATGGCTTCTCAATTCCCGCTTGATCCTATGCTTGCTGTGATGTTAATTGGTAGTCCTGCTTTCCAATGTTCAGAAGAAATCCTTACTATTGTCGCCATGCTTTCTGTGCCTAACGTGTTTGTTAGACCAGCAAGCGCAAGAAAGAGAGCTGATGAAGCGAAGATGCATTTTGCTCATCAGGACGGAGATCATTTAACGTTGGTTAATGTATATGAAGCATTCATATCGCCACATACTGCCGAAGTAGGAGCCCATCAATGGTGTAGAGACAATTTCTTGAGTTATCGTTCACTTCAACTGGCCAAGAATGTTAGAAGTCAACTTAATCGGATTATGGAGAAACATGATTTGGAAATTGTTAGTGTTTATCAACAAGTTCCTGAACCTGAATATTGGGATAATGTACGTAAGGCATTAACTGCTGGATTTTTCATGCAAGTAGCCAAGAAAAAGAGTGGTACCAAGGGATATCTTACAGTTAAAGATAATCAAGATGTGTTGATACATCCCTCGACTGTATTGAGTAAAGAAGGTGAATGGTTGATTTATAATGAATTTGTTCTAACAAGTAAGAATTATGTTAGAACGGTAACCTCGGTTAAGGCTGATTGGTTGGTTGAAATTGCTCCGAAATATTATAATTTGGAACATTTTGCCAAGGGTGATTTCAGATTAAGTTTGGAAAGAGTTATTGATAGAGTAGAAAAGAAGAGAAAGTAGTATATAACATATATTGACTAATAATAAATAGAATTAATCCGTTTACTCTTTTACTAAAACACTAGCTGCACCCATCCCAGTACCAATACACATTGAAGTGATTCCAATATCTCCAGGTTTCATTAATCTCAATATGGTAGCATATTGTCTAGCACCAGTACAACCTAATGGATGACCCAAGGCAATAGCACCACCATTCAAATTAACCTTGGCTCTATCAATACCTACAGTATCAATAGAATACAAACATTGACCGGCAAACGCTTCATTTATTTCAAATATGTCAATGTCATTGACTGCTAACCCAGTTAATTTAAGAACTTTTGGTATGGCGACTGCTGGACCAATACCCATAATTTCAGGTGGGACACCAGCAACCGAACAATTAACAAACTTGGCTTGAGGTTTGTAACCATTTTGTTCAGCAAAGCTACGTTTCATTAAGAGAACAAGTGCTACACCATCAGTGACTTGGGATGAATTACCCGCAGAGGAAGCACCATCGGCTTTGAATGCTGGTTTGATCTTGGCGAGTTTTTCCTTGGTGACTCCTGGTCTTATACCTTCATCTTTGTCGACGGTGATTAATTTCTCCTTTGGTGGTTTGTCTTCATCTTCATCTTCATCATCGTCATCGTCTTCATCTTCGATCCAAACTTGAAGTGGTAAAATTTCATCCTTGAATTTCCCCTCACGTTGGGCCTTTTCAGCCTTTTGGTAACTTTGAGCAGCAAATTCATCTTGATAATCACGAGAAATTTTGAATTGAGCCGAGATGTTTTCATTAGTGATACCCATACTAGTACCATTCTTGACAAATTCTGGATGATCAGCAAGAGCAGGATCAATACGAGCAATGGCACTGGGACCATAATCTTTACTCATACTTTCAACACCACCAGCCAATCCACATTCAATTTCACCACACTTGATACGATTAGCAACTTGACTAATTGACATTAATCCCGAGGAACATTGACGGTTTAATGCGATGAATGGGACAGTGTGTGGTAATCCAGCAGCCATGAGGGCACCACGATGTTCAAAATCTCCAGCACGATGTTTCAAGACGTTCCCAATGGCACAATCTTGAATGATACTTGGATCAACCTTGGTCTTTTTAATGAATTCCTCGGTGAAGTTCTTTAAGAGGACTTCGGATTTGGTGTCTTTGAATGACCCTTTACCTCCCTTGGCTAATGCAGAACGATAAGCAGCAACGACAACAACGTCATCAGGATTCTTTTGCAAGATTTGAGATTTTGTCATACTAAAGTGAATTATAAAAGATATAAACAGTAAGGACTAAGTTGAATAAAAAATTGAAATTGGAGAAATGTAGTGGAATATAAATACAGTTATAATTTGCTTATGACAAAGGTTCTGTGGGGAAGGAGAAAAGGAAAAATGGAAAATGGAAATTCAACGGAGAAAAAAAATTATTAAGCTTTGGAGAACCGCGGAAAACCTTGGAAATTTGTTAAATAGGCAAGATATGGTAAGAATGGTTCGTAATGCCTCGGAAAAGATAGACAGAGCATAAGAGGATGTCCTGAAGGTATTTGGGAGTCTGCCGTAGGATGGCAATCGCTCATAAACTGTATTATAGTGTACGCTTAATGTATAGAATAGCTTGTAGCGACCGAGGCACTTCTTTTTTTTGGGCTCCGGCTTGTGATATTTTTTTAGGGCTATCTGGGGTATCTCCGAAAAAATCAATGAGACCTGTATATAAGATAAGTTACCAGTTATGGGCAACAACGATGAACACCAACTTTTGTGCTAAGTTATCTATGACTATGCCGTGGTTGCCATAACTGATAAATGGTTTGAGTATAGCGGTCCAATAGTAAGGACGTGAGTGAATCAGTGCTCTGATTTCTGTTAATGGTGCGCAAGCTGATTCTGTTTCCAGATTTATTGAGCTTCCCATTCATGGTATCATTACTACTCTCAAAATCACAAATTCCACGATCGAAGGGCCCTAAATAATATGGAGAGGAGTCGGCCCAGAAGCATTTGCTATGGATGGAATACGTTAGAAAACTGGTTTAGTTCATACCCATCGGAGTTAACTAGCCATTCATCTTCAACTCAAGATCGGATTTGTTATAATATAGAATCTGGTGGTTTATCCTTACTAACATCCATTCACAGCACAGCAATGCAGGAATAATTATTACTAGTTAATACCATTACACTACTAACTCCTAGTATGGCTTAGCATGCTAAGAGACAACCAGTCTGTGCAGTACAAGTTAATCACGTGCATGATTTCCAAAAGTTGTTTCAAGTTTTACGATCGGGTGTTAACATCCCATCAACCTAGTTCTTTTTGATAGCAACATGAACATACCATGCTGCTGTGCAATTCATCATGTTCTTCATTATGTTCATTAATGGTCAGTGAATATCACCTAAACACTCGAATAAAATCAGCCTTAAAAACAGAGTTGACTTCAATATATGCCATTCGAGTTCGAAAATCAGTTCGATTTGCAAGAAGTTTAACCAAAGTGAGAATATTTGACGATTTAGAAAGTCCCATTACTGTCAGCATTCCTGGGTGTTTGCCAATGCAGACCGAAGGAAGTTAAGGGTTCGTCTAGGATTGATATGTTTATGATTGCTGTTTGGCAGTGGAGGAGGGGTCAAGGTATTCCTCTATTTTGATTGGCTCGAATGGGGTGTTTGTTGATAACTTTTTTGCTACTACGTATTAGACGATTTACTAGTGAAGGTGTTGTCCTATTCCGGAAGGTGCCCCCAGGAACCGGTACGACGAAAAAAATTATCTTCAAGGGTTCGCTAGTTTTGTGAAACTTTGAAAGCTAACACACGCGTCAGGGAAGAAACCACAGGTGTACAACCAACCGTTGGTTAGGTTAGGTGGTTAAGTGAATGGTAATTAAATTACACTTCCTTGTTTGGAAATTTTGAGAATTTTGCAATTGATATTTACGATGGGATCTGCCTGTGTTACTAGTAGGCTAAGTATCGATTCGGTATTATCCAACTGTATAATAAGTCGTAGCTACTCGGAGTGTCATACAGTATTATGCTGTCATGCCTGGACATGTTGTCCATCGTGATCCAATTGGGGTTTAGTGATTGCTTCTTGTAAATATTTTTAAAGCTAGTGGCTTAGTCCAATATACGCGTAATGTAAACAATCTAGGTAAATGCTGTCCTCTTTTGTGCGTAATCTCTCGATCTAACATCTCTTGTTTCGGGCTTGCACACTACTCTTTGTGTATTTATGGTTTCTGTCTATTATTAGCCAAGACAATTTTAGCCGAATCGAGACCGACCAAAAAATTAAACGATTTATTTTAAAACCATCAACCAGATATTGAATTTTCTACCACTCCATTCTATACTATTCACAATGGGTTCTTTGGTTGTATGTATAACTCAATCCACCAATCAATGCACCAATTACTAACAATTACCAGTCCAAACTTTTCAAGAATCGGGAAATGAGAATCTTGATGCTTGGTCTTGACAATGCAGGAAAGACCACAGTGTTATATAAGCTTAAACTAGGCAAGACACTGCAGACGGTGCCGACCGTTGGATTCAATGTTGAGACTGTAAAACACAAGAATGTTAGTTTTGCAGTATGGGATTGTGGTGGACAAGAAAGAATTCGACCACTTTGGAGACATTATTTCACAGGTACCAATGCCTTGATTTATGTAGTTGATTCCAATGATCGGGAACGATTAGAGGAAAGTAAGAAGGAATTGTATAGAGTTATCACCGATAAGGAATTGACTGATTGTTTACTTGTTGTGTTGGCAAATAAACAAGATTGCGAGGGTGCGATAAAACCAAAGGATTTGATTGATTTGTTTGAATTGAAGGAATTAAGTGGGAAACATACCTGGAGTGTCATTCCTAGTATTGCTACTGATGGAACTGGATTGGTGGAAATGTTGAATTGGATTAGTTCACACAGTAAGTAAGTTCACCCAGTAGAGGTTCATAGAGCTTTCACAATTTCACTTCTTTATTTATTTTTTAAAAGTTTATATTTATATATACCTTGGTAATTTATTTAGTCCAAACACTAACTTCACCAGATTCTTCTCCGAAATACGCTTTTTCAGCCAAATCAGTAAACAATCCAGTTTCAACAACACCAACAAGTGCCTTGATTTGATCATGCAATTTCTTTGGGTTTGTAACATTTCCGAAATCAGCATCAAGTAAGAAATTATGATTATCTGTAATTACCGGACCTGCTTTTGCCTTACCACCTGATCTCAAATCAACCTTTCTGGCACCTAACCCTTTCAAATCATTGATTACTTTAGCATATGCATTAGGGACAATTTCAATTGGTATACCTTGAGTCCATGCTGTTCCCAACACATCTGACTTTTTACGATAATCAGCAACAACAATGAACTTGTCAGCAGCAGCAGCGACTAATTTCTCTTGGAATAAACATGCTCCTCCTCCTTTAATACAGTCTAAATTGGGGGCTACTTCGTCAGCACCATCAAATGCAATGTCAATGTGTGGATATTGTTCAATAGTACCTAATCTTAATCCATTATCAATAATCAATTGTTGTGATTGGAATCCAGTGGGGATACACACGAATTCCGACTTGTTGGCAAGTTGTCCAATACGTTCAGCAATATAGACCACAGTTGATCCTGATCCAATCCCAACGACTTTAGGGGAGGCTGGGAAGTTTTCATCAACGGCACGATATGCTGCTAATTTCTTTGCTGCTTCAACAGTGGACATATTGATTGAGAGTTTATTAGTTAAAGAAATGAATCTTCTTATCATACAACCACAATTTGGAAGCAATTATAAAATATTAGTGTGGGCGTGTGTGTGGGTGAGACCGATGTCGCACGTTTGTGTGTATGTTTGGATGCGCAACCACCTTCCGTGGGGTCATTAGCAATGAGGATTAAATCATTGTTTAATGATGACTAAATTAGGGCTGTGCCCTAACCGTTACACTTTCCACGTGATTCGGGCCTTGGTTTGAAATTTACAAATATTCCATTTCGGTTCACACACGACTCCCACAAACACTCAGCCAAAACTTTTTTTCTCCTGTCTTGTGGATTTACCCTAACATAATACACAATTTACAGTTTACGTCTAATCTGTAAAACAAGTCAATTTGTATAGTGAATTTTTTTCACTTTTAAAAAACAGAAAAAACAGTCAACTTTTGAGAGAAGTTAATCCATACAATTTACCTATAGTCAATATGTCTGCAGTTAACAAGATCTTAGCTGAAAAGCCAACTGAATTAGAATTGAAAGTTGCCCAAGCTTTCATTGACTTGGAAGGTCAAGCTGACCTTAAGGCTGACCTTAGACCATTACAATTCAAATCCATTAAGGAAATTGATGTTAATGGAGGTAAGAAGGCTCTTGCTGTTTTTGTTCCACCACCATCATTACAAGGATACAGAAAGGTTCAAACTCGTTTGACTAGAGAATTGGAAAAGAAGTTCCCTGACAGACATGTTGTTTTCTTGGCTGAACGTCGTATTTTACCAAAACCTTCTCGTAAGGCTAGAAAACAACAAAAGAGACCAAGATCAAGAACTTTAACTGCTGTTCATGATAAGATCTTGGAAGATTTGGTTTTCCCTACTGAAATCATTGGTAAGAGAGTTAGATACTTGGTTGGTGGTAATAAGATTCAAAAGGTTTTATTGGATTCAAAGGATTCAACTGCTGTTGATTATAAATTGGACTCTTTCCAACAATTATACTCTAAGTTGACTGGTAAGCAAGTTGTCTTTGAAATCCCAGGTGAAACTTATTAAATTGTATATTAGACCAACACATCACACATCAAATCAACAACAATTTTATAGCACATTTTTGATACTAGGTATTAGAAATAAAAGGTTAATACAGAATAAGTTGTAGTATCGCACATCTATTACTCTAGCTAAGTTCTACACTTTTTTGACATAACTCGTGGGGAACACTCCTCTGGCCCCGTTAAGCTCCCCCTCGGTCCATCCACTTCCATCGGTATCCTCTTGAACCAAGACAATCTTATCTCCAGCACGTATAGATATCTCGTCATCTCCATCAGCAGTATAATCGTATAACGCCTGGACATAACTTACTTTCTTACCTCCACGTCTAGGTGCAACTGCAGGACCTTGTTTCTTTGTCTTTTGTAACGAAGATAAGGACGTGTTATCAGATTGGATGATTTCAAGGTAGGACGTAGGCACTAAACCTTTCCCGGCTGATGCTTCGATAAGCGTCCATCCTCCGTCGTCTGGTTCAAGAACTGTAACCGATTCTCCGGCAGTTATACTAGTTTCGTCACTTCCTGTAGCCTGATACTCATAAAGTGCCTTGGCGTTGCCACTATCACCACCTGCTGTAGACGTTACCGTTCTGTTTCTACGAAGGTTGAAAATCCCGGTACTGACGTGAGAAAGGGTAGTGTTTGTCTTTGTAGTAGACAATGAATGAGTACTTGAATCATCCAGTGCAACTCCCGAGTCTTTTTCCTTCTTTTTAAACAAGGACCCAAATGTAGATTTCTTCTGTGTGATTGGGGCAATATAACTGAGATCCTGATCACCAGCAAAATTTTGAATGATTTCAATTTCAACTTCGGCACGGACCCTTTGAGTATCCTCTTTGATAAACTTTTCCAAAACCGAAAGTGAACCAAGAAGAGATGAATCGAATTTAAGTGTCAAATTCTCACTTTCTTTCTTACGCTCACTTGTAAACTCTTCAAGTTTCTGTTTAATATCAATACATGACTGTTCATACTTGGAATATTGTCCCAGTGCTGTGTTCAACCTCTTTTTCAAAACTGTTAATTCCGGCTCTTTAATAATTAAACTCTCATCATCATGCCAAATACTCGAAGGTATAAAGTAAAAATCAGCCGGTTCTTTCCAATCTAGTTGATTATGCTTTATAAACATAGCAACATCCAAATGAGGTTTATTCTGATCAATTGTTTGATCAATACTATGTAATTTCTCCTTAACTTTATCATTGGAATTCCGTTCAATAATACTAGCATTCTTAAGTAGTTTATTAACTAAGCTCACCCTATCTTGATTCAATTCTTGTAAATAATCTAATAATTCCGGAATATCTTGATAATAATATTTATCCTTGAGTCGATTAGCCGTATTTATCTTGATTAAATATTCATTCTTGCCATTATTCATATCAACACTCTTTTCATCTAATCTCTTGGTATACTTTTCTGAATTATTCCGTTCCAGTTTCTCCCTTGCTGATTCAGTAGCCTGACACAACACATCATACGCCTTTTTCGCCTTGTTGACTTCTTCTTCAACACCTTTCTTCTCCTTGGTTAAAAAATCATTTATAGCGTCAGTACTCCGGACAATCCGTTCACATTTCGCCTTTAAGGACATCACATTACTCCCAATCATGGTGGCGAAATCTGTCGCTAATTTAGCTCGTTCATTAGCGATAGCTTCAGTTTGTGATAATAATTCAGTCCATAATACTAAACTGGCACATTCTAAACTACCTGGAGTAACACCGGGTTCATCACCGACAGATAAACTGGCACTGAGTTTGGATTTCTTGTCAAATTGTCGTTTACATAATTCTTTTAATTTGCTGGAGTATTCTTTTTCAATGGTGGATCGTTCACGATAGAATTCATCAATGTCGGCTAAGAAGTTGATGTTGTTGTTTATCCATTTGACTGTTGGTTTGTATGAATCCTTGAGTTCGTTTCCTATTGATATTTCTGACATTGTGTTGAGTGAAGGTGTATTTGTGTATGTGGTATAGGGGAAAGATATTGGTGTCAAGTTAGTGCGGGAAATGGACGCGAAATCCGGGCCCTTGCCCCACCAAAATTGTATTGGGTAGCGCGGGAGTATTAGGGCCAAGGGGAGTATCGCGATATTAACTGCTAATACATCCAGAAATGGTGCTACTGCTGTACTTGAATTGATTACAATTGTAATAAGCAGATATTCTGTATCCTGAAGTTAGATATTTTTGAAGTAACTAGTGTTAGTTTATAGTTCATAGTGGGGTGAAACATAATTTAGAGTTTAAAGATATTCTTCTGCCCCGCCGACTTTACAAATCAACCTTCGATCAGGCGTGTGTTGTTAAGCTAATAACATGTAATCTTGTTTCATTTCTTCAACGAACTTCCTGTGTGGAGTGTTCCCTGGCATTAACTTACAGTTGCACCCACGGTGTGCAAATTTCCTTGAGAAAAACTTACGTCCAATTTCCACGCACAGGAAACAATACGCCGGCGGGGGGTCATTTTTACAACAAGTTCAACCTAGTACAACTTTCCACACTTTAGTATTTGCATTCTTGTCGCATTGAACCCGACACGACCTTACACTTTACACTTTCTTCAATTGCCTTACCCCAACACACTTAATATATCTTCACATTGGTAGGTGGTCGGAAAAACAAGCTTGTTCAAATTGCAGCGACATTATTATCCAAGAGATTATATCCCTTTAATCAACACCCTTCAATCACACCCCCACCACCACTAGTCAACCGTCGATCTAAAGTCAATTTACTCTGGGATATATACAAGGATTATCGCTCCCTCAAAAAGAGCCATTTCCCACCAGATCACCACCATCGATATCCCCTTCCCTACTTCCGATTCAAACGCAGGAAAATGGATCAGAGACCACTGTCTCCTTCCTCACCCGATGAATTCGCTCCTGTTTCCCGTAGACAACGATTGCTCGGTTTAGCTAGGGCAACTAGAGACACATACATTCCGAAAATATCCAGCTCAGTCAGCTCAATTGCTTCAGGATACTCCCGTGCTTTAAATAACAACCCTACCGTTGATGTATATGATGAAGAAGGAAGATTGATCTTGCCTAGTGGGACAACCATACATTTATTCCCCTCATACACTCGATACCAAGATGGAACGTATTACATTGACGTCAAGGGTTGGGTATCATGCCCTGGATTAATGACTCGTAAGAATAGGTTGATCCTATCCCTAGCGAAACAAATCACAAAGTATAATAATAATAACACCACACAAGCATTGAATCAATGGCAGAGTGAACTGATTAAACAGGATATATTAAACAGTGATGGATCAGACACGGAATCGGTGATTCTGGAAGGAAGTAACACCAGTGGGGAACTACAACCTGCAAGTCCCGTGTCGTCTAATGGATCCACTACTGAAGACTTGATTAAGGAACGATTGGCGTGTTTTATCGCGAGGTCGATTCCGAATTCCGAGATTTTAATTGTCATTGGATCAGTGGAGAGTATTGACGTTGAAGATATAGTCACCCAAACGGTATTCACGGACAATAATGGTCATTTCGAAACCACACTTGAAGTGACGTATAAACCATCGGTAGTTCAAGCAAAATCCGCCAATACGGAGACAATCTTTGCATTTCAAGATGTGTTACTCTTACCTAATGGTGGAATTGGGATAATTTCCGATATTGACGATACGATTAAACTTACAGGTGTAATTGGCGATAAGCGAGAATTAATGACTAATTTACTTTTGAATGAAGTTAGTTCATGGAATATACCGAATGTTATTAATTGGTATCATGAAATGCACAAACATTCCCTAGTTAGTTTCCATTATGTTTCTAATTCCCCCTGGCAATTATTTTCCACTATAAGTCAATATTTCAAAGCGGTGAATTTACCACCAGGATCGGTTCATCTTAAACAGTATACTGGGAACATTATATCTAGTCTAATGGAACCAAGTAGTTCAAGAAAGAAACGAGCATTGTATAAGATATTGAATGATTTCCCGGAAAAGAAGTTTATATGTGTGGGTGATTCAGGAGAGTATGATCTTGAAGCTTATGCTGATCTTGCCAAATCGTATCCTGGTAGAGTTGCCAGTATTAATATAAGATATGTCACCAATTCATTTTCCGATGTTGATGATCAGAAGATTTTTACTGAATTGAAGAGATTATTGAATAGTAATACTCGACATGGTGTTGTTACTAATCTAGAAGTAGCTAGTGTTTCTTCCGAACACATGACTGATTTGATTGATTTGTCGGATGAGGTCAAACCAAGAAAACTTCCACCTCTTGTACCAAAGAAACCAACATCACTCAAGGGGAATGCAGTTGAACGGAAACCACCATTACCGAATCGTCCTCTTCAACATGCGCAAACCGATTCCTTACTAGTGGTACACCCTTCGTCACCTCCTTCATCTTCAAACATAGGCTCAGATGGGAATTCAATTGACTTGTCAGATTCACCACCACCTATCCTTCCTCGAAGGCCAGGACATTCATATACAGAAGGTGCGACCCACGATGAAATTAGTAGTATTATGGAATCACCAAGTTTCTACGAATTAGAAGAGATGGATAAGAAAGGAGCTACGTGGATTAGAAGAATAATTACAGCAATGTATGATTTAGAAGAATCAGGTACAAGAATAAATTTATTTGTTGATGATGATGTTCAATTTTTTGAAAATAATAATTTAGAATTGGTTGAATTACTTCGGAAACTTAATATAAAGTAGTAGGTGGTTATATATGTTAAATCTATTTAAAGTTGTATATTACCCGGATTTTATGCGAATGAGATTTTAATTGGGGTTAATCCAAGACCCGAAATGAAAATCATGTAGATGTTTGTTCTGTGGTGGTGGTTGTGGTGGTGTCAGTGGTAGTGCCGTTGGCTTGTTCGGCAGTTGCTTCCGCAACTACCTCACTTATTTCTTCCTGATAATATTCTTGAGCATTTGATCCATCACCATAATCCTTAATATTCTCATCTTCTTCAGTCGCAGGTAAATCCTGTTTAAATTGAGATAAATCCCAAGAATCACCTTCATCTTCCTCGGTATAATATTGATTACTAAATTTCTGTAATATGATTTCCCGTCCAGTCAACGGTCTCTTTCCCTTCTTTTCATCTTCCTTCCTCTGCAACTCTCTCTTATTCAACTGTTCTTGTTTCCACTTCTTGAACGTCTCCTGAGTAATTGGAGTAAACTTTGACTTATCCAATTTACTTCTTTCCAATTCCAAAAACTCTTCTAGAGTAATCTGAGGTTCTGCTTCCGCCGCTATCCTCTCCAATCTCTTTTGTTCCTTCGTCTTCAACACAAACCCAGCCGGTAAAGAATGTCTATATTTACACTCATTCCCACCATTAGGACATACCCAAAACCAACCATACTTCCCATTTTCCACCGCATCAATGAAATATTTACACACAATATCCGTCGTAGTCTTGGGGTTCCCGTGTTTTGAAGAAATAACTTTTCTCAATTTATCTTCATCCCAATTATCCATCGTATCATTCTCCTTATCGTCCTCCGCCTCCGTTCTCGAATCAGTATACAAATCCTTCTTTTGCACCTTCCGTCCTACATTTGGATCATGACTAAACTTACATTTGTTACCCTTGGTACATAACCCCTGTTTGAAAAACTCACAAAGAATACTCTTGGGATCAACTCCAAAGGGGACTTTCTGGGGCTGGATTCCAAACAAGGCAGCAGCTTCTTTTTTGGCTTGTTCAGCAGCTTTCAACTCGTCAGCTCTTCGTTTAGCATCCTCAGCTTTCTTCTTGGCAAGTCCTCCATCTATACCGGCTTGTATTTGAGAAATTTGTTGTTGAACTTTTTTAGACTTGTTTTTGTTTTTCATCCCAAAGGTCTTGTCTTCGGCCGATTTGGCCTTGGCCTTAGGTTGTGGTTGTTTCTTCTTTGGTGGCATAGTGTTAGCGTGTAGATCGTATTGCTGTTAGACTTCTCTTTTGAAATTTTTTTTTTATTTTAATTTTTCACCACAAGGTCGTGTGCATTTGCAACAAAATTGTTGATTTGGAACATTTGGTAGCGCTGGGGAGTAGGGTTGCAAATAAGGCAAAGTGAGTGTTAGTTGGAACTGGTTTTTCTATAGAATTGACATTGTATAACCTTCCATACGTGGAGTATATTTACCAATGGAACTTGATAAACTTTAAGTCCCAACGAAAGGGTGCAACCAATTTCAAGCGTGTTGTAGTATGTCATAAAGGGGAACCCCGTAGGACCTACCCACAGTTAACACACAGAGTTAAAACTACAAGCTATTACTTTATAACTATATTCATTATAATCATGTCTATCTAAACTTTTGAGATACTTTACGTTTTTCAATTCCACCCGTAGGACTACTTCTAGGCCCTGCACTCTTGTAATTCCGTTTAACATCAGGAGTAGCCACGGTGTTACTACTTATTGAATTATTTGACGTTTCTTTACTAATCACCCTTTTTGACCTTTTCTTCCCACCAAGCAATCCTTCAAACCTTCCATTTTCCAATTCTGGCGTGATGATAAACGTTCCTTGACTAGCTGGACTTATTGGCGTTTTGAAATCCGTTGGTGTAATCGGTGGGAAATTAGACCCGATAGTGCTTCCCATTAATGGCGTAGTTGTGAAACTTTTGGGCGTGTTTCGATTACTTCTGAATGGAATATATGATCTCTTACCGATAACCGGCGTGTTTGCCACACTTGATCCAATAGAATCTGCCAAGGTTGTCTTGAATGATGAACTTGATTGCGTCCTAGCTAAACTTCTATTAAGTATAAGTGAAACCTTTTTATCATACACGTTAGGTGGGGAATCCATAGGTAACAGATAATCACTCGAGTTGGTATCAACCGACGCAGAATGTAAATGATGATGACTTGTCTGAGGATGATGATGATGTCCACTTGGTTCTTGATTATCCTTGGTAAAGAATGAATCGAAATCGTCTAATGCAGCCCATACGTTACTCAATGAAGCTTCGGGTTCATCTACAGCTACCGACACCGTATCTCCGAAATCCATGGCAGCGATACTCTGTTGAGTCATGTGGGAATAATAATCCTCCATATGAAATTGAATCGTCTCTTCACTCTTTGCCTCTGTTTCTTCTTCATAAACCACCGCCGTATCTGCCGGAACAGTGGCGGTTGCACCACATGTGGAGAACACAGCATGCACGTTATTTCTGGTACTTGCCGCCGTAACAGCCGGCATAGGGATAGACCAGCCAGTTTCATCAGGTATGCCAAACAACGTAGCGGTATTCTCATATTCTTTCTTCATTGACGTGTTTCCCAAACTCATTCTCAATACATCACGATCTAATTGTGATCCCAGGATAATCACGGCTTCATCCAATACTTCCAATGCCGGTTTAGCGAAATCCGTCAATAATAATCGTAACAATGGTGATATTAAATCTGCCCCTACTCCGACAAACTCATCGCGTTGTAAATCAACCAAGGGGAATATATGTTTTAAAATACTCATGGTTTCTAATTTAACCCAGGGGATCTTGTTCGACAACATTCCAAGCAATGTAACCAACGCCTGTGCTTCATACTGCGGGAAGAATGAGTTCTTAATTGTGAATATTGTCTGCACCAAGAAATCCTTTTTCGATCGGAATCGATTCTTCAGTAAACTAATCAAGATCTTGGAAAGTGATGACAATTTCCCATCGTTTGTCTGATCAGTTAATTGACTAATGGCAATCGCCGTACTTTCCACATCTCCCGGAATAACCTTCTGATCTAATGCATGTAAAAACCTAGGAAAATTAGCTAATACCGACATGAGAATTCTTGAATCTCCATTCCCAATAATCTCACTATCCTTTAAAGTAATCAACTTATCCAAGAATTTCAAACTTGGTTCCCAAGAACTTGAAGATCGTAAACCAACCATCACAATTTGTTGTAATCCTTCGAATTTACCCTCCCATTTAGGTGGGAATGTTGAAATTAAACAAGATACAGTATCAGGAGCATCTAAATCTATCTTTGACACGAATTTATTCATGGTTGACAAAACTTCTATAAATTCTTGTTCATGAATTGTACTTAAGCAAGCGACACTTGACCAAAACAATTGGGGGAAATCAATCAACTTTTCCGAATCTAATTCCGCAGTTATGGCATTCAACGTCATGAGAATCTGCATGGCAAACCCTTGAATATCTACAATCTCATCGGATATTGTATTTGACAAACGATGCAACATATCCTTCAACATCCCCTGATCCAAAAACGACAACAAGGACCGGAACAACTGGAATGATCTACATGCAATATGTCTTACAGCACACGTAGTCGCCCATTTTAAAGAAACCCTACTCCAATCATCTTGAATTGTAGGAACAACAGGTATAAACACCAGCAAGACATTCCTCACTAGCAAATCCATATTTTTCGGTGTTCTCGCGCCCTTTTTATCATTGTTTAAATCATCATATACCCAAAGACACTTTATATGATCTTCTTGTCTCAAGGTTTCAATGCATTGATTGCATGCATCATTGGGTGAATCATGTAATGCTATGGAATGGATTAAATGAACAAGTAATGATTTCGCCAGATCTTGCACAATTATTAAATAATGGTCTAGTAGTGAAAATCCAATATGTAACAACAAGGGTAATTTATCAAGCATAATTATATCATTCTTTATGGTAAACAAGTCAACTAGGAATATAAGTGATAATTGACCAATTGAAAACACGGCATCTTTTTCATTCTGAACCACAACTTTACTTAAATCAGCTACGTATGGAAACGTGTTGTCTTCTTGTGGTGGGGCATGTTGTTGTGGAGGAACCATCATTTTAGGTTGTAAATTATTTATAAACTTGTCAATAACGTATAATGGATCAGGATGAGAATAAGTTAGGTAATCGATAATTTGTCGAGAATATTGCACAAACATCGGGTTCTTTCTTTGTAAACATTGCATCATTATAAATTCAATAATCTTGTCAAAATTACCAGGTGTGGTACCAAGTGAGACCCAAAGTGCTTCTACGGAATTGGAAATGGTTGATTTGACGGTGATTTCAAACAAGTTAGTAAGGACCATACTGCTTGCTTCATCTAATACCTTCTCTTCTTTATATGTCAATACAATATCTTGTACCCAGGGTAATAAACATGATAAGATATCCGTCCTCGATGAATTGTCAACTAGATTGAAATATTTACTCATATAACTTGTAATTGTGAATAACTCCGGGATTAACAATTTCAAATGTGAACTTATATCAAACAAAGCTCGTTTGTAAACCACTTGAGTTTTACTAATAGCTGCATTTGTAAACTTATCCAACGTGTACGTTTTAACATGACTTGTTTCTAAAAATTTCAACAACTTCATGCTTGATTTCCGAACTTCTACACTCTCATGACCAATTAAAAACGCACATAGACATACTAAATCAAGTGGTATCTCCCCCTGACTCGGCCTTTTAATATAAATCTCCACAAACAAACAAAAATAACTCCTGGTTATTCTCACTTCATTCAGAAAACATTGTCCAAGCACCTCATCATATACTTCCACATTATCGAAATTCTTACTGAGGATATTCTCCAAGGCAACTTTCCCAATGTCATTTATCCGTTCAGTATCCGAATCAAGCAATTCTCTAATCCAATTCATAATACCCGCAATATCAAAACTCGTAACCACAGTAAGATTATTCCCAGGCACTTCAAGATATTGTTTAATTTCACCATTACACAACACCGCTAAACAACTCAACACGGCAAGTTCTAATCGTTTCCTTTCAAGTTCCAAAATCCCCAAATTCGTCGAGGCAGATTTATCATTTGTCATTTGATTAATTATTAGTCTATATCTATCTTCAGTTATCGTCCGTGATTGTCCATATCCACTCCATTCTTTCAAATAGTTAAAACATCCAATCCTGGCTTCAAAAGGTAACCATTTATTCCCCCTGTCTCCAGTCAGTAAACATCCACAATATACATTTTCCAAAAACCCACAAAAGTACCTTCGAAGTTTCTGGAATTGGAAATCAGTTTGAATAGTTTCTGCACTTAAGAACGCCTTCACTTGTTTTACAATTGATACTAAATTAGTCATTATCCATTCATTTTGATAAATCAGTTCATTATTCGTGAATCGTTCAGTTAAATTCATCAATATGTGAATAATCTCAATATTCAATTGATCTTGACTTGGATCACGCTTGTTACTCCAATCTAATGCCACACTCTCTAAAAACGTATCAAATATATTTATATTAATATGACTTAATCCTGAAATCACTGCATCACGAACCATAGTCTGGGGTGATTTAAGTAATGGCAACACCATCTTGAATATCGATTTACTACTGGTGATTTTCTGATGTTGGACATAAATCTGTAATGATTTCTTTCTTCCATGGGTTGGTTTATTCGGGAATGAAATCTTTTGATCATTGGTGGAAGTTAGTGAACAACATGCAAATATTAAATATAATTTCCATTGGTAGACTAGTAATTCCGGCAGGATAACATTGCTTGAATTAGGTTGATGTTTGAATAATGAACTTGTATAACTCTTGTAACTTTCAGAATATTCTAAAATCAGTTGATGCATTTGCACTAAACTTACACAAACAATATTTCGACAAATTGCAATTGGCATAGGACATTTCTCGAAAAATATATCCAAGAGCTTAGGATACAATCTAAACCAAATTGTTGAATCTATTCCATAATCGGATTCAGCTAATCTTATCAAGATATTCTTTTTATTTTTAATCTTAGTTAATCGAGTTCTTTCAGGTAAGCTAAGTTCCTTCCTATACGGTTTAATCAACTCCAAAAAGTCAAGGTTTTCCAATACTTGAATCAATCTAGTTCCTACATCAGCAGCAAACTTTGATGAACTTCTAGAATGTGGTTGTCTTGATTTTTTCGCCGGCTCATCATCATCCATTATATCATATATCGTTTCATCAAACAGTTCAATTAATTTCAATATCGAAATCGCAAAATATCTAATCTTTGGTTCCTGAGAACATAAAAAGAATAATCCATGTCCTTCAACTTCCTCAATCAAGGCAATAATAGTCTGCCATTCCAATTCTTCACTAGCCAGAACCACCGGCTCAACATCCTCCGTCTTGTGATGGTGGTTTATCTGATACAAATCATTCAAAACATCCTTATTCATCAATTCATCCTCTTGAGCAAGTGGGTTAACCTTGGTGGTTTCCCTACTCACCTGTTGAAACAGATTTAACCAACATGTTAATAACTCCACGTACAATTTCAATAATCGGATATAATCATTAGAATTGAAATAAACCAGATCATACGCTGGTTTCTCATTAAACTGGAACGCATGTTGTGCAAACACCGTTAATAATCTCCGCGTGGGGTTTCTTCTCGATGCTAATTTCTTTAATGCCACAATTGCCGCATACAGGACTTTGTAATTTGAATGTACGGCACTTCTAGTCAATATATCGACAATTTGTTTAAATGTAATCCCACAATCATTCATTATCCAAGGAATAGATTCAATCACACATGCAAATAATTCAAGATTCAATTGTTTAGTCAGGCCATATGAAGAAGTATAATCTAATTTAAATTGAAAACTAAACTTGGTAGATTCAGGTTCACTGGCGGTGTTTGGTGTAGGCACGGCAGTTCCTGTTCCCCATACATCTATTCCATATTGATTATCCAATAATCTTAATAAATTCCCTAAATTCAAACAAATTTCTTCATGAGTTGCCCTATTTGTACTGTTTTTCGCCATAAACATAAATTCACCAATTGTATCTTCCGCTTCTTCAGTAAACACTTCATCAGTTGGAAACTTGGGTTTATCACTCACTTCATAACTTCGTAATACCGCCATATAACTCTTGATTATAACCATTAATTTCTCCGGCATTAAATTGTCCATGGTTCCATTAAAACTTAATTTTAAAAGTCGAAGTAATACATTATCCAAAACATAATTCAAATGAGTATATCCTATAATCTTTATCAATTCCACAAACGCATTAATCAAATATTTATCATTAGTGATCCATTGATTCTTCTTCAGGATGTTGCTTCCAAATAAAAACATTTCAAAAAACCCATCGAGTCGTTTAATTGTATTGTTTAATGAATCAGGTAATCGATTAATATAAACCCAAAACAACCGCGACGTACATATAATATAACAAATCTTATCTTCAACTTCCACTTTGGGTTTTAGTTTAAAACTATTGTCTTCAATTATGCTATACCAATGAGTGGAAAACAATTCCTTTCGAGAAACAGCAAGCGCTGAAGTCATGAGATAGAGTGAATACGCCCAACCGTTGTTATTTGTCGTCATTTCAATTGAAGATTGTGATAGTGAAGTCAAGGAAGTTGGTGTGGTTGTACTTGCTCCCATATTCCCTCTCGTTATATGTTTCCAAATTCTTGATGCCTTACTATAAATTTGTTCAATTCCTTCAACCCAAGTTGGATGGTTTGCCTCGGCAGTTAAAATATTAGCCAAGGGTAATAACAATTTATTCAATACTTCACAATAGGCATATAGCAACGTTTCATTGGTTGATTGACTAAAAAACTTGGCTAAAGATTTAATAAACTCAGCTGTATCTTCAAATACTTCCAACGGGTAATTTGTCAATTTCAAATATCTCATTCCATTAATTAACAAATGCAATTTCGGTTCATCTTCATGATTCACCTGCTTAGGAATCTTTTCCAAATCAGCAATAAACCGATCTGAAACACTGAGGAACCTTCTATTCGACATAAATCCCAACAATTCAGCAAATAAATTCCAATTGGCAGCTCGTACAAATGATTGACTCGTCATTATAGGATCAGTAGTTTTCAATTGGGTATATACAATTTCTTCTAATTTATCACCTAAATCTTCCCCCATTACTTCAAATGAAGTTTGTTTTACAACTTCAATAAGAACACGACACAAGATATATATCGAAGCAAGTGATTTCCTATCTGCTTGTATCGCTGTTTCCCTAGCTTGATTGATTTGTTCTTCATAAAAATACTTTTGTTTTAGTGTTTCGGCATCTTCACTTGAACTTGGTTGTACCAGCGATGTAGATTGATTTCGACGATGGGCAAATTTAGATATACTTTTAGTTCTCATTAGGGAAAGACTTCGTTTAGAACGACCAGCAGTATTGTTATTCTTGATTATCCCAGGCAGTTCAGGTGTTACACTTTTGTTTTTCATTTCTTTAGCTAGGGCCACAATTCGTTCAACTTCATTAGCAGCCATTATCGCCACTTCATTCTTACTTTTCCTCCAAAACATTACACTGTCAATAACTGGCTTAGGTTTTCTTCGGGCGATGTAACCCAACAGGGCCACGATTTTATCAAATTGGGGATCTACTCCTTCAGAAATTAAGTCTAATATGGGTGGTTCTTCCAGGATGGGATATTCTAATACAAGGTTTAATTTCCGTTCTGCATGTCGAACAAATTGTGTAAATACAATGTGTAGTGTATATTCCGCGGGTGTCTTTGCATCGGTAGCTAATTCTCTTCTAATTGATCCAAATTCTTCTCCGTTATTCAAGGTTAGTTTCTGTAATGTATTTGATGTTAATGGTGGTGGCAATTGTGGTGAAGGTTCCGTATGATCTCGAATTGGCATTATTGATATAGGTGATGCTAATTGTTGTGAAAGTGAAATTGAAGTGGCTGCCAGGGGTGGATTCACTCTTGTAGGTGGTGTATTTATAAGTTGACCTAATTGATCTTGGGCTTCATCTTCTGAACTGGGGTGAAATGTTTGTTGATTTGGAACAGGAGGATCCTGTAATTTAAACGTCGTTGTATGTTCTTGGATATTATCTGGTATGAATGATAATCCAGTAGATGCCACAGGGTTAATTATAACTTCTTGATTAGTTGTAGGTTGATTGATTTCGATTGCTTCTAGTTTAACTTCATTCATTTCTGGTGCTTGGTCAATAGCACGAGGGTACGTAAACCGTTGATCTTCCTCGGTGATGGTTTTGGTAAGTGAAGGTGACGGAGAAGGTGAAGGTGAAGATGCAACTTGAGGATATGACATTTGATTCATCAGAAATGGTTGAATAATTTGAACATCTTCTAAGTTGGAAGAATCAAGGGATAGTTGATCCAAATCAGGGATTTCAATCATGGTAGGTGTGCCAAGCTCTATCCTTTGTCTTGTGTTGGTTGTGATGTTGTGATGAGATACTGTTGTAGATGTTTGCTAAATAGGAGACTTTGTTTAGCTTTTGATTTCGCGAATATTATTTATGTCAAGTGGAGTGAGTTTTTTTCTTGTGGGTGGGTGGGCAACACGGTGGACTTATTTTTTCTGGTGCAAGGATGGAACAGTTGCGGCGGAGAAGTTAGCACCATCGTGGTAAGTTTAGGTCGGGGTGGACGGAAAAAAACCTCTAACTTACCACCATATGAATAATGATAGTAAGCCAGATAGTCAACCAATTTATATATAACATCAATCTAGCCATTGACCAGAACTTACCTTACAAGTATTGCTTCCTTCCAACTGCTCCTCTTTCAATTTGCTCATTTGTCTTCCTTCTACCATGTAAACCTCAGATATACAACTTCAATTATTGTTTTTTCAGCAGCTAATTCAACCAGAATCAGCTGATATTGAAGTATTTGAAGCATCTTGGTGCGATTAGGGTGCTGATTGTCAAATCAATCTTACAGATAGACTTTTGATGAGTTTGGTTGGTATTCTTCGCTATAAAAGCTGGTATATTGTCTTTGGTTGCAAATAAACAATCATGTCAGAATGCCGTCAGATATGGTTTTAACCTGAGTCTACTTATGTCAATGTAAGTTTGGTATAGTCTTGTCACCTTTGATAGTGTTTCATCCAGCTGCTCTCGTATTGTGTAATAGTACTGTGCTATCTTGTGTTTATATTGTGTTGTCTCACTCAGCTTCGCTTCGTTCGTTCGCTCATTCGCCCTCGCTCGGCCGGATGTTTTTTTGGCAACCAAAAGTGAAAATTCTTTTCCCACCAACAATCCATTACTAAGGAACTATACAATGACCCAGTCAATCCATGACATACCAACGCTTATAAACCAATACATCGCAACCACCACTGACGAAGTCACCACCAACAACCCATACATTTCCGAATTAGTCACGCTTATAACCACTGATGAACTCACCTTACTTCAATTTGTCTCTAGTTTAGGCAAGTCCTTAACTTCAGACATGGATTTAATTCGAAGCAAATCAATGCTGTGTCTTTCCCAAGTCCTTGCTGGTCTCCCTCCGTCCAAACTTACCCGTCAAGATGTTGGTGTTTTGGTTGACTTTGTACTTGTTAAATTGGATGATAAATTAAGTTTACCATTTGTCTTGCAAGGTTTAAACTCGTTGGTGCAAATGAATCAGTTCAATCATGGTACAAAAGTGTTGAATGGGTTGATTCTGGGGTATCTGCCCAAACAGAACTTGGCTAAAGTGAGGTATGAGACCTTTTTGATTTTACAACTGTTGATTGATCGGATTGGTCCAGCTCACCACGACTTGTTTGTTAAAACATTCATTCATATAGCACAGGGGGAAAAGGATCCCCGGAATTTAATCAATTCCTTTGCATTAAACACCAAGATTAACCAGAAGTTCACGTTTGACATTGACAATCCATTACATCAACAATTAATTGACGATTTATTTGATGTTTGTTTTTGTTATTTCCCAATTACATTCACACCACCAGCAAATGACCCATACAAAATCACCAGTTCTGACTTGAAGCAAGCTTTGTCCAATACTATTGCCCTGCAGAGTTTATTCGCTGGTGAGTCCATTACTAACCTAATTGAAAAATTAACATCTACAAATCCAATAATTAGATGTGATGTATTAACAACATTAAACTTGTGTATTACAAACTATACACTCGAAACAATCCAACAACACTGGGTCACTATTTGGAACGCTGTCAAGTTTGAAGTATTGCATAATTCAAATAGTTTACCCGTTGGTTCGTTAATTCCTCAAGATTATCAAGCTATAGATGATAACGATGATATTAAACCCGTGGTGTTAACTTTAGTAATTATCAAGAATCTTGTAAATAAACTAAGTTCCAGTGATTTGGAAATGGTTTTACATGAATTGACTCCAAATTTAGTCAATGTCACCAACAAGTCTAAATTATCAATGATTATATTATGTGTATGTGCGGAAGTTTCACTTGAAAAGTTTAACTATGTGGTGGATCAAGTGTTTAGTTATTCAATTTGGGGTAAGTACTTTAATGTGGAGAACGACCAAGAGTCAGAAGAACCTAACACCGACTTGCTGTTGAATATCGAGCAACAAGGTCAATTGGTTGATAATCTCGAATATATCTTTTTGGCATATCATACCCTTTCACCAAAGGAGTCTAACTTATCCAGTTATAAAGACCATATCTTAATCTTTCTTATTCATTTACTTAATTCAAACGTTGACACCAGTTTACCCAAGAAAGTAATCCTTCAATTAATCAATTTAATTAAAATGGGCAATTTCTTAACTTTACAAGACCTTGAATTGATTTTAACCAACTTCCAAACAATCTTATTAGAGACTGACTCACCAGAATTAACCGACAGTTGTATTTCTGGACTTGTTTCTACTTTATCTGAACCAAGAATCACCCAATTAGTAATTGAACTTATAGTAACTCCAATAATCAACCAGATTGAAACAGACATGACTAAACTTGAAACAATCACCAAACTTTGTATAAACTATCCTATTCTAGAAGTCATTTCAATTAAACTATTAGCTAGAATAGGAACAATCACTAATTCAACTGACGAAGATAAAATGAATCAAGTTACAATTATAACCAACACCTTGGTTAAACTTATTAACCAAGTTACTGGCCAAGTTCAATTCTTGACTGATTCATGGTATGTTCATTTCCTCCCAACTTTCCTAACTAATTTATTCAAATTAGTGCCGGTGACTACGAGTGATTATACGTTAATTGAATCAAGTTCACTGTTGATTGGGTTGATTATTAGGTACATTGATGTAAAGAAACATCAACGGATATTAAATGATATGATTGAAATGTTCACTAGTGAAGATACCAGTAAGTTCAGTGGGAACTTAACGAGTGGTGCTTCCGGGTATATTGTTTTGTTTAATAAGATTATTGCTTCAATTGATAGAACATGTGAGTTTGAAAAAGTGGATACAGTACTTAACAAAATGATTGAGCTTGTTAAATCGGTTGATGAAGAGTATATTAGAATTCACTATTTACAAGGAATATCCCTCTTGGTTAACAAATTCAGCACTACAACTTGCTTCATAGACATGACTAACCCAGTTGATTTTGAAATATATATTTGGATACTTAAGGGATTACTAGTCAAGCTTGATCCAGCCGGAACAACCCAACTCACTGAACTTGTCCAACAATTCACCACTGGTACAACCACCATCCCCAGTTCAACAATTGCCAAATCATTCCGAGTATTATTTATAGATATTGACATATTCACATCAACAACACCAAAACACATCTCAAAAGTCCGCAATTTAAACGTACGTCCTTTATACAAACAGCGGATCTTTCAAATCATAGTGCCTGACTTGTTATTACCACATATTACCAATCCAGATTGTCTATTAGCCTTGGCTTTAATTATTGAAAATACATCCACGACAATCCTAACTCAATATTTACTGGTGTTAAGCACTGTGATTATGGCATGTATGAAACATCTCACTAATTCAATCATACTTAAACTGGGTTTACTGATGATCAACGTGGTTCTTAATCAAGATGATACCATATTAGACGAGTATGTTCCAGAACTTGTACCGATCTTATTACGAGTTGCAACCACGAAAATCGGGGACAAAAAGAGAGTAAATGATGAAAGTTGTCGAGTATTGGCGTTATTGAATTTAACTATCTTGTTCAACAAAGGTCATTATGGCGACAAGTCACAAACTTTGAATCAATTACGTGGTTGTTTAGATGATAAAAAGAGACGGGTTAGAAAATTGGCAATCGATTTAATTCAACTACTCTATGAATTAAAGTAATGTATATCTATATGTATATATTTGTGTGTATCACTCGGAATCACTTTCATTATAATCTACTGGAGCTAAACCCGGTGTTAAACCCGGCACGGAAATAAGACCTCGTTTAACTTTACTATCAAAATCATCAAATTTACCTTTACCTTGAACAACACGTCTCGTTCTCTTTCGTTTAGGTTTGGATATCTCAGACAATACTTCCCCCTTGACTTGATTCAACTCTTCTTCGGCAAACTCATCAATTTTAACCAGTTGTAATTGAGCAATATTCTTTTTCGCCAATTTAGTTAAATATTTCTGTTCTTCAACCGTATGATCCAGTTTATTCTTTATCATGGTATACTTGACAAACTTGGAGAACTTCTTTTCACGATCTACATTCTTGGCTATTTTCTTATTTTGCTTGTTCTTCTTGCTCTTTTGAGGTGTATCATGATTAAATTGATTAGCTAAAATTTGTGTAGTTGATAATGTTTGTGTGGTGTTGGGTGTGGCCTTTGCCGTTGTGTTGAGTATAGATGAAAATAGTTTGGATACTGTTGATTCAGCTTGATATTTAGAAGCTTCTGATTTGAATGACATGGTGATATTGGGGTGGTACTGAATCAATCTGATATTCCGATGATCTTCGCTATATTGAAGAAAAAAAAATATATAGAAATTGAGTCATGTGATTTGTGTCATGTGATGAGTGTTAATTTTCACGGGAGGTCAGTTAAGTTAATCAGATTGCAATGAAGTTGACGTCACTAGCACATATTCAGGAACTGTCAATTACAAACCTCCAACTAATGATTTAGTTCATGTGTTAACGGACTTATCAGATATACTGCGGAGAAACTATTGTGTATTCCTTGGCGGAGTACAATAGCTTGTGCGTGTGACAACTGCAGATAATCCTCGGACTTACTTGTGATACTACAAACTCTTATGTTTCAAAAACCAACAGCAATACAAGCGTTTTTGCGGTGTTTCACTACATTGCTTATTGTTTTGTCATATTTTGGCGTATCTCGATCTGACCGAGGAAGAAAAAAAGAATCTCTCTATTGGGTGTGAACCATTTAAAAAATTACCTAATTGGGATATAACCCATTATACTGTATTGTTCTAAAACAACTTGCCCCAGAAAACATATGAAATGACGTGAATAATTCACATGATCCCGTGGGAAAAATCAATGTTACATAATATCCAACAAATTATCAAATTTGTTTGTGTTGTTTTCCTGGCACCAACCACCCAAGAGAAAAAAATCTCAGGCCGTTGAAATTCTTTTTCATATGCAAATATTTGGCCAGGTTACCCCAAATATCCCAACTATATAAAACCTTAACCATACCCCCTTGAACTTTTTTTTTCAGATCTCGTACTATACTCTACTTTTAGTTTAAATTAATAATAAAAAATGTCAGTTTCTGCCGATGGTTTCAATGCTTCTGCTTTATGGGAAGAATTATATACTGGATTACAAGATAAAGAAAAAGCTGCTGCAGCAATCAAACAAGTCAATGCAATTTTAGTAGTTACATTAAAGAATAAAGAAGGTAAAGAAGTATCTTGGTTATTAGATTTGAAAAAAGAAGGTAAATTAACTAAAGTTGATGGATCTCCTCCAAAGGGTGATGTTCAATTATTATTAAAAGATGTTGATTTTGTTAAATTGGCAAATGGTAAAGCTAATGGTCAAAAATTATTCATGAATGGTAAATTAAAAATTAAGGGTAATATGATGAAGGCTACTGCTTTAGAATCTGTCTTTAAACAATTGGATACTAGACCAAAGGCTAAATTGTAAGTAAACCTACATAATAAATGAATAAATATTTATGATAAACTAATCTGTACTGTAAAACATAAATTGTAGAATTAATCTTCGACACTAGTTGTGACATTGCCCCAGGCTGTTGCGACAAGAAGTGCTGAATAAACAGTGCGCAAAAAAATGTCGCAATATATATTGTCAAATTTCGACATACACTTTCATACTAGACAACACATAACAACCATGTCACATGAAGACACCATAGAAGAATCATTATCAATGTTTTTTGATAATGATTTCAATCCTCCTGCATATATCGACAAATTAGTCCAATCAATAACTGTCCCCACGGCAACACCGACAACAACAACCACACCTATATCGGCATACTCTTCGAAATCACTCACTAAATTATCCAATGATATATCACAATTAATCATCCATTTGGATTATTATACTAATGAATTATCAAACAATAACTTGAAACAGAAACTTGACACTTTAAATAAATCAAATACTTTAATATACCTGAAAGATGAAGAGGATGTCACGGGGTTAACTCGATTACAATATCATATTAACGTACTTAATAATTCAATAGTTTCATTACAAACTGAATTAACTAACATTAATGAAAAGTTGGATACAAGTAATAATAATGATGCTATTAATGATTTAATCCAATTAAAACAAGTCAAGGCGAATTTAACCAAAGTGTTGACCATATTTGAATTGATCCATAATTCGTTAGTCAAGCAAGAGTCGTATACAGTAGAACAATTTCAACAGGGATTACAAGAATTGTTTGAAAGTATAAAAACTCAATTAGATCTGAAAGGCAACAAGGACAAACTACTCGAACACATCAACAAACTTATTGAATTACAAACAATATTTTCAAACCTAAGTAAATTTAATCCAATTTTTAAAAAATTTATTACTCAATTAACAAATGAACGTGATAAACATTTATAGACCACACTATATACAAGAAAAGTTTATTGTCCACTTAATCTAGCTCGTTCCTCTTCTTCTTTCAACTGTCTCTGTTTTGATAAATTTCTATTTAAAATATCCAATTTTTTCATTTCTTCATGAGCATCAAAATCTCCACTACTTAAATGTTCATAAGGTTCATCATATTTACCCGTAGACATAGGAGCATTACCTCGCATACGTTTCCTCATATCAAACCATCCATGTTTACATTCCATATATGCCATGAAATTATGTACACATAATTCAGGAAGTTGTTTTTTCAATTCAGGATCAGTTATACATTGTTTAGGAGTATTTCTTTCTATTAAAACACAGGGTGAACGTTGAAGACATATAGCAAGTGCCTTCTTTTGATCCTTGCAACTTAAGTTGTTAGTTTCTGACCGTACAAGTTAATACATTTACTTTACATACCTAGCACCCATTTGAAGTTAACAACTAACTAGTGACAATGGTACGACATATCGGGCTTCAATTATTTTCTCCTTTAAATTTTTTGGAAATCACGTGATGGTTGTAAAAATTCTGTACATTCCGGTTAGAACAATGTGGGTTGCCTTTTTTTTTACAACACTTAGCATCCCCCTTAACAGCACACTCACACAAGCCACTTCCCATTCCATGACTATCACGTTCGTTCCTGGTGAAGTCAACAAGTCAGCCCATTCAATTTCTCAGGGCAATTGGAAAAATCACCATGTTTTAGTCTATGGTTCAGGAAATAACTTGATTATAACTGGGGCAACTTTATTGCCAACCAATAAGAAACCAACACCAAGTAACATTGATAAGAACTTACAAACTATATACCTTGATCGAGATCCTCAATGTATCGATATCAATTCCCAAACTGGAAAGTTCATTATTGCCGTGGGTACCAAGATCATAGTGTATAGTCCACTCAATGAATATATGAAGATTCCTAAATGGCAACAATGTCTTGAATATGACGTAAGTGAATATATAAATTGTGTGAAATGGGCTTGTTGCGAGGATGAAATTGTCGTTGCTACCAAGGAGAACCTATACTTGTTTCACATATACAATGAATATGGAACCTTGAAAATAAATCAACGCTGGAAATCTCCTCAACTGAACCCTGTCACCGATATAATAATAACCAGCTACGGAAGTAAGATCTTGACTATCAGTGGTGAATATGATCGTATGGTTAAAGTTTGGCAGAGGATTAATTATAGTGATGATAATACATTATTTGAAGTTTCATACTTACAACACCCCAAGGGAAG
This sequence comes from Spathaspora sp. JA1, assembly GCA_003676035.1. Taxonomy (NCBI): domain Eukaryota; kingdom Fungi; phylum Ascomycota; class Pichiomycetes; order Serinales; family Debaryomycetaceae; genus Spathaspora; species Spathaspora sp. JA1. Next base: position 124,776 of record NSGQ01000013.1, on the reverse strand, counting down.
TTATGTTAGTTCATTCCATTGGCGAGTTCATTATCATCAACTGGAAGAAGAGGAACCAGTAGAAGGCACCCATCTGACTCGAAGACGAATTACCGATCCGTCAATGGCAAATATCAAGAATATCCGGGGATATATAGACTATTCAAATCAAGATAATAGTGATATCATATATACATTCACTAATGACTATCAATTACGAGTTTGGGCTTCATATGAATATAGCGGACATAATCATATACAATGTTGGGCTGATTTAGACTTATCTGGTAGTTTTACCCTGATTTGTTCAATATTAATTATTGAAAATTTATATTTGCAACATACATTACCTTTATTGAAACGAATCCTTGATATACCTAATGATGATTTGGATTTATTATTGGTTATATCGGAACTAGGTGAATTTAAATTATTTGCAATTACAAATATATCTCAATGTCCACCAAATAACATCCAATTCATACCTGTAAATCCGAATAAATCCTACAGATTTACGGAAAATTCATTCCCGATAGACACAAAGAAACAAACTGCACCCATTACACTTGTCCTGATTCAAACAGAAGAATTTATAACTACCACCCTTAAACCAATCTTGATTAAAGATGTTATATTTCTCAATAATGATCCTCATATACATCATCTTTCATTTGCAATACATGATCGAATTAAAAACACAATTCGATACAACATCCTTGATTTACATAAATTATTAGACATTGACAATTCCGGCATATCATTATTAAATAAATTTCAAGGACATACCAAATCAATTCGAAAAGTAGTTCGATCAAATTCTTTATTTTCAAAACATAACATATTACTTTCAATTCTGAATTTTTCCCAACATAATTATATATGGGAACCAATAATACTTGCTGATAATTTCAATATAATGTCAGTAACTAAAAGGTTTCAATTAGATGTAAGTCATCAAGAATCTCAACAACCAGGAATATACGATGCGGTGATTATAAATGATGTAGAACCTCCCGTGGGCGTTAAACGAAGACATGTGGTTGTTTCGATTGAACGTGATGGTCATATTAGTGTTTGGGATTGTAATGGGGTAACCAAAGATGATCAGCCGGCAGATTTAATTATTCGAGAGGATTTACTGTTGAACCAACCCCCAAGAGCGTTTATATTGACTGAGTGGCCCAGTGAGGGCCAATTTGTAAAGAAGTATTGTATATTGGCGATATTTGCAAAAGATTCAGTACAAGCATGGAGTTTAACCTTGTATTATAATCAAGATGATCGAATAATTAATATTGAATTCACAAATCAATCAATTTCCAATATTCCACAAGAAGAAGAAATTTATCAAATTGGTACCGTGGATGCATTTATTCAACAACAAACTGGAAGTTTACTCTCTATGATTGATAGTGAAGGTATACTTAAAACATATGCGCTTGATTTTACCGAAGATCAAATTTCATTCAAATTAACAAACACTTTAATAACGAATATTAAACGAGCAAGTAAAATCCATGGACTGACTATTATAAATAAATTCGCCGTTGTTGATGAAACAGGAAGCATATTAACCATTTGGGATATCATGCAAGGTGTTTTAGAATATGAGGAAACATTCCCTGTGGAGAATGGCCCAGTTCGAGATTTAGATTGGACATTTATAAGTGGGAAAAATCTGACATCAACAAATGCAATTCTTTCTATTGGATTTGCCAGATTTGTATTGTTGTATACTCAATTACGGTATGATTATACTAATAAAATCCCAACTTTTGCATGTTTGAAGAAAATTGATATTTCCGATTATACCAGCCATGAAATTGGTGATCTGATTTGGTTAGATCAAGGGTATTTGATTATTGGTAGTGGTAATCAATTTTTCATTGATGATAGATGGGTTAAATTAGGATCTAGTACTATTGATTCAATGATTAGACAATTGATGACTGGATATCATGAAAAAGTGGCTGAATTTAATGAAATTTATCAAGAAGATGATGATGATGAAGAGGAGGAGTCGGAGACAGTTCCAGTTGAAGATACAGTATATGATATTTCTCAATTGGTTCGTGTACTTAATGGTCCCTTACCTATATACCACCCCCAATTCTTAATTCAAGCATTGTTTATGAGTCAAGTTAATTCAGTAAAGAAAATCTTGGTTAAATTATTTCAAGTTTTACGAAATGGAGATCAAATATCTTGGGATTTAAATTTAGATATTGAACAAGAAATTCATCAAACTCAAGGAATTACCGTGACTGATGAACCAAAACAACGAGGAATATTACAACGAAGAATGTCATCATTATTTTCCATTGATGTATTTAATAAATTCAATGATGAATTGGCTGATTTATTAACGGAAAAATTGATGAAAATTTCCCTACCTTTATTAACTAGACATCAACAAAGTACATTAATTTCCATGATTGCCATTGTCAAGGAATTAAATAAACATTTATTAACTCTTGATGATAATGGGATTCGTTTTATGATTGGATTTAAATTATTTCAATTATCTACAAAACAACGTAAATTATCAATGAGAGATATTAATTGGGCATTACATTCAGATAATAAGGAATTATTATTGAATTCAATTGAAGATTATTATAAACATCAATTAAAATGGGAAAGTATTAAACAAACTGGATTGGTATATTGGGTCAAGACTGATCGATTTATTCAAGTGTTTGAATCAGCAGCTAGGAATGAATTTAGTGAATCTCGAGATCCATCCGGTCGAGTTTCATTGTTTTATCTTGCCTTGCGTAAAAAACAAATATTAATTGGATTATGGAGAACGGTAAATCACCCTGAACAAGCCAAGATGTTGAAATTTTTAAATAATGACTTTACTCAAGATCGATGGAAATCAGCGGCTTTGAAGAATGCGTTTGTCCTATTAGGTAAACACCGATATTTAGATGCTGCTTATTTCTTTTTACTTGGTGATGCATGTGATGATTGTTGTAGTACAATCACTAATAAATTAGATGATATTCCATTAGCCATTGCTATTGCCAAAGTATATCATGGAAGTAGTGAAAATAACATGTGTTTGAATAAAGTGATTGAGAATTATATATTACCGAAAACAGTAATCAATGGAGATAGATGGACTACCAGTTGGATATTTTGGCAATTGAATCATAAGGAATTATCAATTCAAGCGTTAATTAAGTCACCGATAGCTATGGTTTTGGATAACCGAGATAAATTTACATCAGGCCGAGGAATTCAAGAACACGAATTTATAGTTTCTACCAAAGGACAATCATTTCTACGTGATGATCCAGTGTTAATCCTATTATTTAATGATTTAAGACAGAAAAAAATCAATTATTTACAAGGTTCATTGAATATCACCAAACAGGAAGAATTCCAATTCATTATAAAAGTATGTATGATTTATACCAGAATGGGATGTGATTATCTTGCCTTGATCTTGTTACGAAATTGGACATTTAATGAACCAACGGAACAAACATTCAAATGGAATAACTTGAATAATATACATGAACTGGTTCATGGATCAAGTGGTGGAAATGTACCTAATTTATTAGAATCTTTTGCCAGTGGAGATACAACTGAGAAACAGCTGAAACATCCCAAACATAAAACACCACCTCCATTACAAGCATTTGAAGAACCTGATATGAGTGCATTTTCATTTGGATTTTAAGCATTGGCCGATAGATATGAGAGAACAGTATTATATAGCAAGTATATTTTAATACTATATGACATATAAAAGTGGTTTTTGAAATTATTAAGGCTTATCGTTGTATCCTGTGGGGTGAAATACGATTCAAACCAAGGAAACACTCGTTGATCAACAAAGCAGATAAAGTACTTGAAGTGAAGTTACAATCGTCTGTTTCAACTCAGAGTTCAAGCATGACATCAAGCCTTTCAGGAAGCGATAAGGGGTCCTAAGAAGATTGTGTAGTTGGCCTTCCCTACCATATATCATTACTACCGGTACAAGTAGTTGCAAAATTATAAAAAAAAGGTACTAACCCTACCCGGGACTCGAACCCGGAGTCTTCCGCTTAGGAGGCGGATGCCTTAACCGTTTGGCCAGCAGGGCGTAAAAACACTCGACGATTTTCAATTTTTCATGGCACGTGGTTTGGATCACGTGAATTTTGATTTTCTAATTTCTTAATTTTAAGCTTGAATAATCAAGGTAATGGGTCTAATTTTATATTATTTTGTGTGTAAGGTTTGTGTTATGCTGTTGGGTCAAATTATAGGAAGTAGCTAAAGTTTTGGTGATGTTATTTACATTTTAAAAAATGTCATGATTTTTACCAAATTTGGAAGTATATTTTGAAAAATTTTTATAAAGTGGTTGCAAAATATCAAGATATTGTTTTATAAATGATAATCATACATTGAAAGTCAAATATTCCTTCTGACTTAATAAGCTGATAAAGTATAAGATTAATTAGGTTTGCTCATTAATTTTTCTCTTATTTTACAAGTATGGAGGTAAGATTTAAGACTAATTCCATATCCAATTGCTGCAAATACAAAAGAAAATATGGGTTTAATAACTCTAGTTTATCTGCAGGTGAATCTTGTTTCAATTAGAAACTTAATCTTATTGAGAATGTTAAAATTTTATTTAANAGAAAATATGGGTTTAATAACTCTAGTTTATCTGCAGGTGAATCTTGTTTCAATTAGAAACTTAATCTTATTGAGAATGTTAAAATTTTATTTAAAGAGGGTATGTAGACCCATTCCTATGAAAATAAATATTCCCACAACTTTCACTATCCTTTGGTATAAACCAATTCTAAATACTTATTTATTTCAATATTTAAACCCACGCTTATTGCTCTAATTTAATTTCTTTCKCTTTTGTGGGAATTGGATTAATCTAGGTTTTTCTAAAGTTTCATCATCAACAGTGAATTCTTTCAAACCCGGGGGGAAATAATCTAGGATAATCTTGTTTATTGGGCATTTTTTAAGATCCAACACAGAAAGTTTGAACTCGTACCTCAGATCAAATAAAGGAAATAACGATGTAACAGACGATATTGCGTTATCGCCTAACCACAAAAAGATGAGATTTGGAGGAATAATCCAGCCATCTAAGCTATCTATTGTGTTATGTGCAAATTTTAGGAGAAACAAATTCGAAAGTTCATCCCAAGAAGTATATGATAACACATTTTTAATTCTATTGTTGGACAAGTTCAACTCTACTAGTGATGTTGGGAATCGAAAATGGGTCAACTCATGGATGTTACAATTAGACATAGATAACTTGATCAAATTACAAGGAAATCTAATAACAGTTTCATAATTCCAAATCCATTGATTATCAGATATATTTAGGTCTTGCAACTTCTGTGGTAATGATATTAAAATGTCACTCTGCTCAAGACTATTACCCAGGATGTCTAAATGCAATAATCCACCAGGCCAACCATAAGTATGAATGAGTTCAGTTAATGTATTGTCTGGTTCACAAGCTTCACGTAGTGTTAAACTCACAAGTCCTGGTGGCCACCTCTTTCCTGTAATACTACTAATCTGATTATGGGAAATATCTAACTTTTGTAACCCACTGGGTAAATCATCAATGACTAAAGTCTCCAACTCATTATTCTCTAGTGTAAGCAGTTTTAAACTTTTCGTAARCTTATTCCGTAATATTGAAAAATCGTCGATAATGATATCGCGGAGGATAAGACAATGGAGACCAGCAGGAAGAGATGCTTCCGGTAAAACTGTCGTAAATCCCATCCCTGACAATGAAACAGTTTTTAACTTTGGCAGCAACTTAGGTATCTGCTGCAACCTGTTGAGTGTCCCTTTCCGAAAACCAATCTCCTTGAGATTTGGGTGGTTTACGAACATTGGATTGCTAATTAACCCTTGTTGAATCTGGTACTCCATGGGGTTCAAGACTAATTTGGTCAAATTATCAAAAGATAACACATGGTTGAGTTGTTCAAGCGAAATGTTACCGCGGTCATCTATAACTTCTAATTGGTGAGTTTGGCAAATTCTATGGTGATATCTTAGTAATAGATCCTCTGTTTTCTTGAAATCAAAGTATCTGTTAATAATAACCAATCGTCTAGGTATAACCTTGGGATATCTATCCATGAATCTACGTATTGTGTCAATTCCCACATAGCTTCGATTATGGCGAGGATCTCCACGGTAAAGTCTCAAACCATCAGAGTCAATGATCCAGGTAATTTCAACTGAAAAATAATTSTGGGTAGCCAATCGGATATAATGATTTGGAAACTTCATAAAAAATTTAATTAGATGTGTCTTGGTAACGTGGGTGAAGATTGTATGGAGTACAGGTTCAGGAAGCTGGGGCAACAAGTTTTTTATCAAATATACAAAGCATTTGTACTCATATCTTTTTCCAGTACGCATATTCTTCATTTGTTGCAGACTCAAACAACAGCAAGATTATTTAAAATCAATTTGAATTATGCTAGTACTCAATTTTGAAAACTTCGGTCTCRTAGAGTTGTCTTGGAGTTTCATTGATGTAATAATTGATAATTAGCATAGGAAATAATTGTGTGCTTATAATTTAACAAACGGATATCAAGGAAAGTCCAACACAGTCGAACGCGAGTGATATTTTTCAAAGCAGTCTCAAGCTAGGATATGTTTAGAACAATTGATGTAGTATGAGCAATTCACAAAGTTGGAAAAACTGTATCTTCTTGGATCTATAATCCATACAATGGAAGTCGAGTATTCCTTCAGGCTTATTGATCTGATAAATATATAGGATTAATATAGGGTTGTTCAGCTAAAAGCCTCTTAGCTTAGAAGTGCAGTGGTAAAATTCAAGACAATTAAATTGCTGCAAAAACAAAAAGAAAATAAACAGAAACATGTGAATGTACCAGTCATTCTGGAAAAATACAAAGGGATACTCTTAACTTACCTTTGTATGTTCTATCTAATTTAAACTTGTAAGTTCTATACCCGAGCTCCTTCTTTCAACAATGTAATGCCGATTACCAAGAACAGTACGTTGCAAATTTGGGTATTCATCTAGACAATTTTTCATCAGCGAAATAAAATTGACCTCGTAAACACTTTGAGCAGTTGGGATGTCGAAAATTTGATCAAATTCCTCCTCTAAACTTATTGCAGTAGAGTGCCGACCCACTCTAAAAGTACGGAGTGATTCTTGTTGATTTCTCAAGATGTATTTAAAGTCAAAATTTTCATGTATAAAAAGCACTGCCAAATTCTCAATCGTATTTGGAGGAATTGACATCATAATATCATCAATATAGATAATATCACGGGTTAAATATAGATTTTTAACATTCACTAATTTAGAAAAAAGTCGTCGAAGAATATCTTTCAGAGCAGTTCGTCTATTGTAAAAATTCAAATCTAGCAAAAATGAAACAATACCTTCTAATTCAAAATGATCATCCAACTTTTCCAAGCCAGTGATATACCATAGGTAATTAGGAACATAAATATCCAAATGTTTGATTTTCAACTTTTTGATTCCTTGATTCTCGAGTTCTGAAACTATTGGAGAAAGGTCGTCACCAATTATCATAAAATATTCTAAAGCTTTCAAACGATCGAGGTTGATTTTACTCAGCGAGGTCATATATTTCGGCGTAAAAACTAATTTTTTGACAGTATAGTTATCTCCCAGAATTTCAAATGGTGCTGAAATAAGGGAAACATTTTGTCTCTCTAGAAATAGATGATCATGCTGGTTAGTTGTATTCTTGGGGAAAGGTCCAAAGTACTTGCGAGTTATTTTAGTTCGCGGGTTTAATAACTTTAGTTTGTCTGCAGGCGAATCCTGTTCAGGAGCTTGCTCGAGGAATGAGCAGAATTTGACTAAATTTAAATGAGGCGATGCACATAATTTTTCGAAATTATTCATAGAATTAATGATAGTGTACCTTAGATAAAGGGCTAGGTGGTGATATCCGGTAATTAATATCTTGCGTTCGTCCATTGTAAAGTAAACCGAATGGTATAGCTTGACAGTAGCCAAACTATAGAGCCTTTTGTTAACTAACCTTAATCTAGTAATCTGAATTTGGTTTAGAAAACTGAATATGTAATTAATTACATCATCAGAAAAACACAACATTAAGTTGTGGAACGCAATGGATAAGAATTGCTGTTTGGATGGAAATTAAGTTCATGCATATAATTTCATTTATAACTCAAAGATAAAATTTCAAACTTGTTGATATGCCATAACGCTATATTTGCCTAAATATCTTGCACTTATAAGAAATTCTAGATCTATAGAGAACTATTATAAGAATATGCCAAGAATTTATCAAGGTGTTTTCAGTACCAGTAGATCTATCAAGTTTAATTAGTTAAGTTTGATCATCATTATACATCTAGGGCATTGAATCAAAAATGTGTCATCGCAACAAGTCTAGACCATCAAAAAAACACTCAGTGAAGTTCCTTGTTGGTAGTAGAAGGTTTAAAGAAAAGAATTTCGAGGGCATTATATATGATATGAAGCTTACGTGGAGAAGTGAAGATATTTCATTACGTGAGAGACTAGTCAAAGAACTTGAACTATTCAAAATTACAGTTTCAGTACAATCTTCACTAAAATTGGATGAAAAACTAATGGTTAAAATAACATACGTGGATGGTGGGGTATGGGAAATACCCGCTGTGAATAAAGTATTAAGCGCGGCTAATTATTTTGTCATCCAATCAAACGTTGCTTAATCCGTTCTGAAACGTGCCAATGGTATATAAGGTTTTTATAACTCATAGTTTCTTTCTTTTTGTTTCATATTTGAGATCTATTCGTAAGGCCGATTATAAACTTATACCGGTGGTTGAAAAAAATTGCCTCAACCTAGATGTTTATTTTGCAATAGTAGGGCAAAGTTTATCCGGTATTATCATTTCTTACGAGAAACCCCAAATAAGCCTTGTTATGCCATTTCCCACTAGCTGGAATTTTCACAGCTTACTCCGATGATGCTGGTTCATTTTTTTCTTTTTTTTTTTAAAAAAAAAATTCAGTATTTTTTTCTTGGTATTTTTTTGCAGCAATTAATTTAACCTTTCTCGCTTGAGTCAAAAAAAAACGACATCATGAAGTTTTAGTGAATTTTTTTGACATCTAAGCCTTTATCTAAAAAGTATATTACAACAATAGAGATTACATGATATTGCGTATTTCATTCGAAATCAGAACAATTTCTTGGTAGTTGATAAATATAATGTGGATCAAACAATAAAATAAAAAGGTGAAACACATAGTGCCATAAAACTATACGGCGCATTTAGGGGAGGGAGGGGAGAGATCAACAAATAGAAATTGAGTTAGATATGAACTTTCTAGTTTTGAATATTAGTTATGCGAGAGAAGGGGGTGATCGTGGCGAAGTAAAATCAAGGTACCACATTTGTGGTGGTATATTTCTAGTTTAAGTAAGTGAATCCAGGGAATTTGAACAAAAATTTTTTTTGACTTTTTACTTGGCGAAAATAAAAAAACATAGGTTATGGGAAACAACACCCGGGGCGGTACTTTTATGTTAGGTTGTGTTTGGGGAAACAGCATAGCCCCAGACGGTGTGATATTTTAAAGAAATAATGATCGGTCGGTAAATGTATGACGGTATCACGGTAGAGTTAGCAGCAAGTAAAAATTATATAGGAAAAAAAAAAGAAACACAAGCGCAAATATGATCTCGGAAATTAAAAAACAAAAAAGAAAAAGCCCCAGGAAGAAATTCCTGACAGCGGAAGTATGAGATTTCAATTTACACAAAACAGTTAAAGTTGCAAACGAGTAAAAGTTTTTTACTTGGAATGGCAAATCATTTAAATTAATTGTCTGATTGTGATTGCGTGGTTTCTATTGTTTATTGCATGGACAAAAAATGTACCTTAGTAAAGCCTCAGAACCTTCTCTCGACGCGTTTTAACAAGTGCTAAGCACAAGCCATACTCTTCCATTAAAAGTGTAAACTGATCGGTTTCGACTCACTTTTGTCTCTCTTATCAACTCCATACAATTAAGGTTTGTTCTGAGATGAGGTAGAATTTCGTAAATCCGAAAAAAAGAAGGAAAAAAAAAAAGTCAAAAAAGAAAAAAAAAAGTCTAAAAAATAAAACACAGCCTTGATCTGCCAAACGTCCTGCATACAATCGGAATTAAATCTACCCACCTTTTGCTGCTGGGGGAAAAATTCATATAAAGAAATTTGGCCCTGTCCTTATCGAAATATCCGAAACACAATTAATACAAGTTGTAAAATTACTGCTACCTGCTGACTTGCTAACTAGCTGCTATTGCCACTGTTTACTACGACTACGTGCTAAAGTTAGTGCCGGGCTTTTCCTTTTTTTAAGTTGAATTTGGATGATCACATTTTTTTACAACCAAAGTTGTGTGCACATATAAACCCAACAGCAATCCCATCCATCCGATATATGAAAATCATCAAAAGTTGAACTTTCTAAACTTCTCAACTTATACACGGCATTTAAAAGCTTTCTTCTAAATACATATATATACATATATAGTGGTACAGCAACAACATGAGTAATACTAACGATTGGCTTAATGGAACCACACCAATTATAATTGAAGCCGCAACCGGCTCCACGGACAATCTACCACCAACAACACCCACAACCGGCGATGGATCCACCACACTTGGTGGGAATTCGTTACAATTGCCGTCAAGACGTTCATATGAAGAAGAATCTTCTACATCTTCAGTAACCCCCTTAAATAAACATCTTCACCAAGATGACGAAGAATACAACATTGAAACTACAAACATACCGGCACCACCAGTGCACAACCAATCACAACCAATTAGACGTACCACCACTGGAGGTAGCCCGTTTCCTGCATTGCATAAACTTACCACTATACTTACTTCACTGTCGGTCAAATATCCTCCGTGGTTAACTTCACCAGAAGAAATGTCTAATTTACACGATCCTAAATCCCTTCGTGCTCTTTATGAGTTAGGAGGATATGATAGATTATGTGAAATGTTGAAAACTTCCGAATTGGGGTTGGATGAAAATAATGAATCAGATTTAGGTGCACGAAGACATTATTTCGGTATTAATAAACTTCCCGAACGTTCCACAAGAGGGTTCCTAAGATTATGTTATGAGGCTATGAAGGATAAAGTGTTGATTATCTTGTCAATTGCTGCTCTTGTTTCCCTTGCCCTTGGATTATATGAAACATTTGGTGCTGAACCGGAATATGACGACGAAGGAAATCAATTACCTAGAGTCGATTGGGTTGAAGGGGTAGCGATTTTAGTGGCTGTTTGTATTGTTGTGCTTGTTGGTGCGATCAATGATTATCAAAAGGAACGTCAATTTGCAAAATTGAATGCTAAAAAGGAAGACCGTGAATTAATTGTAATTAGAAATGGAGGTGAACAAAAAATGATTTCCATATATGATTTGTTAGTGGGTGATATTATAAATTTACAAACTGGTGATGTTGTTCCGGCTGACGCGGTATTATTCGATGGTGACGTTGAATGTGACGAATCTTCAATAACTGGTGAATCAAATACAATTATAAAAATACCGGTGAAACAAGCTATGAATATTTATGAATCTAAATTACCAACAGATGAAGATATAGGCAGTCATAAAATTAAATTTCGAGATCCATTTCTTATTTCCGGGTCTAAAATCTTAAGTGGGTTAGGTAATGCTGTAGTTACTGCCGTGGGGGAAAATTCTATTCACGGTAGAACAATGATGAGTCTTTCACATGAACCAGAAACAACTCCTATGCAAGTTAGGTTAGATAATCTTGCCGAGGGGATTTCCAAATATGGGTTCTTAGCAGCATTTGTTTTGTTTGTGGTGTTGTTTATTCGTTTCTGTATTGAAATTGCTCCTGGTGGAACCCATCATGAACTTCAATCTCTGGAAAAGGGGAAAATGTTTATTGATATTATAATCACAGCAGTTACAATTGTTGTGGTTGCTATTCCTGAAGGTTTACCATTGGCAGTTACCCTTGCCTTGGCATTTGCTACAACGAGAATGGTTCAAAATGGGAATTTAGTACGAGTATTGAAATCTTGTGAAACTATGGGTGGTGCAACTGCCATTTGTTGTGATAAAACTGGAACTTTAACTGAAAATAAAATGAAGGTCGTCACCGGTGTTTTCGGATTAGACTATAATAATCAATTACTTGAATATCAAGTTGATTCGGAATCTAATTCGTTAACAAATATATCTCATGATTTGAAAGATTCACTTGGTAAGAATATAACATTGAATTCTACGGCATTTGAAAATGTTGAATATGATGAAGAAAAGGCAAGATTAGCACATGAACGTCCTCATTCAAATTCAATCGTAAGCAAATTGTTTAGTAAAAACAAACAACCAAAACATTATATGGAAATGGGGATAATTGATTCACCATATCTCGGAAATAAAACCGAATCTGCATTATTACTTTTTGCCAAGGAGGAATTCCATATGTTTGATGAAACAACTCTTGATGCTATCCGTCATGAATCTCATTCTGAAATTGTTCAATTGATTCCATTTGAAAGTTCAAGAAAATGGTCAGGAATTGTTGTGAAAATTAACCAAGGGTTTAGAATATATATCAAGGGAGCAGCTGAAATTGTCTTCAACAATTGTGGACATTTAATCAACAGTAATTGTGATTTAATCTCTATGGATCCAAATACTAGAGAGAGAATATCTGGTAAGATTGATGAATATGCAAATGATGCATTACGTACTATTGCCTTGGCCCATTTTGATTTCATAGGTGAGCAACTGTGGCCTCCAAGCCATTTAGCCTTGGAAAGTAATCCTCAAGAAGCTGATGCAAATTTATTAGTTGATATAGGTAATAACAAAACCGATAACAGAAAGGACTATGTTCTTGATGCATTGGTTGGTATTCAAGATCCATTGAAAAAGGGAGTCCCTCAAGCTGTATTACAATGTAAACGTGCTGGAGTTGTTGTTCGTATGGTTACTGGTGATAATATCAATACTGCCAAGGCCATTAGTAAAAGTTGTCACATTTTAACTCCTGAAGACTTGGAGAATGAATATGCATTTATGGAAGGTCCAAATTTCAGAAAATTATCCTTGAGTGAACGAAATAGAATTGTTCCACAATTACGAGTCTTGGCTAGATCTTCACCTGAAGATAAACGGATATTAGTTGATACCTTACGGAAATCAGGTGAAGTAGTTGCAGTTACTGGTGATGGTACCAATGATGCTCCTGCTTTGAAATTGGCTGATGTTGGGTTTTCCATGGGGATTGCCGGTACTGAAGTTGCCCGTGAAGCTTCTGATATTATATTAATGACTGATGATTTCACCGATATTGTCCAAGCTATAAAATGGGGTAGAACTGTAGCGATTTCCATCAAGAAATTCATTCAATTTCAATTGACTGTCAATGTAACTGCTTGTGTATTAACATTTGTCTCGGCCGTTGCATCTTCAGAAAATCAATCAGTATTGACTGCAGTTCAATTATTATGGGTTAATTTAATTATGGATACCCTTGCCGCATTAGCATTAGCAACCGACAAACCAGATGATTCATTTTTAAATAGACGTCCAGCTGGTCGTACTGCACCATTAATTTCAACATCAATGTGGAAAATGATTTTAGGACAATCAACCATGCAATTGGTCATAACATTTGTATTACATTTTGCCGGGCAGAAGTTATTCTTTGGCAATGATGATATTACCGATCATCAATCACAACAATTATCCGCCATGACATTCAATACTTTTGTTTGGTTGCAAATTTGGAAATTATTTGTGACTAGGAAACTTGATGAAGCCGATGAGATTGAAACTGTTCGAGGTAGAATCACCTTGGAAAACTTGAATTTCTTCAGTCATTTATTCCGTAATTGGTATTTTATATTCATTGCCGTGTTGATTTCAGCATGTCAAATCTTGATTATGTTTGTAGGTGGTGCTTCATTTAGTATTGCCAAACAAACTCCCGGGATGTGGGCTACTGCTATAATATGTGGGTTTTTCAGTATTCCTATGGGATTAATTATTAGAATTATTCCTAATGTTTGGGTTGAACGGGTGTTTCCTACTAGAGCATTTAAGAAGTTTGTTTATATTGTAAGTTTTGCTTGGTTAAGGAAAAAGAAAAAGACAAGTCAAGTTGAATTGGAAGAAGGAGACGAGACTTTATAATTGTATAGAAATAATAGATTTTTACTTTTAACCGAATTATAAACGACTTAGGCGATTTCCCGTATCAATTGAGTTAAACATAATGTACATATTCATCTCATACTAAATTAGAATAATATAATTAATTCAGAAATAATCCTTGCACCTGGCAGCGAGAACATTTTATATATTATTAAATAGTTAATTAAGTATATTAAAAAAAATACATATTAATGTATCGGAAAAAAAATAGATTAGTCCACAAAATTACTCGGCTGCAAATAGATTTGCAACTTCTTACTTTAATCCTATCATAAATTGCATTTTCAAATCTAGCAAGTGAAACATTATCAGAAGGGGAAACCATCTCATAAATTTGTGCTTCTTATTGAAAGATAGATATTTTTGATCTTTTGCATAACATACAAAATAAATTAGATCTGCCATCAAAATAACAAAAACATATTGCAGTATTTATATAAGACCAAGTTCCAAACCGAAACCAAACAACTCAATTATTTGCCATCCAAATAATTTCCATCTCAATCAATAAACATGGATGCTTATAATTCTCCAGGTTCCCTGCCTGGATCAGACCAAAAACTCCAAAATCAAGCTCAAGAAATTGAAGTTCAAAATGGTGATCAACAACAAAACAATTCCTTACCACCCACATTTGGTAAGGAATTGGCTGGTAAATTTGGTAGGGAATTGTTTTGTTGTTGATCACCATTTTGAACTTCAATTTCTAACTGTTCGTGAATTTTTGGGCATTCCCATGGAGAGAACTCAAAGAGCAAGGCGGGGCCCAACTCCGCTCGCTACTTTAACTACAAGTGGGCTTTATCCTAGTAATCCCCAAACCATTCCAGGTGCTGGTCCACAGTCCCCCGGCTCTATCTTCTCTGGTGCAAATATTACCGATTTCGAAACTGAAGATCCTATGGAAATTACTCCGCTTCAAGAGCTTCCAGTAACTTTTGTTACTTTTCATGAGGGACAAAATAGAAATGCGGTTATGAATGATCGTCATGTTGATGGTATAAATGAGGATGATGATGACGATGTTTTGATGCTGGAAAATGAGTAGATTTATAATAATTGCTATAGATACGTGCTTTTTACAACACCAATTGTAGATTTTGTAGATTTAAAATGGCAGAATTGACCAAACGCTGTAGTTGCATGATTGTCAAAGTGAAATAGGTCCAGGTTCAGCTCTCCCGGAACGATGCGTTCTCGCTGCCAGGTGCAAGGATTATTTCTGAATTAATTTAGTATGAGATGAACAGTATATGTATTTATATTTTTCTATATAAGCTAGCTAAGCTTGATAAGCAGGTGGAGCTTTAAGATCTTCATGAACTTGTTCCATAGGAACCCAACGTTTAACACGATCACATTTAGGTGGGACAGGAGGAGGTAACCCATGAGTTAATCGATATTGATTTTTTTCCTCATGAACATTTTGATAATATTGATGTAATCCACGAGGTCTTTCCTCAGGACGAAGTGGTTTTGGAGGTGGGGCAGAATTACCAGCATGACCAGCATGATGATTATTTGACTGACTATAATATGATGCATTTGGAGCAGCAAAATAATCATGGTGATCGGGTGGGTATTGATAACTTGGAGCAGCGTAAGGGTGTGGGGTTGATGGTCTTGAGGTTGGTCTATGACCATAGCATGGGTCGTGTGGGGGTTGAGTGTAATAATGAGGATGATATTGTCCTTTGTGGTGTGGTTCTTGATAGTAGGTGGGGTGTGAATGTGGTTGTGGTGGAGGGTGATGATGATATTGAGGTTGTGGGTGGTGTTGTGCTGGTGGGTGGTGTTGTGGTTGTGGTTGAACTTGTTGTTGTGGTTGTGGTTGAGATTGTGCTTGGGCGGGTTGACGTTTATTCATTAAAGCATTTGCGGCCATTGCTCCTAATGCAACACCTCCTACACCCATCATCATTCCTCTTCTTCTTCTTCGATTGAACATTGTAATATATTTGTATGGTAATTTAAACTAGTAAGTTATTTAATGAGATTACCAAAAGACTATCAAACAACATGGTGGAAACTTGGTCTATTTATATTTGCAACATATATCCCTGGGTTCCATAATGACATCATCTGGATTTATAAATTTAGAAATTACGGTGATCTCAACATTCATGCAGGTAATCATGCATGGGCCACATTATTTTCTGGGGTATTCGCACCCAAAAAAAAATAACACAATGCAAAAGGGTCATTACTACTTCGGAAAAATGATTCCACTGCCACATACCACGCCAAAAAAATTCGAGATATTTCCTATGACGTAAAATTAAGTAATTTCATTGATATTGATGTCAAGATTCATGCATGAGGATAATTAGACAGATAAGTGCCTGACTATAATTCTAGCATTGCATGGTGATGGAGTCAGCTATTTTTTACCGAGACGGGAGCCTAGGGAAAATTGACAGGGATGAGCCTAGGATTGTTTTATCAGTAGGACATCTTCAACCCAGTACAATTGACGAAGAAATCAACCTAGCTCATATGTCTACCTTCCTACCTTTGACAGCACACTCGTAAGTTTTCACCAAGAAAAAAAGAGATCAAATAAAATTGACATCACTAATAATATTTCCGTGCGCTCCGAGGCTGAAAACATAACCCTGCCTCGAAAAAAAAACAGCCTTCAAAAAGGGGAGTTAAAATTCCGCCCACAAGGCGCCACCCTTACATTTAGTAGATGCTTGAAGGCACCACTTCGCCTCTTCGGGACTAATTCCCTACTTATCCGAGGTTTTCGTATTCTCTACATTTTGCATATACGTCATAGGGCGAGATGAGATTATTCGAGGTTGTTACAGGGTGAACCTGTATGCACATTATCTATGGATCTGGAACGTTAGATGGTATTTTATAACTACATGATCCTTGTTACTTACTACTGCTTGTCGGAATTGTGCCATAAAAGTATTACCCAGGGCCAACCTTGCTTACAATTTAAAATGTAATACATGTAGAAAATAGAATCATTTCATATTCTTGCAAATGAAATTATAAATAGATCAGCCTCATCACCGGTATCAATTACCAAATCAGTCCCAATCATAACAAACCTTCACTGCCTCCATGAATAATTTGCAATCAGGATGATCTCATCAGCCTCGCAGTTATGCATGGCCACAATAGGGAATTATTTTTTCCGAAGGACAATACAAAGGGTCATGTCGGAAAAATGATTCCGATACTTGACATATTAATCGAATGTTCCTAAAATTTCACTAGGCAAGGTGAGGGGAGATTATGCAATGCATTGACTCATGCTTGACACGCGAAGTCTCGGAATTGTCGAGAAGGACAAACAATGCAGGATTTCCTTTCTTGATTAGTAATCAGGCATTAGCTTGTCCAATTATACTTTTAATCTTTTTGTAATACTTTTGAAGCTGATGGGTTTCTCCAAACCCCGATCGTATAGAAGGAGTCCCAACAAAAAAATTGTTCCTTACTGGTACTAGGTCAAGAAAAAATTAGTGCCCTTTACGCCCGTTACGCCCCGAAGCCCATCAAATTTGCTTCGCTCGTATACTACGGATTACAAATTCCCAAAATCCATAGAACTGTTGAACTTCTAGATGCACTATAAAAACATGTCAAATGCCACTACTTTCTCTCTATAATCATATGCAGCACCAACGACCCTTGCGTCATTCTACAGTAGAATTGCTACATTGATCCGCGCTAATAAAAGACGAAAAAAAAACTAATTTTTCACCATCTACTTAATAAGCATACTTACTACAACCCTTGCAATGATCAGCAGTGACTTAGAATCCCTGCGTGTTGCGGAACTCGACCGACTCCTTACATTACTCAAACCGAGGATCCTTTCATACATCGAATCCGCTGATCCAAATTCCGCCAATTACAACCCTACATCATTAGGAACATATCATTCACCTGATTTCCTCAAGAAACAAATTTTAAACGGTGATGAATTGATTGAAAAATGTTCAGAAACTGAATTATTCGATGTCATTGATAAAGTATTGAAATATTCTGTAAATACTTGGAACC
Source organism: Spathaspora sp. JA1 (assembly GCA_003676035.1). Classification (NCBI taxonomy): domain Eukaryota; kingdom Fungi; phylum Ascomycota; class Pichiomycetes; order Serinales; family Debaryomycetaceae; genus Spathaspora; species Spathaspora sp. JA1. Next base: position 106,518 of record NSGQ01000013.1, on the reverse strand, counting down.
CCGGGTTTTTAGATAAATTATATGCACTGAATAATCCAATTGGTCTTGTATCGGATTTAATCTTGAGTATTTTAAATACGAATTCTCACGTATATACTGTGTCTCCGGTATTATCGGTGATTGAGAATTATATTGGCAAGAAATATGCTCGGTTGTTTTATACCAATGATCAAGAAACTTGTGGAGGGTTGACTTTTTCCGGGGGATCATGGTCGAATATCACCAGTTTACAAATTGCCCGAGCCATGAAGTTCCCCGATACAAAAGTCAAGGGGAACCAGGGGTATAAGTTTGCGATATATACTAGTAAACATTGTCATTATTCCGTGGAAAAAGCAGCGATTTTACTTGGGTTGGGTTCGGAAAATATATTCAAGATTGATGTCACTGATAAAGGCACCATGAATGTTGAGAAATTAAGACAGACAATCATTGACACCAAGGAACAAGGATATACTCCACTTTATGTAAATGCTACTGCGGGAACCACAGTTTTCGGTTCATTTGATCCATTTGTTGAAATAGCATCCATAGCCAAGGAATTTGGAATCCATTTTCATATTGATGGTTCATGGGGAGGTAATGTGATTTTCTCCAGCAAGTACCGGTCCCCGCAACTTGACGGATGTGAATTGGCAGATTCCATCACGGTGAACCCACATAAGATGTTGGGTATCCCCAACACTTGTTCATTTCTCCTACTTCCCCATGTGGCACATTTCCAAACCGCCATGTCATTACAAGCACCATACCTATTCCATGGTCGTGAGTCAGGAGAGGAAAATTATGATTTGGCCGATGGGACAATGGGATGTGGGAGACGTAGTGATGCGTTTAAGTTCTATATGGGCTGGCTTTATTATGGATCCAAGGGGTTTGAAAATCGAGTAAATCATGCATTTTCAATCATGGAATACTTTGTGAATCAGATTGGACAAGATTCTAGATTTGAATTGGTAGGTAGCAGTAAAGAGAATTTACCACAATGTCTCCAAGTCTGTTTCTATTATCATCCAAGTTGTAAATGTGACAATACTCAAGTCACAAGATTCATTTCGAGAGAATTACATACCATGGGTAAATACTTGGTTGATTTTAGTCCTAATCCAGATGGATCAGATAAGGGAGAATTTTTCCGAGTGGTTTTCAATTCTCCGATTTTGACCAGCGATGTTATTGATGATTTGATTGAATCTATTGTTGAAGTTGGAAAGAAGTGTACATAAAGCACGTTGTTTTGTAAATAGTATTTAATTTAATAGATAAGAAAAAGACAATAGATAGGCACGTATATACAAAATAGATAAGACGTTGTAAATGTTGCTTATCATCGGAGTTATTGTTTTGTTGATTGTCAGTGCAAACGGCTGGTGGTTGCTATCTTTCAACGGTAAAGCGGTAATATCTAGCACTCCTCCAGTTAATAGCAAATCACCCGTCTAAGATAAAACTCACTACTGATAAATCCTCACTCACAAAATTTAAAAATGCAACATCGATTTTCAGACCCTGGTAAGTTTATTTTTCTGCAACATTAAACGAATGTTACATTGGGGAGGATAGGCAACCAGTTACTTGTCACTTGGACATGACAATTAATACTACAACCCTAGTTTTAAACAGGGTACATAAATGACAGGAGTGGGGTTGTGGGGTTGTTTACGAAGTCAAGGTGAGATGCTCGTGCGGTTAATTTAAAGCTCCTTGGCAATTTGTCTATTTAGAGACGAGATTTGAGATTTAGAGCAAACAAATAGTTGAGCACACGCCCGCACAACTCTCATCTCAAGGCGGAGAGACAGAGATGAGCAATGAACGGCAGGTGAATAATTTCTAGAAAAGGTACATTACAATGGATCTCGGGCTCGGCATAAATAAAAAACAGGCGAGTTTACAATTTGCCCAATGTAGTCTCCGGGATTAATAACACAAGTGTGAAAAAAAAAGCCTTAATAATATAACTCTCTCACAAAAGAGAAACAGCCCATCGCGAATATTTTTGTGTTTAATTAGCAATTGACCCGTAAAAGGAATAAACACCAAGAGTTGCTATTGGGTTCTGCCGCGGGGAGTCAAGGAGGTGTTTCAGGTAGTAACCTTGAGTTTAATTGTTAGATTCTGTTGTTAGGGTAGATATTTTTTTAGAGTTTTTGGATTAGATAGGGAAAAATTCGGTAAGTTTTTCCCAATTGTAATTAATCCGCGTAATGTTTATATATTGGGCAACTTAGTAATAATCAAGAAAAACTACATATACGGTTTTACGAAAAGTCAGATTTATGATCTGACCTGCCAAACTCACGTTACATCAACACCCCCACTGTACTATCTGACATTTCTGACTCTCATCTGATGCCTTATACCGTATAAAATGTCAAAATGCATAGCGGAAAAAACTAGATTCTTTGTGCATTAATTATTTTTTTTTTCTTTACCTGTCAAAATAATAAGTACAACCATGTTACATCAGATCTTAATCTGCAACCAAGAAAAATGAGTTTAGATTGTGGCAAATTTAGATTTGCACCAGAGGACCCTTAGTCTGGTCCAAACCCTAATTATACCAACGAATAACTAAACTTAGCAACAGTCTGAACTTTATCCGCCCAGCATGTATCAAGAAGGAATGACCTGTCATGATTGGTTATGCACGCATCATGACCGAACAAATGTAGGCACCATTACTTAAAGGTTAAAGTATAATTTCGTCATGTAGTTGCAAAAATAGAACCTGGCTTATTGTTTACTTATCTCGAAACAGGCTTTTTGATTTTACTTTTGGTTGTACATCACTAGATAATGTATAAGGTCTAACTAAATCAATCTAGTTTTTCCAGTTTTCGTGAGTTTTTTACGCTCTAAATAATAATTTATTTTCTAGGTGATCTTTTATTAACAAAATATTTTTTTCTCTATTTCTTTTTTTTTTTTTATTAATGTGCCACTGGGATTTTAAAAATGGAACCACTGAGCAAAACCCTTTTGTTATCTTTTAATTTGGGGCTAAAAGGTGGAGACAAACAAGATACAAACCCGATCTGGTTGATTTAACAATGGACCACAAGAGGCAAACTCACGCAACATAAATAACCACTTGATTTTCCACAAATTTTAACTTTTTTTTTTACATTTCTCATATATCATCCTTATTAGCTAATACAATATGGAAGAAAAATCACCTAAAGTTGAAGTTGACTCCAACTCCTCGTTCGAATCTCCATCTCAAGACTTGGAACATCAACATGAACATCTTGAATTAAAACATCACACCAGTGCCGAAATCGAAGCTGATGGTGCCTGGTATAATAAACCAATCAGTATCTTTGGTGCCAAATTCAGATACTCTTCCGCCATGACCCAAGTTGTCATGCTTGCCTTTGTTGTGTTTATGACCCCAGGTATGTTTAACGCCTTGTCGGGTATTGGTGCTTCCATTAGTGACAAGGCTACTTCCGATAATGCTTCCGTGGCTCTTTATTCTACATTTGCTACTATTGGGTTCTTTGGTGGTACGATTTGTAACACTATTGGTGTTAGAGCTTCGTTGATGCTCGGTGGTACTGGTTATGCTCTTTATGCTGGATCTTTATTATCATTTAATCATAATGAAAATAAGGGGTTTGTTATTTTCGCTGGGGCTTTCTTGGGTTTCTGTGCTGCTTTATTATGGGCTGCTCAAGGTACTATTATTATGTCATATCCAACTGAATCAACTAAAGGTAGAGCCATTATGGTTTTCTGGGTTATTTTCAACTTGGGTGCTGTTATTGGGTCGATTATTCCCTTGGCTGATAATATTGAAAATAAAGGTAGTTCAGTAAATGACGGGACTTTTATTGCCTTCATTATTTTAATGTGTTTAGGTTCAATTATTGCATTTTTCATGTTACCAATGTCCAAAGTTTATAAATCTGATGGAACTAAAGTTTCTGGGGGTAAACATCCAAATTGGAAAAAGGAATTGGTTGGATTATGGAAATTGTTAATTAGTGAACCAAGAATTTTGTTAATGTTCCCCATGTTTTTCTCATCAAATTGGTTCTACACTTATCAATTCAATGATTTCAACTATGGTAAATTTAACATTAGAACCAGATCATTAAACTCTTTGCTTTATTGGTTTTCCCAAATGGTTGGTGCTGTTATAATTGGGTTTATTCTTGATTGGCAAAGATTTAGACGTAGTATTCGTGCTAGAATTGGATTTGTTTTGATTTTCGTTATTGGTTTAGGTATTTGGGGAGGAGGTCTTAAATTCCAATTATCCTTTACTAGAGAACAAGCCGAATCTACTCCACCAGCATTCACTCCTTTAGACTACACTGACAGTGCTTATATCGGTCCCATGTTCCTTTACATCTTTTATGGTATGTTTGATGCTATTTTCCAATCCTACATTTTCTGGATCATGGGTGCCTTATCAAACAATCCAAAGAAAACTGCCTTGTATGCTGGTTTTTACAAGGGGATTCAATCAGCCGGTGCTGCCATTGCATGGAGATTAGATGCCATTGGTGTAAGTTATATGGCCTTGTTTGCTAGTTCTTGGGGTATGATTCAAGGTAGTATGTTGATTGCTAGTCCTTTAATCTTTTTCTATATTAAGGACCATACTACTGTTGAAGAAGATCATTTGGAAGATGTAGTTGCTGATGATGAGTTGACTAAAGAATTTGATGTTCAACATGAAGATAAGTAATTTTGTACAATCTTAATATAATAGAATTAATGTTTTTAAGACAATACAACTGAGCGATAGCGAAGTTGTTTGTAGAGTAGCGTAATAGCATACAACCGAGCGAAAGAGAGATGAAGTAATTCGTATTCTATACAAACAGAAATAGATTAGAAAAGTAAACTGTTCCAGTAGCGAACAAGGAAGTTGCAAGAAGGTAACATAACACCATCTACGGACTTTTAAATAGCACGAATTCCGTCTAAGTAAACTTTAAATATAATTTCTAACGTTAGTGAACCACAATTTTAGTATTACTTTGGCGTAAGTCAGTTTTACAGAAATAGAGACGATACTTTTTGTCGAGCTCTCTTGTTACTTAGGTCGGTTGTTTACAGTTGAACCCAAACCCAGTATGAAGTAACTGTCCAAGAAACTACAGGAAACTCCTTACATAGACTCACATCAAGGTATAACTTACTGCTACCAGGACTTAAGCAACCCATACCATCAGTCTACAGTGGTTCTATAAACTTTCTGGTGTTGCCCTCTCTAAAAATATAAACAGAGCGAAGAGACAACAAAAAAAAAAATATCAGTTGCTAAACAAAAGCTGCCAAACCAGACTGCCAAATACCACCAAAGACAAACCAATGTCACAGCTCTATCTATACAACCTTACACTTAAGGACTCAACCCATTACACCCACACTCTCCTAGGTCAATTCCACCCGAAATCCCCCACCATACAATACCTTATTCTTGTATCCCCCACCCATTTAACATTACTTGAACCTAATTCAGACACCGGTAAACTTGAAACAATACATAGTCAACGAGTAATTGGTGTGATTAACCAGGCCAGTGTTGTGCGTATTGATGAATTAGACTATGTTGTTCTTACGAGTGATTCTGGGAATCTTACAATTTTAAAATATGATGGGACAAAGTTTATAGCTAGGGATAATTTACCCATGTGTAAGAATGGATGGGGCAGAACATATCCTGGTGAATTCCTTGCTGTTGATTATGCCAGTCGGTGTGTTTTTGTAGGTGCAATTGAAAGGAATAAACTAATATATAAATTGGACAGTGGTGAGTTGAGTTCACCAATTGAAGTTCATTCTGGAAGTGTTTGCTTAAGTGTATGTGCATTAGATCAAGGGTTTGATAATAATCCTTGCTTTGCGTGTTTAGAAATTGAAGATGATGTGATTGTATTGAATTATTATCAATTAGATCTTGGGTTGAATCATATTATAAAGACTAGGGCGGAAGAGATTCCCCAGGATTGTAGTTATGTGGTTGGATTACCTAGTCATATCGGTGGAGTTTTACTTTTGGGGACAAATTGGTTGGCGATTGAAAGTAGGAACGAACGTACGAGAAAGCTCCTACCATTACCAAGAAGGAAAGGTCAAGATACGATAATCACCACACACATTTTACACAGACTCAAAAAGAATCACGATTTTTTCATATTAATTCAAAGTCAATTGGGCGATTTGTTTAAAATTGTTGTGGATTATGATCAAGATCGAGAGATTGTCCGGGATGTCACAGTTAGTTATTTCGATACTATACCTCCTTGTATCAGTTTAAACATTTTCAAATCAGGGTTCCTATTTGCTAATGTTTTAAATAATGATAAATTACTTTATCAATTTGAAAAATTGGGTGAAACGAGCACAACCACAATTAAATTATCAACACATACAGACCATACCGACGAAGTCAACCTTACTTTGAAAGCACTTGATAATCTTGCCTTGATTGATATTCATGAAAGTTTAACTCCAATTCTAGATGCGAAATATAGTTCGAATTTACTGGTACTTTCATCACATTATCTTAAACAAGTAATTCGGGGAATACCTACATCTACATTAGTATCTTCACCAATTCCATTCATACCCACATCAATCTTCACCACTAAACTAACCATGACTTCAGAATATGATTCATATCTCGTAGTTACATCCTCCCTTGTTTCAACAACCCTTGTCCTTTCACTCGGTGAAGTTGTTGAAGAAGTTGAAGATTCAAAATTAATAACTGATCAACATACACTTGCAATTCAACAAATTGGTCGTTCTAGTCTAATTCAAGTTTACACTACAGGTATAAGACATATTGGAACAAAAGTAACGGATTGGTATCTGCCTGGAGGAATCACCATCATTCAAGCATCCACCAATAATAACCAAGTCATAATCGCCATGTCTAATTGTGAAGTTGTTTATTTTGAGGTTGATTTCGATGATCAATTAATTGAATATCAACAGAGACTCGAATTGTCAAGTTCAATAACTAGTCTTTGTCTAGGTGATACTGCCAAGGTTGCCGTGATTGGATGTTCTGATGAGACGATTCAAGTTGTTTCCCTCGATGAATCTGATTGCCTTGAAGTTAAATCCTTGCAAGCATTAAGCAGTAATGCTACTAGTTTAATTATGATTGATGATGTAGTTCATATCGGTATGGAAAATGGAGTCATTGCCAAGAGTAGACTAGACAGGAAACAATTACGAGATACTCGAGTACAATATCTTGGCTCAAGACCGATATTAATGTCGAAGTTAACCATTGGTGATCAAACTTCCATATTGGCCATCTCCAATAATAAAGCATGGATATCATACACGCAAAAGACAACAAATACATGGAAAGTAATGCCGTTGTTAGACATTGATATAATCGATGCTAGTTCTTTCACATCAGAGGAAATGCAAGGGATTGTCGGTATTCAAGGTAATGAATTGGTGATTTTCCAATTGGGAAATAACGAAGATGATGAAGAAGAAGCTGAATTTGATTTTAATCGGGAATGGACTATAAAGAAACAAGTTAGATTAAGGTATACCCCTAGAAATATGATTGTTGACAAGGACAAGACATATATTGTGGAGACGCAGTATGGAATAACTAGTCCGTATAATCAAGAAGATATAGATCAAGATTATTATGATGCATTTGGATATGAGCGAGCCAAGAATGGCACTGCCTCATGTATTCAAGTTGTTCAAGATGAGTCAATTGTTCAAAGTATTGAAATTGAACATACGATTATATCCATGACCAAAGTAACTTTCAAGAATGAACCATGTTTAATTATTGGGATAACTACTAATCAAAAGTATTTACCTACTTCACATGATGAATGTTATTTATATACATACACCTTAGAACCAGAGTTGAAATTACTTCATAAGACTAAGTTATCATACAAGCCAACTGTCCTACTCGCATTTAATAATCGACTTATTGTCGGTTCAGGCAATCATATTTTCTTGTATGAATTAGGAAAGAGTCAATTGTTACGGAAATCCACTAGTATTATCTCATATCTCAGTAATATCAACTCCATACTTCATATTGAATCCAATAGAATTGTAATTACCGATGCATCATCCAGTTGTATCTCATATGCCAAATATGACTCGGGTTTAAACCAGTTTATTCCATTTGCCGATGATGTAACTAAACGACAAATCACGGCGATAACCTCATTAGATTACGATACGGTTGTTTCAGGAGACAAGTTTGGAAATATTCGAATCAATAGATTAGACCAGGACATATCTAGACAACTGGATGAGTCATGGAGTCTTGTTAAACATACCGACGGGTTATTTAATTCAACCAGCTCCAAACTAAGTAATTTAGCTACGATTTACGTTCATGATATCCCGGTAAAGTTGTTAAAAGTGGATGATGCGATAATATGGACAGGATTAATGGGGACAATAACTGGGTTATTACCGTTGCTAACTACATCTGAAGTTGAATGGTTGAATAAGTTGCAAATTAGCATGAGAAATCATACAAGTTTCAACATTTTAGATAAAGATCATTTGAAATCTAGGAGTTATTACGATCCAGTTAAATGTATAATTGATGGAGATTTACTTGAAATGTATCATATACTTTCCCAACAAGACAAACTATCAATCAGTAGACTGATTAATCGACTGCCTGGGGAGATTGAAAAGAAGTTGGAAAGTCTAAGAAATAGAATAAAGGGTTGAAAAAACAGATATATATATGTACATATATAGTAATTGTGTTTATACTAAAACGTTATCATTTTCTTTTTTAGTAGTAGGAGGAGAATCGTCTTGTTCTTGTTTATAACCATTCTTTCGATTCAAGGTGGGACTACCTCCATCGTCTTTACGTAATGGACTTTGACCATTGGGAGTACTAAATTGAACAAAATTCCAAAATGCAGGCAGTGATTGATTTGGGTTGCCAATACCACGAACTGTCTGTTGCTGTTGTTGTGTTGTACCACCAGACTTGGATCCTCGTTCTGGAGTGTATGCTTCCAAGGGAGAAATCTTTTTCGGACTGGTGAAGTTGACATTTAGTTCAGTTGGTCCACTTGATTGTCTAATGTCTATTCCTCCTGAACTGTATGAGTTGGAAGAAGGAGCAGAACTGGTGTTGTTTACAGGAGGTGGAGGTGGTGGAAGCGAATATAGTGAAGGTTGCTGTTGTTGTTGTGGTGGTTGCTGTTGTTGTTGGACACCTACTTTGGGTAATTTAGGTGTGTCATGCTGTTGTTGTCTTAATGGAGATGCCAATTCTTTACTGTTGAGTATTGGATATTGCTGCTGTGCCTGTTGCTGCTGCTGTTGTTGTTGGGGTAAGGAATACATGATAGGTTGGTTATTATAGTAGCGTTGCGACTGTGCTTGTGTTTGAAGTTGTGCCTGAGCTTGGGGGAGTTGTTGATACATTGGTTGTCCATTTATACCAGACATATATGACAAAGGGTTAGATTGCATAGGATTACTAGGAACGTATTGTGGAGCAACCGATTGCACTTGTTGTATATGAACTGGCTGCTGCTGTTGCTGTTGCAGTTGCTGCTGATCGTAATACCTCGGCTCAGACATATGTTGAGGTTCAGGTAATTGTTTATGTGTAGCTAAATGTAAATGCAACTGTCTTGAGACCGAACTACCTCTTCTAGCCTTGGATATACTTCCATCATTAATCTTATTCAAGAAATCTTGTTTGTAACTAGTACTAATCTGCCATTTCATCCCCTTACCTGGTTCATTTGGCCTTCGAGGAACTTTTTCAAATGCTTTATTAAGTGACAAATTATGTCTGATTGAATTTTGCCAACCTGATTTAGAATACTTGTAATAGGCATAATGAGAAGCTATCCAATTGTAAATTTCAGACAACGACATTATCCCCTCGGTATTTGAAAGGATGGCCTGAGTAATCATAGTAGCATATGAATAAGGCGGCTTAATATCTTTCGATTCCTCCTTGGATAAATCTTGATCAAGATTTGTCTGCAACGACGTAGCCGACACAGAACTTGGAGATTGAGCAAGACTTATTTTATCAAACATTTGAAAATTTTTCATGCCGACATTTTTCTTCATTGGTTGTTGCAGCAGCAGCAGCACCTGCATTTCCCTATACCGTGCCAAACCACGTTCCAACATCTTGGGGGCAATAATTGCCGGTGAATCCGGTAATATAAACATCATTTGTGTCCCACCGATATCCAATATCGCACCCAGATGTAAATTCTGACTCGTGTTTACATTAACTTTATTTCCATCAACTTTAGCTCCATTTCTCCCCAATACTTTCAATTGCCAACATTGTAAATCCAAATCATAAGTAATGGTAGCATGTTGTCTCGACACAACTTTCGCAGGACCCAAATCAATATCAACAAAGTTTGCGCTGCCCACCAGGGTAGGACCACCATTTAAAACGTCGGTATTTCTTCCAATTGAAATCGCCAATGATTTAACATAAAATGTCCAATTCGCACCGGCGATTTTAGCATAGGCTTGAACTTCAGTAGCGATATTCTTATCATTGGCATACGCATCTCCAACATTGGTTTTATCCACGGGGATAGCCAAGGCAGATATTATGGCATTGATTGTGTCCTGAGGATCTTCAAATGGTGATGTTCCCGTCGTGGTGTTGCTAGGGTGTTCTATAATGTCGGGTTCATGTGACCGTTTTCTGGTTGGTTGGGGTGATGTAGACGACATTGTTGTCAGGTGTAGCTGTGGTACTATTATTATAGATGATTGTTGGGAGGGGGGGGGTGTCTGGGTATATTTTCTTTTGTTTATGTTTTTGCTTTTTTTTTTTTGCTTCGCAAAGAAAAAGTCGTTGATGTTTGTTTTTGTTTATAGGGGGGCAGCCCAGGGAGGATGCAATTTTGCAGACACTGAAAATGAGGATGTTATGTGTTAGATTCAGTGATTGGATAAGCGATCTACTGGTTTAATGTAAAGTAGAAGAAATCACTTGATGACTGGGACTAAGATCTGGTTAAAGTTTTTGAACAAATCGAAAAAAAAAAAAAAACTACTGACAGACTTTTTCTGAATATAAGTTTTATTTGTCAATAGAAGGAAAAAAAAAATGTTATTAATAAAAATTAAGAAAAATAACCTAAAAAAAATTCTCACAAAAAAGAAAAAAAAAATTAAATTCTATATGAAATTTCTCATTCCGTAATTAAAGCATAAGCTGTAAAAAAAGGAAGTTAAAAATAATAATAAAAATCTTACAGGAAATCATGATCATTTAATCATTTGCATAAATCCGTAATCTACATTGCATGACTGCAAAAAAAAATTATTTTTTTTAAGTACAAGATCTATCAACTATACCTATGGTTGTTTAATAACAGCTGAGCGATACTTCCTCTGGTACAATAACAACTTCGCTATCGCTCAGTTGTTATTGATATGCTATTGGAATTATAAACCTCTTTCGACTAACATCAAACCCCCTCGCATCCACCAAATCTCCATTTATAACATCGACATTAAAATCTTCCTCTTCCGCCAATCTCTGTTTTGTCAATTCATTATCATCAATAATATCAAATTCTTGTTCACTTTCAATATATTCGATATTTTCTTCAATCTCCACGAAATCAGGCGCCAATGCTGACCATTTTTGAGGAAATGTAATCAGCCAAATATATATTGCTCCACTATCTAATCCAATTGATCCAATTATACATTTCGGATAATTCCATTTAACATCTATTAATTCTTCTTTGGCACCTTCCAAGATTTTAATCAATGATCCATTGTTTGTTTCCCATATATATAAATCATGGGACGATTGTTGACCATATGTGGACGCTACTAGGAAATCTCCATTGTGATTATATGACATTGAATTCCATTGTACTCGATTAACCACATCTTGATATTTATGATCAATTTCAAATTCCCAATCATTAGGATTGGTAATGTTGATTAAATCAGGTAGGTTAATTTGTCGGATTATTCTGTCAGAAGAATTCACGGCTAATTTACATCCATTGGATGATATCACTAAATGTTTAATATTGGAATTGGCAATTTTAATCAGATGTTTTAATACAAGCGTCAGAGTTTCAAAGATATTGATCCATCCTTTGGAAGTACCAGTAAAGATATATCCACCGTCATGAGTAAATGTCGTGACTAAAGTCATATGTTTATCCTTTCGTTTAGGTTGTTCCATTTCTATATCATCGATAATTTCTTGATGTTCCAATGGAGTTGTCGTTAACGAGCTAATCTTGGGTGTCAGTTCATGCATATCGACATACACAGGTGAATCATCGAATAAACTAGCAACAAACACAAATGGATCATTTGGATGTAAACTTGCTCCCCAAATTGGCCCATCAAATTTAACTTGTCGAATAGCAACCAGGTCTTCCTCGGGATTATTACACTTCAGTAAATCCCAAAGTTTAACATACCAATCTTGAGAACTACTCAACAAGTATCGTCCACATTTACTCCAATTCAACGACGTTATTGGTTTAACATGACTACCAGTGTTTAAATGAACTATTGGAGACATGGTTATTGAATCGTATACTATAATTGACCCGTCAGCTAACCCTGACGCAAGATAATCTCCACATTCGGTGAATTGTAATATTACACTATGTCCATATTGTAATGTATGACTAAGATTTTCCGGATATTCCTTAGCCACACTAAACGGATCTTGTAATGAAAGGTTCATCTTGTCTGTTTATACTGTCGGGTGAACTATTTTTTTTCTTCTTCGATATTTTTAAAACTCCCCCCCAATTCCCCCTCAATTTTAGCGAACAATAAAGACGCGGCAGACAAAACTTGCAATCTAAAAAGTTCCTTCTTTTTTAACAACCGTAACCAATTGTCACCAGGTCAACCTCAATCAGACATCTGCAACCTGCTCCTCGGACATTTATTCATACATGCACTGACACAACACACCTGACACAAACACACCGACTTTACACACACTTTCACAACATGCTCATATTATTATTTCTACTTCCCATAACTCAAGCGCTTATACATTTCTACTCGCCAAAAGGAACCAGAAGATGTTTTTACATGGAATTACATAAAGACACCATACTCATAGGTCGATACAAAATGGAAATATCCACTCTTGAAAATGATTACCATATCCCGATAGATAAACGAGAAATTGGCGTGATTATTGATGTTGAAGAAGTATTTAATCGAAATCATCGAGTAGTAAGACAACGAGGATATGCGGTTGGGCAATTCAGTTTCAATACTTTGGATTCAGGACAACATCGAATTTGTCTAACTTCAAAATCCTTCTTACGAAATAATTGGTTTGGTGATGATTATGATTATGAATTAGTACAAGATCTGAAATTCACTAGTGTGAGAATTGGAATTGAGTTTAGTATGGGGGATATGGAGACTAGTTTACACTATTTTAAAAGTATGAAGGATAAGATTGTGGGATTGACTAATAAGTTATTGTTGATTCAACAAGAACAATTATTTATTCGAGATAAAGAATCTATATTTAGAGATTTAAGTGAAAGAACTTGTTCAACTGTGATTAATTGGGTAATGATTCAATTGGCGATGGTATTATTGATTTTCATCTATCAAGTGTTTTATTATCTGAAATTATATTTTGCAGCTAAAAGAAAGGAAGATTAGTTAATTAATATATTTATTTTACGACAATATTGTGTTTGTCGCGACAATCAAACTGTAGTCCACTCTATTTTTTTTACAACCAAATTTCTACCATAGCCAACCCCAAGTTTGCAACACAATGAGTCAATCATCAGTGGTTAGCTCTTCCTCAAACAGTCTTCTAGATACTACTCCCAGTAGGTCTTCTGTACTACTACGCAAACATAGATTCGATGATAGATCTTTAACAAAAACAAGTTTGGCATTAATGTCATATCAATCAAGTACACCGCCACCCCAACAACCAACAACAAGTACAACTACAATCCATGATATATTCAAATGGCTGGAAATGGACACAATTTCACAACTACTACCTCCTGGTTCCGTTGGTTCTATCCTACAAGCTACTTCAATTTATATTGCCATATCTACAATTAAAGGAATTGCTATATTCACCTATGATCAAAACCTTGAATGTTTGTTAAGCACAACACCTGAGCAAGCACCAGCTATTGTCACCTGCATGAAGTTTTCATCCGATTCGTCATTCCTAGCTGCCGGTTATTCCACTGGTGAAATAATAATTTGGGATATGAACAGCAACAAAATAAACAACACTATCTTACCTTACTATACAATCAAACCAATCACACTTTCCTCACGCTTCACTAAAAACATCTCTGGTCATATAATAAACACCGGGATAACTCACATATCATTCATTGCCAACCTGACGTCGCGATTAATCTCAGTAGACGAGTCCGGTCTCATGTTTTATCATAATGGAATCACGAGAAAGTTTATAAATATGGTTCATTTCACATGTGAGAAATTACTAGGGAGAAATGATGCTAATATCCCACATGACAAGTTTAAAATATTACAATGTTCAATGTTACCCTGGGGGAATTCCCATCAAATTACTGATCAAATGGGAGTTGTCGCATTAATGACGCATAATCTGGTGTTGATTGTTTCTACAAGTAGTTTAAATTCAAATATCCCCAAGATTAAACAACATTTTAAAATTGGGAAATCAAATTTAGTCAAACAAGATGGTGATTTGCAAACTACATTAACTTGGTTTCCTTGTATGGAAGAACTGGGTACAATTAAAAATGCTCGTTTGGCTTATAGTTATAATAACATATTAACAATCATTGAATTGGACAACAGTTCATTCCCGAAAAATTTCACAACCGTGGTTAACGACTTAAAGGATAAAGATAAAGCAATTCAACAACTTCCATTTAATAAGAAATGTAGATGGATACTTGAAACTGGGATAATTAAATTCACCAGATGGATATCTCTGGAGATATTATGTGTGTTGACTGATTCAAATGAATTGATTACCTTGTATTATGGAAAATCACTTGTGCCGACAAGTTCCGACACACTTGAATTTCATATAACAAATATGATTCAATTTAAAAACAAGCTATTGGTTTTAACAAATGATATTAAATTATACATGGGGAAACCACTAACATGGGCTGATATTCTTGTAAACAATTTAACTAGTCAAAATTACCATCAAGCCTTGACTTTAGCTAATACGTATTATACTTCGAATAATAATGGGAATTTGATTCTATTAGGCCTACCTAAAAATCAACAAGAACGTGCAAAACTTGTCCAACCATATCTTGAACGAATAATGAAAGAATCATTGACGTTTTTGTTTAAAGAAGATACACAATATTTGAATATGTATTTTAATATCATTTCATATATTGGTGGATCCGATGATATTCTTGAAAGTTTATATGAAGTTGTTCCAAGTACTGACTTTTTCAATACCCTTGAACCATTTATTCAATCTAGTTCAATTGTTAAACTACCCCCACTAATATTTAAACAGTTGGTAGAATATTATATATCCCATGATAATGGAGATATCCTAACTGAATTAATATGCATGCTTGATCTTAAAACCCTAGATATTGATTTCACAATTCTGTTGTGTAAACAATTTGAATTACGTGATTGTTTAATCTATGTGTACAATTTCATCCTCCATGATTATGAAACTCCTTTGATTGATTTCATAAATGATATACCTGAGGATAATTCTGCATATACGTATATGTCATATATATTAACTGGAAGACAATATCCAACAGATAGGTTAATCCTGACTGAAATTTCCAATACCGCCAAACAATCAATATGTGATATTTTATTTTCAAGTACAAGAAAAGAACTTGTAAGTAGCGACGATATTGGGTTCCCTTATTTATACAAGTTCCTTCGGGCTAATTCATTTGAGATGCTATCCACTATAAATGAATTCTTTGAAGATTCATATCTCAACGAAAGTTCATTATCAAGACAATACCTAATTGAAGCTATTCTAGATGTTTATGAAATGAATCAATTTTCAACAACAGACAATATTCAACTTGCGATTTTCATTAGTAGAAATTATGGGAAATATTCTCAATTCCTACGACTTTCAGAATCAACCATACTCTCCATGTTTAATACCTTGTGTCTTTGTGACCAGGAAGATTTACGCCAGGATTGTGAATTGGCATTGACTAGTTTATTACCATTTATTCCTGATATTGACGATGGATTCATGATTGATAAACTCCAAATTGGGAAATACTACCCAGTTTTAATAAATGTATATAAATCAAAGGGACAATATTCTCAAGCGTTACAAGTATGGTTACAACAACCGGAAGATAGTAATGAATCTGGCGCCCAACTCATTGAAAATGGATTCATGTTGAGTAAGAATGCCCAAGATCGAATTAATTTAATTAGGATATTACGTCAAGAGTTTGTCAGGTTTGTCACTATTGATTTAGTTATGTTTTGTAATATTGTGGAAATTTATTGTCCTCTGGTTCATCAAGAGATTTTGAGTATTAAAGAAGATGATGCCTTGGTTTATAATTATATGAAGGTGTTGTTTGAAAAGAATGGGAAGTTGGAGTTTGAGTTTATTAAACGATATCTTGAATTGATTTGTTTATTTAATCAAGATTATACTTTTCAATATATTCAACAGTACAAGTTGAAAATGAATGATAATTATACTCAATGTATGGAGATTCTTCAACAATATAATATAATTGATGGACAAGCCTTGTTGATGGTAGTCCACGGGGTCCATTTCCAGGCTGAACAACTAGTATTGGGATACATGAATAAGATAACACCCTTACTTGAAACAGACGAAATAATCAGAGACAAGTTTACTAGGTTATTACAATATATAATCACGATATGTGACGCCACTTCCGAAGAAACATACTGGCTTGAATTATTACATCATTTAGTAGACATGTCCAATTCTACTTCAGAATATATTCATAATTTCATAAACACATGCATTCATGATTGTTTCCGACATATAAGTGAAGGAAACAAACAACAACAATTGTCAATATTCAATAAATTTCTTGAACAGTATTCAAACAACCAAGACAAAATAGCTACATTGTCTAATATAAGAGGAGTATTACAACAAGTATTTATATCATATAGTTATGAAAGTGAAATGTTGAACATTTCATTAAAGATGATTAATGGAGATATCCATAAAACCGTTGAAATTATAAAAGCAAATAAATTAAAAGGATGGGATATAATTGGTAAACAATGTAGTAGTTGTGGTAAAGTAATGTGGGGCAGTGGAGGTTATAATAAACAAGATCATATCTTAGCCTGGGAGAGCAAGCAATGGACCAATACTACTACTACTACTACTACTACTACTACTACTACTACTACTACTACTACAAGTACTTCTACAGATGTCACAGATAAGTTTTATCATTGTCAACTTGTATTTTTCAAATGTAATCACGGATATCATTTAAAATGTTTAGACAATCTTGGCGTAAATCAGGAAAAATATTGTGTGATTTGCGACCACACCTGAATTTTAAACTTAACCTGTAAATAAGGTTAAATAAGATTTTCTATAATGCAAACGTTTTTATTTCACTGTGCTTATATACTACGGTTACTTAGTAACTATAACCAAACATTGTAGGCTTTACTAGTTCTATTATTATCTTTACTGCTATTATTCCCTTCAGGGGGTGGAAAAATTGCATCACGTGATCAATTTCAGCCCTGTCACAAAAATAGAACAATTGTACCTAAAATTAGATTTCAATTTTTTTTTTTTATTTTGATTCCTAAGTTGCAAATCACTTTGCCGAATTAGGAAATAAGGTAAACAAAAGCAGTTTCTGCCTTATGTAAGGATCACCGGGGTTTCACAAGCAGGTGTTTTATAAAAGTAGCAGATTTGACCTAAACCAAATCGATTGAACCTGGTAAACTAATAGTAGTTGATCCGATACATCTATACTACTTGCTTTTTCCATATAACTTACATGTGTTAGATCTTACGACAAATCTGGGCGACGGACAGACAATTAAATTTTTTTGATCCTTTTTTTTTTACGCCGATGTTTCATTTATTTTTTTTTGTCCGCAGTAAAACAGATTCATATTTTTTTTGACACTCTCTCCTTAGGTTGTAAAGTTGTGGGAGAATTTTTAAGGAGGTTTTTCCAATTTTCTTTAAACTTATTTAATACCAGTGTTTTTAAAATTCTTGTATAAGACATTCTTCTTTGTTTACGTGTGTGTGCCTGTGTAAGTTATGTCCAAGTCTTCTCATTCACAAGTGGATATCGTTTCGGACGACGAGGACGAGTTGTTTAACGACTACTCGGATGCACCCCAAGGTGTGGCCGGTTCTGGTTCTACTGCTAGTGCTGCTGCTGCTGCTGTTTCTCCTCCCATGTACCCCTCAACCGCCACTACCACGTCTATTCCAAACACTAATCGATTCAGTTCTCGCAGATCTTCATACAACAATATAAGCTTTTACAACACCCCATCTTATTCCCAACTGAACCAATTCACACCTTCTGGTTCTCAATACTTTCGTTCACATCACCAATCTACCCCTAGCTATAACAACGAATTTGAAGATTATTCCTACAACTACGATTATTTCAATGAAAATACCCCGACTCAACCAAGTAATGTTCTGCCTCAACCACAACAACAACTGTCTAAACCAAAACGGACAAAGACGGTGGCTTTCCGAGACGTCGAACCAGAATACCCTCCGATCGCTTATAGTCCTGGTAAAGTCGGCTATGAAGAACATGACTTTGATTTAGAAGACCAAACAGTACCGTTACTGACGCTTCGTAGAACAATGACTTTTACTGGTGGTGATTATATGATTAACCCCTTACAAGATGCTGACGATGATGACGATTTAGATCCGTTTGGTGATGATGAGTCCTTGTTTTCCGATACAGGGGAAGAAATTGTAAGACGAGGCACGACAATTAAACGAGCTGGGACTCTTAAACGAAGAAATACCTTAAAATCAAAAATGTCAAACACTTCCCATCCCAATTTCGATACAGATGATGAAGAAGAAGATGACGATTTCAAACCAAAATTAACATATACTAAAACTATAAAGAAAGCTAGATTAGTTAACGGGAATTATGTAATTGATGCTCCTGTACCTCAAGCTTTACTTGATACTTATGGTAAGAAAATCGATGATGGAGGTAGAGAAATGTCATTTTTAAGATATACCGCCGCTACATGTGGTCCTTCAAATTACACCAGTTTCAATTATAATCTTAGACAAGCATTGTATGATCCTCCTAGAGAAACTGAAATTATGGTTTGTATCACCATGTATAATGAAGATGAAATCTTACTTGCTAGAACTTTATATGGGGTTTTCCAAAACATCAAAAATTTATCAAGAAGATCAGATCCAACCTGGGGTGATGATTCTTGGAAAAAAGTCGTAATTGTTATTGTAAATGATGGTAGATTAGAATTAAATAAAAGAACCGAAACTCTTTTACGAGCTTTGGGACTTTTCCAAGATGGTTATGCCAAGTCAAACATTAATGATAAATCAGTCAAGGCTCATATCTACGAATATACTTCGACTGTAGGAATTGATGTCGTAAATGATCATGTTCATTTAGGTCCAAATTCCAACCCAGTACAATTTATTTTCTGTTTGAAGGAAAAAAATAGTAGAAAAATTAATTCTCATAGATGGTGTTTCCAAGCATTTGCACCCATTTTAAATCCTCGAGTGATTATGTTGTTAGATTGTGGTACAAAACCTGCCAAAGACGCATTCTACTACTTATGGCGAGCATTTAGAGATCCAAATGTTGCAGGTGCGTGTGGAGAAATGAGAGCTTCATTGGGTGCAAATAAAAAATTATTGGCAAATCCGTTAGTTGCCGCACAAAATTTTGAATATAAAATTTCAAATGTCTTGGATAAACCGATGGAATCTGTATTTGGGTTTATTTCTGTGTTACCAGGGGCATTTTCAGCTTATAGATATGAAGCATTATTGAATGTAAATGGTTCAGGACCTTTAGAGAAATATTTCAAGGGGGAATTTTTACATCAACAAACTCAAGTTGATGAAGAAGAAGAAGACGATGAACGAGATATCAAGGAACGTAATTTCCAAGAAGCTGGGATTTTCACTTCAAATATGTATTTGGCTGAAGATAGAATCTTATGTTTTGAATTGGTTGCTAAAGAAAATCATAATTATAGTTTACGATATGTTAATGAAGCTAAAGCAGAAACTGATGTTCCTGAAAGAATTGATGAATTTGTATTACAAAGAAGAAGATGGCTTAATGGTTCGTTATTTGCCGCAGCATATGCCGTGTTCCATTGGACCAAAATTTGGAAATCTGATCATTCATTATTTAGGAAATTATTTTTACAATTGGAATTCTATTATCAATTAATTACAATCTTGGTGTCTTGGTTTTCAATTGGATCTTTCTTCCTTGTGTTTAGAATCTTAACTGCTAATTTAGGTTCAAATGAAATGGGATTCGCCGTGGGGAAATATCTTGCTGTGATTTTCCTTTGGTTTTATGTTGGTTGTGTTATAGTTACATTTGTCCTTGCATTTGGTAATACTCCTAGAGGAACCAAGAAATTTTATTTGGTAATAGCGGTGTTTTTTGCAATTTTAATGGCATATATGATGTTTGCTGCTATTTTCCTTGCTGTACATACCGCCACAATGATTGTTAATCAACATAAAGATGATTTTAATATAACTATGATTTTCACCAATGGTAAATTCCGAGATTTAGTTGTTTCTGTGGTTTCAACTTATATCTTATATTTTGTTGGGGCATTTATGTTTGGAGAACCAAGTTTTATGTTTACTTCATTTGCCCAATATGTTCTTCTTTCACCAACTTATATCAATGTGCTTAATATCTATGCCTTTTGTAATATTCATGATGTTTCATGGGGTACCAAGGGTAATTTACAAGCTAAAGATTTAGGATCAGCTAAATCAGTAGGTCATGGTAGTGATGAATTAGTTATGATTGCCCCTGGGGTTGCTTCAGAAATAAATGAATCTTATTTAGAAACTTTAGAAAGCTTAAGAACAATGGAACCAGAACCAGCACCAATCAACAAAAAGAAATTAAAAGATGATGCATATTATGCATTTATTAGAACAATGACAGTATTGGTATGGATGTTAACTAATGGGATTTTAATTATGATTGTTTTGGAAACTGCAGGTGTTGATACATTTACAGGAGATTCTCAAATTTCAGCTGATGGTTCAATTCAAGGTAATTCAAGAACTTTCTTGACGATTATTTTATGGATTGTTGCTGGTTTGGCTATGTTTAGATTTTTGGGAGCATTTTTATTCTTGGTATTTAAAGGTTTTAGACCATTGAAATGGAAATGGAGAGCTAGAAAAGAGATAAATAAAGCTCATAAGAATGGGTAGAGTGTATATTAGTTTGCTTTTATATATTTATGTTAATAAACTTAACTTTGGAGTATAGTTTGTAGAGTAGTTTAATTTGTTCGTTTCTGTCTCCTATCACAAAGGGACGATTCCAAATGAGGAAAACTTTAGTTGCAAAAACTTTAGCAGCTGGACAGTATAAAATCTATGACGTAGAATTCATATTAGGAATGAGTGCGGCTCCTACCTAGAAGAGGATCCTTCCGCAGATAATTCCAGCTCCTAACCAACGACCATATATTGATTCGACAAACATAGGTCTCTGCTAGTTTCCAGATGGTGTTAAAATGAATTTCGAGATAGTCACAGAGTTCGTCCAATTTCTATCTAGCAACCTTTTATTATAAAGTTTAGGCAGTTTGTTAATATTAACACAACTCTTGCAAGTTTCTTTGCAAGACTAACAAACCAAAATTTACAAATTTTTGAACATTACGTAATGCTACACTAGATATCTACAGATCTGATCTTAAATATCGAATACTACCAGATCTGATCACAAGTATCTCATACTAAACCCAGATCTGAGCTCTGACGAACGCATCACAGTTTGCAAGCAAAACTTACGAGATGTACCTTAAGAATCTACGAAATCTTCAACAACAATGAGTAACTCCGATTTGTATGAGATCGAGTTACAAACAAGACTAATTCTTGGAAAACTCCGATGAAAAATTTTCACTGATAACACATACTAACATTAGGGTTGTTTTGCTTTGTTTTGTTTTGTCCAATTTATTATATTGGACAAAGATAAGAGAAATGCGAGCGGATGCCTGAACTGGTAAAGCCCAATGCGGGAATTAAAAACTGAGCGCTACAAAAAAGTTACCACCACTGAATTTCTTTTTTCTTAAATTTTTTCGTAAACCAATAATACAATGTAAAATCAAAAAAAGAAATGCCAATGAATGCAAAAAGGAAATAAAAACCAGCATTCAGGGTTGTATCACCACGGGTCGGTTGATACAAGTTGATTGGAATAAGTGGAGAAAAGGAGTGTGGGTGGTAGTGGGGTAACGCGAAATTCTAGTTTTCTACACATTCACACACGGAGCCAACATTCCGAACTGATTTGATCAAGTGTTTTTTATACCCTTTTGAAGACAGTTCCCTGGAAGTTCTAACCCGCCAAGAGAAATGTCGAAAAAAACAGAGTGGGGTGCGGTGCGGGCGCGCACGATTGACAAAGACTCTCTCTTCTTTGGTTTATTACCAGGACCCACACACTTTTAAACAATATAAAACAGACAAAAATAAAACCTTGTACAAAGTGGACCCCTCATTTACTGTAGAAACGCTTGCTTGCATTTAGAAAAAAAATGCCTTACATGAAAAAATATGCAAGTAAACCGTTTTATTTTTATTTTTTGACTCGTTAGCCAATTATATTACAAGTTTTTTTTCCCATAGTGATAATGCACTTTTGAAATCAAAATACCGCAGGGCTGTAAATAAATGACAAATTTTCATTCGCTCAATTATAAACACAGATTATAAACAAAGTTGTGAGGTCAATTTCGTAAACTAAGTTTTGTATTCTCGCTATCTATTTCCAGAGATTTTAAGGTGAAAGGGAACTATGGACGTTCGTAACCACAATCCATACATCCTTTTGATACCAAGAAAATTTTCAAATGTGGATGAAATAAACTTTTAATTGAAAAATTTTATGCGTTATTTTTATTTTAGACGCCGGAGTTATCAACTTCGAAACGAAAAATTAAAAAAAAAAAAAAAAAACCACTCGGATAAATAGATAGTAATATTATTTACACAATAGAAATTCACCAGAAAAAAAAAAAATTCCCAAAAAAAAAATGTCTGAAGATCTCAACTTATGTACCTTTTTTTTGCATCATCACCTTATGAATTATATAGTCAAAAAAAGAAATGTGTAGATGGTGATCATCAGATATTTGACATTTCTAAACGATAACGTTGTTTGGAAACTGTTACTTAAATTTTGCAACTTAACAAGAGTTGCTTGTAGTAATTTAAACACATTATTCTTTTACTAGTAATAGTTCTTGTTTTTCTTCGATTTTGAACAAATTTTTGCAATTATCTATGTAAAACTGTTCAGACATTCCGATAAAGCCATCAGATACTACGCCGCCCTTAAATATAAAAGAAAAGCGGAAAACATGCCACCCTAAGCCGTGTCTGAATGACCCCAGATGTTTGATCTGGCCCTATAGAACTTAGTAAAGTAATTGCTGAAAGTTGCCAAATTTCGTAATTCATGGCCTAAAATGGAAATAAGTAGTCTGATAATCTAAATTTTTTACATGTACTCTACGTCATATCTAAGCTTAACCGAGTTAGAACTCGGTGGTTAATTATCAGGTACTTATTTACCTGAAGTGGCAAAAATAACAATACAGCCATGTATGTTAATGTACTATCGGTTCAATAAGAGACAAAAAAAGGTTGGCTGGTGCTCACTGTGAAGTCTACGATACGAAGTAAAAAGATTTCTTTTAGTTTAAAAATTCAAGGGACGGGCCGAATTAATCCGACATGTAAACATAAAATCACTCACTATTGTACATGTAAGAATTAACAAAAAATAAAGCCTACTGTCACAATAGTTTTAACTCGGTGCCGAGCTTTGATATTCCTCGGGAACGATCTTTTTTAAAATCACAAACCAGTTATATCCGGCTGAAATGTTAGCGAATCCTGTAACTTCTTTGACCAGACAATATCTGTCATATCCGTATTATGTCTGGGATAATGGTTGATCCAAGGAATTTTAGTGCAATTTCTTCACCAATGTCAAATTTGTGGTTACACTTTTAAATAAGCCATATTTCTCTGTGTGTAACTGCAATACCGATTATGTCATTTTTGTCTGTCTTGGCAAATGACAAACTTTAACTTCAGACACTAGTGGCTCCTACAAATAAATTTTTACCCTACAAATATATATTTATTAGCACCAGATTTACCAATTGTTTTAAATTAACTAATAAACATATACTTTTTATTTTACAGTTAAATAATAGAACAATTTATTGTTTTTCTAACTGATCTAGGAACTTTCTTTCTACGATTTTAGATCTTCTAGATCGAACAAACCTTCTAGTTTAAGTAGCTCATCTCGTTTTTAGTTACTGCAAATTTGGAATGACCAAGCTGCATAGTCTAGTTACAATCATTACGAGGTCCCACGTTTCCTATATATTTTCGGGAGAGGTGGATGAGAAAGCATGACTTGAAATTTCCTTATGCTATACGAAAACCAAAGTACACGACCTCATCTCAACCTGAATTTTATCCCTGAAAACTAATTTATCGCCTAAGATTGCTGAAAATTTCACATTTCTCCACCTAATCTATAATCTCCTCGAATATCTCTAAAAAAATAAAGATGACCAAAAGAAGCAATAAAATAAAATCATCCAATGAAAAACGATGTGTCACCAATTATGCAGTCAATATATGATGGTCTTGTCAGTTATAACCTAGTTAGTAAACAACGAAAGCCTTGCTTTAACATACCACCCTCGCTGGCTCTACCTGATCTGTGTAGTAACAAAATTAAGTTAGGGTCACCTGCAGCTACCAAGATCTTCTATTTTTTTTTTTCAATGTCTTTGGCCGACGTAAACATATTGTTTAAATAGCTACTCCGAGATCACCGAGCAACAGCCCTCGCTATAATCCTCGAATTGCCCTTCTCCCGCCACACATTGCTGGCCCTAGCCCTCTATGCATCCCTCCAAGTGTTTGTTTTTTCCTAAACCGGCCCATTCGGCCTAACTACAATTTTCAACTTTGAAGATCATTTGTTTTTGTCCAAACAGTTTAACAATGAAACTGTTCAATTAAACCGATAGATTCGGACAGACAAAAATTTTCTTGTTAAGGTCACTCATTGTTTGCGTCAAATATGTATATACAGTTGCCTAATCAGGATATATGATCACGTGAAATATGCAGCTGGAAACCTAATCAGGTAGGATCCTATACCAAAACAAAAAAAAGTGGTTTCTTTTTTTTTCTCAAATGTCGGGAAAATTTGTAAATCCCTCAGACAATTTTTTGTTTTTGTCCATGCATGAAATATTATTTACATAGAATCAAATCAAAATAATTCAAAAAAAAAAAAATAATGCTAAGTTCCCCCAAATTATTCCCGCATTTAAAAATTTCACTCACTTATTTACACATCGCTGAGGATTTTCCTTTTTATATAAATTGTAGTTCAAATCCTGAAATCTGGTTGAAATCTTTCTCTCCTCTTTTCTTTCCCTTTTCCTTCTTTAGTTTCAACTCTCTTTATTCATATACATAATAGTTTATTATGAGTGCTACTGAACCAACCAAAGAAAAGGTTGCTAAAAACCTTTCTGACGATGAAGAAGAAGACATCGATCAATTAGTTTTGGATTTACAATCTAACCCAGCTGCCTTGGACGGAGAAGAAGAAGTCGAAGACGAAGGTACCTTCAAGGCTGTTCCAGAAGAATTATTACAAACTGACCCTGCCACTGGGTTATCTGACGATGAAGTCTTGAAAAGAAGAAAGAGATATGGTCTTAATCAAATGGCTGAAGAATCTGAAAACTTGGTTTTGAAATTCATCATGTTCTTTGTTGGTCCTATTCAATTCGTTATGGAAGCCGCTGCTGTTTTAGCTGCCGGTTTAGAAGATTGGGTCGATTTCGGTGTTATCTGTGCTTTATTGTTATTGAATGCTTTTGTCGGTTTTATTCAAGAATACCAAGCCGGTTCTATTGTTGAAGAATTAAAGAAAACTTTAGCTAATGTTGCTCTTGTTGTTAGAAATGGTCAATTAGTTGAAATCCCAGCTAATGAAGTTGTTCCAGGTGATATTTTACAATTAGAAGATGGTACTGTTATTCCAACTGATGGTAGAATTGTTTCTGAAGATTGTTTATTACAAGTTGATCAATCTGCTATTACTGGTGAATCCTTGGCTGTTGACAAGAAGCACGGTGACTCTTGTTACTCTTCTTCCACTGTTAAGACTGGTGAAGCTTTTATGGTTGTTACTGCTACTGGTGATTCTACTTTTGTTGGTAGAGCTGCTTCTTTAGTTAACAAGGCTTCTGCTGGTACTGGTCATTTCACTGAAGTTTTAAACGGTATTGGTACTACTTTATTGGTTTTCGTCATTGTTACTTTATTAGTTGTTTGGGTTGCTTGTTTCTACAGAACCGTTAGAATTGTTCCAATCTTGAGATACACTTTAGCTATTACCATTATTGGTGTTCCAGTTGGTTTACCAGCTGTTGTTACCACTACCATGGCTGTCGGTGCTGCTTACTTGGCTAAGAAGCAAGCTATTGTTCAAAAATTATCTGCTATTGAATCTCTTGCTGGTGTTGAAATCTTGTGTTCTGATAAAACCGGTACTTTAACCAAGAACAAGTTATCTTTACATGAACCATACACTGTTGAAGGTGTTGAAGCTGACGATTTGATGTTGACTGCTTGTTTAGCTGCTTCCAGAAAGAAGAAGGGTTTAGATGCTATTGATAAGGCTTTCTTAAAATCTTTGATTAACTACCCAAGAGCCAAGAATGCTTTAACCAAGTACAAGGTTTTAGAATTCCAACCATTTGATCCTGTTTCCAAGAAGGTTACTGCTATTGTTGAATCACCAGAAGGTGAACGTATTGTTTGTGTTAAGGGTGCTCCATTATTCGTCTTAAAGACTGTTGAAGATGATCACCCAATCCCAGAAGATGTCCATGAAAACTATCAAAACACTGTCGCTGAATTTGCTTCTAGAGGTTTCAGATCTTTAGGTGTTGCTAGAAAGAGAGGTGAAGGTCATTGGGAAATTTTAGGTATTATGCCATGTATGGATCCTCCAAGAGATGATACTGCTGCTACTGTTAATGAAGCTAGAAGATTAGGTTTAAGAGTTAAGATGTTAACTGGTGATGCCGTTGGTATTGCTAAGGAAACTTGTCGTCAATTAGGTTTAGGTACTAACATTTATGATGCTGACAGATTAGGTTTATCCGGTGGTGGTGACATGGCTGGTTCTGAAATTGCTGATTTTGTTGAAAATGCTGATGGTTTTGCTGAAGTTTTCCCCCAACATAAATATAATGCTGTTGAAATTTTACAATCTAGAGGTTACTTGGTTGCCATGACTGGTGATGGTGTTAATGATGCTCCATCTTTGAAGAAGGCTGATACTGGTATTGCTGTTGAAGGTGCTACCGATGCTGCCCGTTCTGCTGCTGATATTGTTTTCCTTGCTCCAGGTTTATCTGCCATTATTGATGCTTTAAAGACTTCTAGACAAATTTTCCACAGAATGTACTCTTATGTTGTTTACCGTATTGCTTTATCTTTACATTTGGAAATTTTCTTGGGTTTATGGATTGCTATTTTGAACAGATCTTTAAACATTGATTTAGTTGTCTTTATTGCTATTTTCGCTGATGTTGCCACTTTAGCTATTGCTTATGATAATGCTCCATATGATCCAGAACCAGTTAAATGGAACACTCCAAGATTATGGGGTATGTCTATTGTATTGGGTATAATTTTAGCTATTGGTACTTGGATTACTTTAACTACTATGTTGTTACCAAAGGGTGGTATTATTCAAAACTTTGGTGGTATTGATGGTATTTTATTCTTGCAAATTTCTTTAACTGAAAATTGGTTAATTTTCATTACTAGAGCTCAAGGTCCATTCTGGTCTTCTATTCCATCATGGCAATTATCTGGTGCTGTTTTGATTGTTGATATCATTGCTACTTGTTTCACCTTATTTGGATGGTGGTCTCAAAACTGGACTGATATTGTTACTGTTGTCAGAACTTGGATTTGGTCTTTTGGTGTTTTCTGTGTTATGGGTGGTGCTTACTACTTGATGTCTACCTCTGAAGGTTTCGACAGAGTTTGTAACGGTAAGCCAAGAAAGGCTCCAACTGACAGAAGATCTCTCGAAGATTTCCTTGTTTCTATGCAAAGAGTTTCTACTCAACACGAAAAATCTACTTAGATTTGTTGTTGAGGATAAATTACTCTCTGTATACACACATAATAATATTTTACATTTTTGCATTCATTTCATTCGTTGTTGATGATTGACTTTTATTAAGAGGTTTTTTTATTGAAGTTTTAATCAAATATGACTAATAATACATATATAATAGATTTAACTTACCCATTGAGTAATACAAAAGGATTTTTACTTTAATTTGAATTTGTTTCTTCCCCAAAATGAATTTGGTTTTAAGTGGTGTCTATCTTTGGTTGGTTATTTGATTTTGTTTTATGTCATATTTGAAGGTGAAGTTTTTTATTTGAATTTGAAGATTATTCCCCAAATTTTTCAAGTTTGAATGTTTTAATAAAAGGTTAATCTAATTTGGTGATGATGTTTTTTACAAACGGTTTTATTCCCCCCCTAACTCCCCCAACCCTACTA
This sequence comes from Spathaspora sp. JA1, assembly GCA_003676035.1. Classification (NCBI taxonomy): domain Eukaryota; kingdom Fungi; phylum Ascomycota; class Pichiomycetes; order Serinales; family Debaryomycetaceae; genus Spathaspora; species Spathaspora sp. JA1. Next base: position 77,614 of record NSGQ01000013.1, on the reverse strand, counting down.
CCCCCCCTTACGTTTCATAATATTTAATTTCGTATTATAGTTTTTCTTCTCTTTTTTTATATCTTTTTGTTATAATAGATGATAATATTAAAAATTGAATGTGTAGAGAGATGTTACTAATAGTGATTGCAAAGATTTTTCAAGTTGGTTCTTGATCTACAAAGAAGTTTTGCAGCTTTCTAAAAAGTTTATTTAAAGGCGGTTGCTGCTACACGTTTGATCTCACATGCGAGTACACACATTTACTTTTAAACACAGAAAGATCGGTGGGATTTACCAAGGCAGAATCCCACGTCAAGAAAAAGAAACCAGGTTTACTAATAAAACACGTATACCCACATAAACACTAGAGAAGGACAATCTAGTAAATATAATTAGCGCTATCTACCCATATCTATATTACTCCTTCAAGTGTTTGCATCCAAAGTGAAGTCCAAAGCATTCCAAACATATCCATCACCTCTCACTTTCTGTATACGATATTTTTTTTTTTTTTTTTTTGCATTTTTTAGGTGTTTGATTTTTTTTTTTCAATTTTTATATTTGTACACTACAAGAGTAAAGACATTTAGCTGTTGTCGAAAGAGTTAGTTTCATATACAAAGAAGCTATATTGCATATCCCAACTTGCACCCCCGCTAGCCACTATCACCTTCCCTTTGTATCACCACAATACCCAACCAACCCTTTTGTATATTAGACCAAAGTGGTGATATATTTTTTCCTTTAACTTTACAACCCACCACCTTCAACATGTCTGGTTCTAGATCTGTGTCGTTATCCAATTCAATCGATGACAAGTTCTCAACATCTAAAACAGGATTAAGATCAGCATCAATTGGTTCAAGTTTTTTCCATAGAGACAAATTTTTCGCTGATATTACAAACACGTCAAGAGAAGAAAATGTTGCCGCTGCTGATACTACTACAAAATCTGATTCAGCAGTAGCTGCCGCTGCCATCGCTGCCGTTGCTGCTGCTGCCGCCGGTGCAACTACTACCACTTCTCCCGCGATTAACACCGCTATTATTTCCTCGACATCCTCGTCGTCTCCTTCATTAGAAGTTCTGACTCCTATTGTGTCTGCTAACACCGATCTTGATATTGTGGGTGCTATAGGTAATCTTGATTTAGATAACGATGATGATGATCCTACAATTAAGCATTCTTCCCAACAACCTTTTTTGAATACTTATAATCGTCCATTCTACCATCCTTACCAAGGTTCATTAACTCCTCAATCTTTTACTATGAAGAAATCAGGTGCAAATTCTAGTACTACTACTACTAATGCTACTAGTAATGCTAATAGTACTGCTACCACTCCTTCAACTTGGAATCCGAATTATATACCTAATTCAGCCCCTCCTTTGATGGCATATAGTAATGAAAATGATTTACCAATGTTTGTTAAACCATTTGAATTACCAGAAACTAAAGAAGATGCCCAGAACAAACAACAAAATGGATTAAAATTGTTTGGAACTGCTGGTGGTGGTACTACTTCTAATACTATCCCTGACATATCCACATTTATACCCCAAAATATCCAACAACAGATACCTCAAGGTCCACCACCACAGGGACCACCACAGGGACCACCACAGGGACCACCACAGGGACCACCACAGGGACCACCACATCACTTCCCACCACCACATATTCGTGGTGTATACAATTATCCTCCTCCAGTTGCTACACCACCTGATTTCCACCATTTTGATAATTCAATGAATCCAAATATGATACCTGGAGGACCAAATGTTAATATGTGGGCTCCACAAATCATGACCCCTCCTCCAGTTAACATGAGAAGTAACAACAGTCATTTTGACCATAACAGAATGCAACAACAACCGATGATGAATAATGGTAATAACAATAACGGCAGTCGGTATAACACTCATAGGTATCAACCTCGAGGTGGGAATAATTTTGATGGTATGAATATGAATGTTCATCGTAAGAATAACAACAATCCTGGTAGGATTCGTCGAGGTGATGATGCTTCTAAATATACCGATGCTAAATTAAGTGATTTTGTGGGTGATTTATTGAATCTTTGTAAGGATCAACATGGATGTAGATTTTTACAACGTCAATTGGATTTAGATCAAGAGAGTAGTTCAATTATTTTCCAAGAGATTTATTTTAAAATTGTCGAGTTAATGATTGATCCATTTGGCAACTATTTAATTCAAAAATTATTTGAACATATAACTATTGAACAACGTGTTGTCCTTGTTCAAAATGCTTCAAGTAAATTCATGAAAATTTCTATGGATCCTCATGGAACAAGAGCATTACAGAAATTAATTGAATGTATTTCCACCAGTGAAGAAGCTCAATTAATTATTGAAGCTTTAAAACCTCACATTGTTACATTATCACGAGATTTAAATGGGAATCATGTTGTACAAAAATGTTTACAAAATTTAAAACCCAGTGAAAATCAGTTTATATTTGATGTTGTATGTGTCAATTGTGTTGTTATTGCGACACATCGTCATGGATGTTGTGTATTACAAAGATGTTTAGATCATGGTGATTCAATCCAACGTCAACAGTTATCCTTGAAAATAGCTGAAAATGCCAGTAATCTTTCCCTTGATCCATTTGGTAATTATGTTGTTCAATATGTATTGAGTCATGGTGACGACAAGTCAATTGAAATTATATTGAATCATATTAAATCAAATACAATTGAATTGTCATTACATAAATTTGGATCAAATGTAATTGAAAAATCCTTAAGAATAAACAAATTAACCAATGAATTAATTGAAGTTCTACTATTAAATCAAACAAGATTTGAAACGTTGTTGAATGATGGGTTTGGTAATTATGTATTACAAACAAGTTTAGATGTTGCCAACCCCAAGGATTTAACCAGATTATCTCAAGCTTTAACTCCGTTGTTACCAAATATTAAAAACACCCCGCATGGAAGAAGAATTATCAATAAAATCCAATCAATTGAATAGACTACTACGTACTACTGCTATATCTTTTTGTATATTAAACTCACCTAATAAGTTAAACAAGACTCTACCTGTAAATCATAACCGGCTTAATTCTTTCCCGGAATCTCCACCTTTTGTTAAACCGTTTAGATCCAAGTGGAGCTTACCCCGGTTGGTATATCCGCAACAGAAAAACATCCAACGTAATTCCGCAAAAAAATATGTCAGATTATATTGTAAGAATTACTAACATTGTTCCTTCAATATTCCCCCTCATATATTCTTTAGACCAAATCGAGAATATTTGGATTTTCCTCGGAGAAGTATTTACCCTTTTGATCTCATACATACCCCACTTAACCCCCCACCCAAAAGTCCGCTCGTTAATAGGCTTCAACGGAACCTTTCCCGAGTCGCTTTTCTTTAAACTTTTTACACAGGACCCAGTGTCTGACTTATACATATATATACAGAGTCCTACAGCATTATGATAAACATTCAAAGAATATCAAAAGTCATCATCATGACAAAATCTCCAATTAGGTCCATATCCACTATAATTCCAAATATCATATCTGGAAAAGAAGTACTTACTACTGAAAATCAGATCCCAGTTGCTTCACCAAACAATCGTGATATCTTATACAACTATTCACACTTCCCAATAACTCCCAAGTCAATCTCAGAATTATCAACTGCTTCTTATTCAGGTTTCAAATCATGGTCGACTACTAGTGAATCCGAAAGAACCAAGATCTTCTCTCGAGTCATTGAATTACTTCAACAACGTCGTCATGAAATCATTGAATCACAACAGGAAATAGGTATGCCGTTATGGTTTGCTGGGTTTAACATTGATGGATTAATTTCTCAAATTGAACAATATATTAAAGTTGGTTCTAGTTCTAACTCAACAATTGTCCCTTCGAACGATACTGATTTGGCCATGACTGTTAGAACTCCAATTGGTCCAGTGCTTTCAATCTCTCCTTGGAATGCCCCCATTCTTCTTGCTGGTCGTAGTATTGTTGCTCCGTTAGCTGCTGGATGTTCAGTTATTGTTAAACCATCCGAAAAATCACCTAAATGTGCATACTTGTTAGTGAAATGTTTCCTTGATGCTGGAGTTCCTGCAAACGCCCTTCAATTAGTTAATGTCCAACCTCAAGATAACCCTGAATTCCTTGATAAGTTGTTAGGTTCCGGTAAAATTAGAAAATTAAATTTCACCGGTTCAACAAATGTCGGGAAGAAAATCGCCACTGTAGCTGGATCTCATTTAATTCCATGTTTGTTAGAACTTGGAGGCAAGAATTCAAGTATTGTATGTCAAGATGCTGATATTGATCAAGCTGTGGGGAAAATAACTTGGAGTGGTTGGGCTCATAAGGGACAGATTTGTATGAGTACGGATGTAGTTTATATTCATGAATCCATATATGATGAATTCAAGAGTAAATTGGTGAATGTGGCAACTGAAATCGCCCAAGATCCAGATTATTTATTACCACAACGTGATTCAATTGGAACAAATAAAGTCACTAGTTTAATTGACGATGCCTTGACTAAAGGAGCTTCAATTGTATTTGGCAAGTTTTCCCAAGCTGAAATTGAAAGTTCAAACATAATCAAACCATTGATTTTAGAAAATGTAACTAGTGATATGGATTTATATCATCAAGAACTGTTTGGTCCAATTTTCCTGATTGAGAAATTTTCCAATATTGATGAAATAATTGATAAAGTTAATGCAAATGAATATGGATTAAAATGTTCAATCTGGTCAAGAAATACTTTACAAGCAATTAAACTTGCTGAGAAAGTTGAATCTGGTGGGGTTCATATTAATAATCCTACAGTTCATGATGAACCTACTGTACCTCATGGAGGAGTTAAATCTAGTGGTATTGGTAGGTTTAATTCTAATTGGGGTATTGAAGAATTCACAGTAGTGAAAGCAATCACTGTAAACGAATAGAAAATGAATAGAAAATATATAGAATATGTCCAATAGAGCTATACTTATCTTTCTCTATCTTTCTAATTATACACTAGTATGATCAGCGATACTCCAATTTGGTAGCACCGGTGTTTAAGAAAAAAATGTTGAAATGTTTCAAGATATAAAGTCGCGCCTAATATCTTGTCTACTAGTAAACTTAGTGTCAATATTTATTAACTAGAAACCTCCCAGAAAGATCTATATAACTCTATGAGAAGTGCAAATTTTTCTCCCTATGTAGGCGACATGTCGTCATTCTGTGCTACGTTCCAACATTTACTCACAAATGTAAATGTCGTCCTGACACGTGATAAATGTCGTCTCGACTAATGTCTCCCTTACTCATAGATTCTCAACAAAATGGAATTACAATTGCCTAAATAGGGCAATCTCTTCCGCACTATTACCCCCACACTCAGAGATACAAAACCATAATGGAATCAAACAAACCAATAATTAAGAAACGGAAATATAGTCGAGGTGGTTGTCTAGAATGTAAACGTCGTAAGATTAAATGCGATGAAACGAAGCCATCTTGTCTTTATTGTGTACGTATGAAAAAGCCATGTTCATATAAACCCAATACCACCGCTAATCATACTTCCAATTCTCTTTCAATTAGATTTTATAATTCAACCGGTGAATTCACCAAGTCGGAAGATAGTGCGAGTGTTGCCAGTGACCCCTTGATTGACTCACTAAATGAAGATCCTTTATTTTTCTCTAATATTGATCCAAATGATCTTCAACTTTTATTTGATGATGCTACAAGTTTAATCCATGATTCTCATGATTTATTCCAGTTGACTGATTTCGATCAGTTGCTCAATACGGTTAAGTCCGAAGAACCACCGATAGCTAGGGAACCACCGGTAATCGAGCAACCACCGATAATTAGTAATAATATCAAAGTCCCGACCAACAAAGATCTTCTTGCCAGTACGCTAAATGGGATGGTTAGAAATATTGATGAAAGTTATTTAAATACCCTTACTCAAACAGATTTAAATTATCATCTTTTTCCATATTCAGTTAGTCCAGATTCAAATCCGGTAATTCGAATCTTACTTCAATATCTGAAAGGTTGTCGATATTTACTTTATTCTATGCTTGCAAGTTCAGCGACTTTCCAATATATCAAAACAAGAAATGAAGATCATAACAAGTATCGAGAACTTTACATCAGTCAAAGTTTACGATATTTAACCGAGGCATTCCCTGAGGGAAGTGGAAACCATCAAGATGGAACTATAATGGTTGATTTTGAAAAATTACTTCTTACAGTGCTATTATTAGCTCTGATATTTACCGCCACAACATATTTAAGGAAAATTAACAATAGTCATAAAACCAGTTGGAAATCTCATCTACTCCACGTTAAGGATTTACTTATGCAATATACGAAAATCACCAGTAGTAAAGGATATATGAGTGATGGGCTAGCCTTGGCCAAGACTTGGTTTTTCGCAATTGAATCCATGGCTGAGTTGAATGATCCACTAGGAGGGACCCTTATATATGATAAAAAGAATAGTAACAACAATAAGAATATAATTGAAATAGATTCGGAATTGGACGTTTCTGATACAAGTAGATTATGGTTAGAAACAGGATATTTCAATCGAGGTTCCAATCCAGAATATCATGATGCCTTGGTGAAGATTGGAGTCCTAACAGATATGAATCTCCCCATCCCTAGTCAATTCAATTTATTTATTGGATTCTCGATTGAAATTGTTCAAATTATAGATGAAATTACCAAATGCTTGGATTTATTACGAGAAACCCCCAAGAATCAAGTATCCAGTATTATGTTGGTCAAAATAATGGCATTGATTGACAAGGCAAGAAACAATTATTTTGTCCCGCAAGTAAATAAACTGGGTGACTATTCAATCCCCATTGAATCAGCGGGTCATCCAGATTATATTGGAGTAGACAAGCTTAATTTACCATTATCCTGTTTTGCTCAATATGGTTCAACATATTATTCCTGGTTTGATATGAATGAACAATTAGTCATAGATGAAATGCTATTACGAACATTAACTACACCTGGACTATTACTCTTACCAAGAACTCATCCATTAATTGACGAATTAAAACAGAAAATGCTTAAATCAATGTTTTTCATAAAACCCAAACAATCACATATAAATGAACCCGTACTTTGTCAAAGCGAACATTTTTATCTACCTAGTAATTTATTCACGGCTAGAGCTATAATGATTGAAGCGTCAATTGGAAGGTTAAGTAGGATTCTTGATCAAGATATTGAATTTGAACAAATTGAACTTTATTTTACGGGATTGATTAAGTTGGGGAATGGTAGTTCTAAAATGGCGTTGGAAATGGTGAAACGGTTGAGAAAAGGTGAGGTTGAAATTGACCATCCTGAAGTTATTCCATTTTGTTAGCATACACATATACCTACATGTATTATTAATTTGTATAGAGAGATAGAATCATCCAGTAATGCGCGTCAGTATAGAGCTCTAGGGCTATTTACTTCTGGTCAACTTTTGACGTCGAGACAAGCTTTATCAGTGGATACCTTTAGCGAAACCCCTGTAATACACATGTATAAGTTTCGGAACAAGTTTGAGGTTCCTATGTAGGAGTTACATCAACTAACGGTTAACATACTCTCAACTGGTAGCTCCAGTTTATGCCCGTTTATGTCGTATCGGCTAAACGATGTTTGCTGTAAAAGAAAAAAAAAATACACGAATTTTCAAATCAATAACATTGACAACAGCAATAATAACAACAAGGTACAAGTACTATGACTGCTGATTCGACAGAAGACCAGACTGCTTTGGTTGCCGGGGTTTCAACCTCCACAACCCAGTCACCTCCTCGAGGATACCTTGCCAAAGACCAAATTGAATATGAATTTGGTGGTCCAATAGGTGCTATAGGAATGATGGTTGGATTCCCATTATTAATGTGGTATATGTGGTTAAGTGCCCAGTTCTACCACGGATACCCAGCATGGCCTTCGGAAGATCAAACTTGGTCTGATTTGATTACTGTTGATTTATGGAATTTGTTTGTAGAACATGGATTACCTTCATTTAAAGTTTGGTTTTTCTTTACGGCATTTATTCTTGTTCAAGCTTTGTTTTATGTTACATTACCTGGTGTTTGGACCAAGGGACAACCTTTAACTCATTTGAATAATCGTCAATTACCATATTTCTGTAATGCAATTTGGAGTTTTTATACTTCGATTGTAGTACTGTTGATACTTCATTTTACCGATGTGCTTTCAATTACATTTATATTGGATAATTTCGGAGCAATTATGACCACTGCTATATTCTATGGAGTCAGTCTTTCGATAATATTGTACTTGGTATGTATTTACGTTACTGGAGATTACCATCGTATGACTGGGAATCACATATATGATATGTTTATGGGTGCACCATTAAACCCCAGAATTGGGAAATATCTTGATCTCAAGATGTTTTTTGAAGTTAGAATCCCCTGGTTTATCTTGTTTTTCACTTCATTAGCCTTGTGTTTCAAGCAATATGAAACTTATGGATATGTTTCCCCACAAGCTGTGTTTGTATTATATGCTCATTGGCTTTATGCAAATGCTTGTGCTAAAGGTGAAGAATTAATTGTCCCAACTTGGGATATGGCATATGAGAAATTCGGATTCATGTTGTTGTTTTGGAATATCGCCGGTGTCCCATTCACTTATTGTCATTGTACTTTATTCTTGGCATACCATGAACCAAAAGAATATCAATGGTCAATCTATTATAACATCTTGTTATTTGTTGTCATTACAATTGCCTACTATTTCTTTGATACTGGGAACCGTCAAAAGAATAGTTTTAGAAGAACAATGGCAGGTAACACTTCAATCAGAAAGACATTCCCATATTTACCTTATTCCGACCTTGTCAATCCAAAATATATTACTTGTGAAAATGGATCAGTCTTACTTACAGATGGTTGGTATGTATATGCCAGAAAGATGCATTATACTGCCGATTATATTCAAACTTTAACTTGGGCATTAATGTGTGGATTTAAATCTCCATTCCCTTGGTTTTTCCCCGTGTTTTTCTTTATTGTATTGGTTCATCGTGGTTATCGTGATCAAAGAAAATGTCAAAGGAAATATGGTAAGGATTGGGATAGATATGTTGAAAAATGTCCTTATATGTTTATTCCTTATGTTTGGTAAACAAAGAGATTAGACAATATATAGAATTAGTTTGTTTTGTAGCATACATTTTAAAAGTTTTACCCTATAGTCTGTAGATTTCAGTCAGACTTTAATACACAATATACGTTTGCAAGTACACTTCCAGAGTTAGAACTACAATTAAACTATTTTAAAACTTTGATTTAATATACAACTGTATAAATTTAATCCCGTTCAGCAATTGCCACTAATCTTTCATCAATTTCTTCAGGAGTTAAAATTCTAAAACCTTCCTTTGAAGCAACCCCAATTTCAATATCATTTTTTCTAAATTCAGTTCCAACAACATTACTCAAGGCAATAATTGAAAATTCCACAGTTTCCTTCCAATCCCCTTTAACACAATCAACTTTTTTAAACTTCTTTTCTAAATAAGTTGTAGCTTCTTGTTGTTTTGGTCCTGTAGCAACTGCTTTAACTCCAGTATAATATCCTGCTGGATCACATTTAAATATTTGAGGACCTTTACCTTCTTCATCATCAAATTGACACAATGTCAATGCAACACCAAGAGGTCTCATATATGCCCTTTGAGTATATAATTGAGATAAATTAGCTAATCTCTTGGATAATCCTTCCACGGGGATTTCATAACCATATTTATATCTAAATTCACTAGCTTCAGATCTAGCTCTCAAGGCTAAAGCTCTAGCATCGGCAATTGAACCAGTGGCAACAAGTCCAATCGATGGTGTGACTTTGAAAATATATGAAACTGTACTTGGATCAAGCAACTTATCTGGTATTTTCTTTTGCAGAATTAATACTGCACAATCAGTACCTGTAATACCTAAGGAGGTAATGTTTGAAGAATTGATGGCTTTAAATGCATATTCAACTTGATAGAGTCGACCTTCAGGCGAGAAGATCGTAATATGTCTATCGAAACCTGCTGAAGAGGACATAATTGTATAGTTTATTTGTATAGTCTATGGTGGCGATAATTTGAAGATATTTTCCGAAGGCTCACAGAAAAACTAACTGGCGACATGAGACATTTTGTAAATGTCGCACTAAGGTTACCAAATATGGTTTTCAAAATTTAAAGAAAAATAGAGCTGGCTTCAAAAGTAAAACTTACAAAGAGAGAGTATAACGAAATAAAGACAAAATGGACATAGTGGAAACATTCACTACCGATAAGAAAACAACGGAAAACACCCCACTTTTTCAAATAAACAAGAAATCAACTACAAATGTATCATACCATTATAATCCTGAAGTAAGTGGATATCATTATGGACCTTTCCACCCAATGAAACCTTTCAGGCTTATGCTAACTGACCATCTTGTAATTTCATATAAACTTTACGAGAAAATGGACTTGTATACCCCACGAAGGGCCACTAAGGAAGAATTACTTCAATTTCATTCAGAAGATTATATAGACTTTTTAAGAACCATCACACCTGAGAAAACTGCCAAATTAACCGAGGAAACATTGGCGAAATTTAATATTGGTGATGATTGTCCTGTTTTCGATGGAATGTACGATTATTCTGCCATATATGCCGGGGCAAGTCTTGACGCGACCAGTAAATTAATATCAGGTATGTCAGACATTGCTATAAATTGGTCAGGTGGATTACATCATGCTAAAAAATTTGAACCAAGTGGGTTTTGTTATGTGAATGATATTGTATTAAGTATAATTAATCTATTGCGAGTGCATCCAAGAGTGATGTATATAGATATAGATTTACATCATGGAGATGGTGTACAAGAGGCATTTTATACCACGGACAGAGTAATGACAGTTTCATTTCATAAATATAATGGGGAATTTTTCCCCGGGACAGGGTCAGTTGATGAGATTGGATTAGGTAAAGGTAAGAATTATGCTATAAATGTTCCATTACGTGATGGTATAGATGATGAATCATATATCCGATTATTTAAACTGATTATTGAACCGTTAATTACTAAATTCCAACCTACTTGTATAGTACAACAATGTGGTGCTGACTCATTGGGTTATGATAGATTAGGTTGTTTTAATTTAAATATTAGAGCCCATGGTGAATGTGTGAAATTTGTTAAATCATTTGGAATACCCATGTTAGTATTGGGAGGTGGTGGGTATACTCCGAGAAATGTTTCGAGATTATGGTGTTATGAAACTTCAATTTTAAATGATGTAACGTTAGATGTGAAGATACCAAATTATTTAGCAAGTTATCAATGGTTTGGTCCGGATTATTCCTTACATCCTCAATTAGAAGGGAGGATTGATAATAAAAACCTGAAGAAGTATTTGGAAAGTATAACTCAAGAAGTTTTAGAACAATTGCGATATTTAAATCATGCCCCAAGTGTACAAATGTATGAAATACCGCCAGACTTATCAGGAGTGAAAGAGGAGTAGATATTAACTAATCACGTATCACTGCTTTCAAAATACAGTGTGCTAGTTCATACTGTAGTATAACAGTCAGCGGAAAGAGACTGTGTCATTGCTGACACGTCACAGCGTTTTCTCTTCATAGTTAATTAGAGCGAGGGTGTATATAAAAGTTTAATTGTAACAATATTATTTTTGACACAGATTATATATGTATAGTTCTGGTTGTAGATCTGATTTCTGTACCAAGTATTTGGATGAGTTACTTCCGAGTTGTGTTGGAGCAGTGAACATTTATTGTTTGCTTCTTCTAGAGTTATGTATCATGGTTGCAAAATCCGAAAAAGATTTACATAGTTTAAAATAAAGTAAAAAGTTACAAGAAAGTACCAAACTAAGAAGGACAAATAGAGGTAAACTTACAATATCAGCTAATGACCCAACGTACACGTTAATTACTCTGGGGCTATGCTTAGAATAGCTTGATTAAAAATATTACCTAATCATTAGTAAACATTCCTCCCCCACGCGTTTTGACACACATTTTTTTTTATCAACACTTTGTCATTTCTCGTACCACCAAACAAGGTTCAATGCACTGTATCCCAGCAACCAAGACAAACGAAAAAAACACATTAATATAGACTGACTCAGTATAATTGCGCGCATTGTACATCTTTTTCAGTTTGTTAAAATAAAATATACCCACCATTCCCCATGCCGCCTACCACTACCAATCTATCAATAGAACTTGATCCCAAAACTCAAAAGAAAATCATAAATTGTCAATATAAAATCATTACTAAAATAGGTCAAGGTCAATATGGGAAAGTACTACTTGGACAACGTATTGACAGTAGCAATAACTACGTTGCTATTAAAACCATTAATAGAATTGATAAATCTCGACTACTTACCAAGAATTATGTATCCCCGATTGTAAAAATCAAACGAGAAATTCAAATAATGCATGAATGCAATCATCCAAATGTGGTTAAACTATATCAAGTTATTGATGATACTAAATTTGATAAGATTTTATTAATTTTAGAATATTGTAAATTTGGTGAAATTGATTGGAAAAATTATAATCACTATTATGAAAAATATACTTCGAAAAGAACTCCTCCTTTAACTATTAATAAGATTTTACGAGATGTTACATTAGGTTTAGAATACCTTCATTTTAAAAAAATTATTCATCGAGATTTAAAACCTCTGAATTTATTAATTTCAAGTGATAATACTATAAAGATTTCTGATTTTGGAGTCAGTGTAATATTGGAAAATGAACAAGATATGAATGAGTTGGGAAAAACTATGGGAACTCCCGCATTCTATGGTCCTGAACTTTGTAGTTTTATTAATAATCGATATTCAATGATTTCCAATGCAAAACATCAACTTAATAAAGTTATAGATTATAGAATTGATATTTGGAGTTTAGGAGTTACCATATATTCACTTATGTTTAATGATTTACCATTTACTGGAATAAATGAATTTGAATTATGTAAAAATATTTTAACTCAAGATTTAAAATTCCCCAAGGTAAGACAATCAGCAAAATGTACAACTAATGATATTGAAGAATTAAATTTATTTGAAGATTTATGTGGTAGTTTACTTACAAAAGATCCCAATGATAGAATATCTTTATCTCAAATTAAACAACATAAATTCACGACATTTGATTTAAAAGATAGTGATAAATATAAATTTGTCAAATTTAATAATTCATATACTAACCAATCAACAAAATTACCTTCAAGAATTAGGAAATTCTTTTCTAAAAATAATAAATCAAATGCTATACCCACATTACCATCGATATCACCTAGCACAGCTGCTGCTGAACTGGCAGCCAAGAGTAATACCACCCTTGAACATGTTGATGATCTACTAGACTCATATCTTGATGATTCTTCTTCAATGGGGAGTATAGAAGAAGACATAGACACCACTGATATATTGAATGGAATACATACTGGAGATCCCGATATCTTGGCGGAAATACATACCCCAGATCCCGTAATTAAACCAGTTCCACCACCTCTAGATTTACAACCAACACACATAACCGTGATTGGAGAAAGTTCACCAAGTTCAGCATATTTTAGTCCCATGAAACGATATTTTAACAATAATGTTGAAACGCGTACTCCTCCTTCTAACGATTCCAAACCTACTTTGCTGTCATTAACTCATGAATTTGCAGAATTAGATTTCATGAAACCACCATCAATGATTAAATCAACTCCTAGATTAACATCATCTAGGAAAAATTCAATTTCTAGTAGTTCAAGTAGTTTAAACTTGAATGGATTTTTAACTGATGATTTTCCTATACCGAGATTTAATGAAAAGAAAACATTAAAGAGAGAAGAAGATCTGGAGGAAGAAGAAGAAGATACGATGATTTTTGATGAGTCGATGATTAGGAATTATAATGGAATGGCTGAATATTTAGATAATATAGAGTAATAGAAAATAGAGACACAGTATTAAATCGTACAAGCCGTAGAGAACACTCGTTGCCAAGAAGCTTGTTCTAGAAATTAACGCGAATTATTATTTAGCTTCGATAACGGTGATTCGTGTTGTGACAACAATTTTGCAGCTTTAATTTTATCGTTTTATTTTTAACGTAACTACCAAGTTCTTAATAGTTTGACCCGCTAAAGTTAAATCAGACAACATATCAAACCCCACCTGTTAGTTTCAAGAGATTATATTTGCATAAGACGCGCTTAATCCGCAAATTAAAGAAAGAATTACGATGATGGGCATGATTCCCAGCGCCAAGAAAGTTCTAATTATAGATCCTTCTACCCCCCTCCCACTCTTAACGAAAACGGCCGATATTTGAAATCTGATCAAAGCATGACCAATTTATACTATCAACAATTGCCAATCAATTAAGAAATACAATTAAGAAATACAACATGCATCGTACACGTTGCAAATCTTTATAAAGGCATGACTCGTGAAGTTGCGTGCAAACATTTTTTATTTTTATTTTATGTAAGTTGATTTAAATTAGTAGAGTTATGAATACCTTATTGAGGTGTAGTGAGGTATTGTTTTTTTTTGCTATCGATAATGTTTACTTGACTACGGGGGAAAAAGGTTGAATGACTGGACAACCAACAGGGCAATAAAAAAAAACGCAACGCATAAACAAATATAGTTTTTTGGGACAATATATCTATATATGTATTTATTAAATATTGGTCATGGTTACCGGATAACCTGATCTACTATACCTTGGCAAGTCATCAAAAAACCTGTCACCAATTCCTTAGGTTGCAGGTAAGAACAATAACTAAGAGGAAACTTAGCGCAATAGTGCAATTTCTTTTTTTCTTTTTTTTATTTTAGTTTTAGTTTTGTTTTTGTTTTTTTTTGTTTTGGTGTTTTGCGTTCTTATGTTTTAGGAAATTTACAGGTTAGTTTTAGATTGTTTGGGTCACTAGTGAGATTTGAAAAATTTCAGGTTATATGAACCCAGGGTGAATGTACAATAAATAAAGCCATGATTGCTGTAATCGTGGGAAATTTCCCACACTCCTCTTACCTTCTTCCTTTCTATAAGCTAGTCATTCGTTATTACGTTTTAACCAACTGGTGTTAAAAAAGAACTATTTGGTGCGTGTGTGTGAGTTTTTTTGCTTTTCCCGCTTAGGATTTTAGGTGTGCTATAAAATATTTTACTAGTTACACTTGGTGATTACCCTCCCTTTGTAATATTTTCCACCTTAGTAATTGACCAAAGGGTTATGGGAAAGCCAATAATAGTGGAAGAATATATTTTACTTTGATCTATATTGTGACTGCCATATCACCCCCTGACCTCATACACGTTCATTTATATAATATTCCACGTTCAATGGCATATACTAATATCTCCTCCCCTATTATAAAGCGAAATCGTGGTGGTCGTTTCCCATCGGCCGCCGGTGGTCTGGAATCACCCGACGACAAAGCATATGAAGAGGATTATGAGGATTATGACGACGAAGAAGAAGACGACGAGGAGGAAGAAGATGAAGAAATTGGAGTTTCTTCACCATTATTTAGGCGACAACCTTTTAAGAATTTGTCTAATTTGGTTATACCCGTTAAAAAATCCTTTAGTACATCTACAAAATCATTCACTAGATCCATTAATGAACTTTCCAAACAATTTTTGCATAATAATACCAAGCATCATATAGAACATAAGGATGTTCTCGAGCATGAACAACAGGAGGAATCTACCGAAGAAGACCAAGACGACACGTTTGAAACAATTACCCTGCCCACTCCTGTCCAACCAACAGTTCGTCGATTCCATTCAATGTGTCAAACATCAAAGGAATTTGAAAGTTTTCAATTTCAATCAGATAATTCTCATTTGAAATATACCAACATTGTCACAACTACTCTGGATACTGATTCCCTTCCTAGGATAGACGCGGAACAATTGTATCATATTCTTCATGGAGAACATAAATCTGCATTTGATGAATGTATCATTATTGACTGTCGATTCGACTATGAATTCGAAGGTGGTCATATAATAGGTGCTACTAATTTATCTACTAAACAAGAACTTGAAAACAGGTTTATATTTAATCCAGACGCTTCTCAAAGTGATATCAAGAGATTAGTTGTTTTCCATTGTGAATTCAGCGTGTTTAGAGGTCCAATTATGGCAAGACATTTACGGAAATGTGATCGGATGGCCAATAGTCATTTGTATCCCTATTTAACATACCCCGACATTGTAGTTCTTGAACAAGGTTACAAGACTTTTTTTATGAAGTATCCTTATTTATGTGATCCTCAAGATTACGTTGAAATGAAAGATCTTAATCATGAATCAAATTGTGCCGATCAATTACATAAAGTAAGACAAGACAGTAAATTAGTAAGAGCTAAATCTTTTGCTAATAGTACTACTAGTCTATTCGGTGATTCTACAACAATATCAAGTCCAACTAATTATCATACCCGATCACAATCATACACTACAATCACCGGGAAAGTTATCAAGCGACAACGTTCCAATTCTAAAGTAATGTCTATTTCAAATTCCAGACTTACTCGTGCATCAACATTTTCATATGACCAATCCATATTCTCATCCTCATCAATATTATCTTCACCAACCACCACAACCACTCCTCAAAACTCGTCCCTCTTTGATGAGTTTCTTCCACCATCAACGTCATTCCGTAATACTAATTCTAAATCTATCACGGCAAATTCTTCAGCATTGTCGTTGTCCGATAATGCATTTTCTTCATCAAACGAATCCTTAACTGATGGATACTCCTCGTCTTCTTCACCCTCATGTGAATTCGAAAAACCATTACCTAGACCTAAATTACGCATATCTAATCCAACCATTTCCTCATTTAAATTCCCCATGAAAAGAAATTGGTCATCTCAACCAATAATGGAACCATCTCCATCATTAATATCTTCACCATTATCCCTACAATTAACACCAGAGACCGATAATAATGAATTAATTGACCCTATAAACGATACTCCGGTTGAATGTTCTGTGTTGAGACGATATCGTCATGGAAGATTATCAAGTGGGAACAATGTAGGTTTATATAGTTTTGCCGATTTGGATATTGATGAAGTTGAAGAAGAGTAGGACTCTAGACTTATATCTATATACATATATAGTAATGAAATTTTTACGGATTCAAAGTAGTTTCAGTAGAGATAGAACATTGTAGAGATTATGAAGGTATGGTCTTCAATTTGAACTATACATTTCTCTTTATAACTCAAAATATTGAAAAATTTCGATTTAAAGTTTAAACAAAATAACCCCTAAATGAATAATTTTTCAAAACATCGAATTTTCTTGGCAACAGTTTACAACCTAATTCTACAAACACGGAGTTTTCTATCACTTATTATTAATTCTTGTTGCTATGTCAGTGTGCAACAGATCAAGTGATCTAAAATTTGCAACCATTTTTAGAAATCTAAGTGTAGAGCTTTTTTAATTCACGTTTAAATTCTGTTTAACTAAAAAGTCATACTTAAAACAATAATATAAATACTATATATATAGATAAAAAATCACAACTAAATTCTTGATTTTGGATTACCAACTAATTTAATAGCAGCATTGTTAATAGCAATAGTACCTCTTTCAACAACATGACTTTGGAAAATAACAACATCACCTTCTTTCCAAGCGAAAACTCTTAAAGTTTCACCTGGGAAAACTATACCAGTAAATCTAGCCTTAATTTCATCAAACATACCAAATTTATCAATCAATACCTTGGCAGATAATCCATAAGAACACATACCATGTAAAATTGGTTTAGGGAATTTAGCACCTTTAGCAAATTCTGGATCAATATGTAATGGGTTACGATCACCACTTAATCTATACAATGCAGCTAAATGAGGACTTATCTTAACATCAATTTGGAAATCTGGTTGACGTTTAGGAGCATTGAATTGTTCCATGGCAAATGAACGACGTTGTCCATAAACCTTGGTATCACCTTGACAATTTCTAATGAAATAAGTACCTTCATTTGAATAAACAACTTCTCCAGTTTCAACATCAACCGATTGGGATCCATGAACAACAATGGTGTTGGTTCCCTTTTGAGTAACAGCTAATGGATTGAAAGTGGTCTTGATGGCACCTTCAGTTGGAGGTGGCCATTTATGAACCTTCAAATAATGCTCACCATGAAGCAACATCATTGGTTGGAAGTTTCTTAATAATCTAGCAAATGAATTTTGGGATTTTCCTGAATTGAAAGTAATTAAATGACCAAAGGTTGGAATAACTTCAAAGTTGGCATCATTTTCATAAACATAGTTTAATTGAGTAGTATCGGCACCAAGGGCAATGTTATACAAGATAACATCACGGTCGTTGAATCTGAATACTGGGTCATCTTCTTCTTCCTCTTCTTCTTCTTCTTCTTCGTCATCATCGTCTTCTTCTTCATCACCACCAACAGCAGCCAAGATAGCCATGGATGATTCGGATGCAGATTTTGGATTTTCGACCGAGCTGAAATCAGTAATTTCATCTAAATGGTCACGAACAAACTCAACAGTGGTGACATCATCCTTAGATACAGCACCTTTAGCTCTTTGCCAACGAGTGTTACCAATCCAACCACCACCAACTTCAAAGGTTTCACCAGTGACTGGAACTTCTTCAGATCCCAAGTAAACCAATAATGGAGCAACTTGATCAGCATGGTACAAGTTCTTATCTTCTTCTCTGAAAATAGTTAAAGTCATGGCAGTTTCAGCATGTGGAGCAACAATGTTACATTTAATATTGTTCTTAGCACCTTCAACAGCAAGAGTCTTGGTGAAACCCAAGATAGCAGCCTTGGCTGCAGCATAGTTAGCTTGACCGAAATTACCATAAATACCTGAAGTTGAAGTAATGTTAACAATTCTACCATACTTTTGATCATTG
The DNA here is from genome assembly GCA_003676035.1 of Spathaspora sp. JA1. NCBI lineage: Eukaryota > Fungi > Ascomycota > Pichiomycetes > Serinales > Debaryomycetaceae > Spathaspora > Spathaspora sp. JA1. The sequence goes on along the minus strand of NSGQ01000013.1, from coordinate 58,608 downwards.
AAATATGGCCATGCTAATCTACACAAGTTGAAAGTACCATTAAGATGAACCTTTTGAACAGAATCCCATTCTTGTTTGGTCATCTTGGAAAATGAACGATCACGTAAAATACCAGCATTATTAACTAAAACATGGATAGTACCATATTTGTTAATAACATTATTAATAATTTCTTGACCTTGAGTAGCAACATCATGTTGATCAGCATGAGCTTCACCACCAGCAGCCTTAATTTCAGCAACGGTTTGAGAAGCATCCTTGAAATCGTTGACAACAACCTTGGCACCATATCTGGCAAACCATTTGGCATATTCTTTACCTAAACCGGCACCAGCACCAGTAACTAAAACAACTTTACCAGCAAGAGAGACTTTTGGAGCACCAGAAGCATCATTACGTGGTAATTTCTTAGCTTCAGCAACTAAAGTTGGATAATCATTCAACATAAATGGATATTGATTCTTTAAATATTCTGGTTTCTTTGAGTCATTGAAATCAATAATTTCTTGGAATCTCTTTGCAACAACTTCGGCAGTAAAAGAATCATCTGGTTTACACAAGATACCACCTGATCTTTCCCATCTAATTTGAGCATAGAAACCAGCAGCAACTTCAAAGAATTTTCCATTAACTTGACTTGATTCATGAGACAAGTACAAGACCAATGGAGCAACCTTTTCAGGACCCAATTTTTCTAAAACTGGAGGTGGTAAAATTGATTCAGTCATTCTTGATCTAGCTAATGGAGCAATAGCATTAGCGTAAATATTGTTACGGTTACCTTCTTTACCCAAAACTTCAGAGAAACCCAATAATGCTGATTTAGCAGCAGAGTAATTGGCTTGACCGAAATTACCGTATAAACCAGCTGGAGAAGAAGTATTAATAACTCTACCAAACTTTTGTTTTTCAAAATATGGCCAAGCAGCCTTGGTAACAGCATAAGCACCATTTAAATGAACATCTAAAACTAATTGGAAATTTGGTTCAGTCATTTTCTTAAATGAAGCATCTCTTAAAATACCAGCATTGTTAATGATGATATGAACAGTACCGAAATTCTTGACAGCAGTTTCAACAATTTTTTCACCATTCAAGACATTGTTGTAATCAGCAACGGCGACACCACCATTCTTGACAATTTCGTCAACAACAACGTCGGCAGCACGGGAGTTACCACCCAGACCTTCAAGAGATCCTCCTAAATCGTTGACAACAACTTTTGCACCTCTCTTGGCAAATTCAAGTGAGTAATATTTACCCAAGCCACCACCGGCACCAGTGACGATGACAACCTTGTCTTTGAAATTCAATTGAGACATTATTATATAGGATCTAGTTCAATAAATATAAAGGTGAATAAAGTGTGAATTGGTTAAATAAGAAAAATAGAATCCTGTGGAAAATTATATTTTGAAAAATCACAGGGTAAAAAGTAGGAGAATAAAGGGGGATATTTATAAAAGGTGTTGCCAAATTTGTTGGAGTAAATTGCGGGGGTCTCGAGTTTATTGTAGAAAATGTTTAACCCTAAATAAAAATTCCTTGTGATTGTGGGGAGGGAAATTAGTGAGCGAAAGCCTTTGCTGGACCGAGTAATTGTGGGTGAGCCGAAAAAACTTATTCGGATGAATGTTGCGAAAGGACCAATTGCTACTTTGAAGGGAACAGAAAAATAATTACTTAAACCGAGGAAGTTGGGGGAACAAAAAATTTTACGATTACAAATTAGGAAAAATGTGTAAGGTAATTATGCCTTGGGATCTAATGCTGAATTGAAGTTCTAGAAGGTTTTGCACAAGTTTAAAACCGAGACCTTGAATACCAAGGAAGTTTTTATATTTCCTTTCTACTGGGTCAAGCACGTATCTCTAGGTGTATCTAAACAAGTATGGGGGTGTTCCTTAGTTAATTTCAATTTAAGGCACCCTACAGGATCTTGAATCACCGTTTTACCTAGTGTTAATGGCATCTACCCCACCTAAACTACTGAGTTCCACGGAAAAAGTTTATTCTTTTTTTTTTGTTTGTTTGCTATGGCGAACAAATATGGAAAAATTGTGGAACAGTCCGAGGATTTCCTGGTGGAGTAAAATATGGAGAAGTGTACTGTATGCAATTTTTCATTGTTATCAAATACATCCCGAAAACCGATAAGACCTGTAAAACAAAACTATGTTTTTCTTTAATTGTGTAGTTAGTTTTCCTTAATGTCAAAAGTGATGCAACCATACCATGAGCAATACAAAGGTGAAGAACTTGAAGGATAGTTATTTGTCAAGTTTTGCAAGAGAATTCTTTGGAAACTTTAATGAATATCTGGTTTGATAATTTACATTCCTAGCCCTGGTAAAATAAACTTTCTTCTCAGGGAGTGGAGTCAAAGAACCAAAGATCAACAACATTGATTAAATTGATTGACTGTATGACCACTATAAGGGAACAGAAATATAATGCTACTACTGAAATAGATTACCTGTAAACTTAACCTAGAAGTAATTACACTAATGTGCCACCATGATATGAATTATGTCAAATTCACCCCAGTTGAAAGTCCTGCATGGAACACCATGCCCGGACCCAAAACATCAAAAATTTAGACTGATTCGCACGACCTTAGATCTAGTATTTACAATTTTTTTTTTTCTTTCCCCTTCTACCTAAGGTACTCCCATAGTTAAGAAATTAACTTGATCTTTTCACAACCATTGTGACAATAGGTGAGATAAATTCACTTCTTGGCTCAAAAGTTTACAAATTGTAACAAGGACAATATAAAGAAACCACCACCACCACGATCTCCTGAAGTTGAATTCAATTTGAAAGCTTTTATCCTTGTCCTTTTTTTCCCTACCCTTTGATCCAGTTGTATAGAGATATACACACACACGCATACACACACACACATTTTTACCTAGGTTGAATATATACATACACAACCATGAGTGAATTTAACTTTGCATATAAACCATTGGCATGGTATAGATTAGCCATCTATGATTTTCTCCTTTGGGCTCTTTCAATTGTGTTTGATTGTTTCTTTAGAGAAATCCGTCCTAGAGGTGCATTCAAAATACCTCGTGAAGGTCCAGTTATTTTTGTCGCGGCTCCTCATCATAATCAGTTTGTTGATCCGGTCTTGTTACAAAATCAAGTTAAACGTGAAGCAAATAGAAGAATATCGTTTTTGATCGCTGCTAAATCTTATCTGTTGAAAGTTATTGGAACTTTATCAAAGTGTCAATTGTCAATCCCTGTGGTTAGACCTCAAGATAACTTAACTAAGGGTACTGGGAAGATATTTATTGATTTTGAAAAAGATCCATTGTTAGTAACTGGTGAAGGGACATTATTTACTAAAGAATGTAGCAAAAGAGGATTACTTGCATTACCTCAATCTTTGGGTACATCTGAGATTGCTGAAATCAAATCGGATACAGAATTGATTCTTCGTAAAGAATATAAATCAACCGACCAAATAAAGAATCTCTTGGCTAAAGGTTGTTCATTTAAAAGAGCTGATAAAGTCGATCAGAAAAAAGTTTATCAATTGGTATTTGATCATTTGAGTGATGGTAATTGTATCGGTATTTTCCCTGAAGGTGGATCCCATGATCGTCCTGATTTATTACCTATAAAAGCTGGGGTTGCAGTTATGGCTCTTGGAGCTATGGAAAATAATCCTGATTGTAATGTTAAGATTATTCCTTGTGGTATGAATTATTTCCATGCTCATAAATTCAGATCAAGAGCAGTGGTTGAATTTGGACATCCAATTGAAATTCCTCGTGAATTAGTTAAAAAATATATTAACCCTGATACAAGTAGAGAAGCAGTTAGAGAATTATTGGATATTATTACTTCTGGTTTGAAAGCTGTTACTGTAACTTGTCCTGATTATGAAACTTTAATGATAATTCAAGCTGCTAGAAGATTATACGCTGGGAATTTCGCTGAACAATTACCTTTACCATTGATTATTGAAATGAATAGAAGATTAGTTATGGGTTATGAACATTTTAAGAATGAACCAAAAGTACAACAAGTTAAGGAAAAAGTACTTGAATATAATGAAATGTTGAAATCTTTCCAATTACCAGATCATCATGTTGAAAAATTGGATGATTCAAATAAATTACATTTCATTCCTATTTTAATTACAAGAATAATTAAACTTTTAATCTTGTTTGTTTTGGCATTACCTGGAGCTACCCTTTTCTCACCAGTATTTTTATCATCCAAGATTATTTCTAAATATAAGGCTAAAGAAGCATTGGCTAATTCAGTTGTTAAGATTAAAGCTAATGATGTTATTGCTACTTGGAAAATTCTTGTGTCTATGGGTATTGCTCCTATTGTTTATAGTTTCTATGCATCTATTGGTACTTATTATTGTTCCAAATATGGGTATTTCACTTCATTTAAGTTGATATGGGTTTGGATTTTCCTTTATATTTGTGGTATATTTGTTACATATAGTGCATTACTTACTGGAGAACAAGGTTTAGATTTATTTAAATCATTACGTCCATTATATCTTTCAATTTCAACATCTTCAACTGGAGAATTGAAAACAATGAGACATGAATTGAGTGAAGCAATTACTGAATTAGTTAATGAATTTGGACCTCAATTATTCCCTAATGATTTCAATTTGTTAGAAATGAAGGAACATTTGAAGATTACTGATGATGTTAATTATGTTGATTCTGATGAAGAAGAAGAATTCAAGACTCAACAATTAAGATTAAGAAGATCTGCTCGTAGAAAACAAGAACGTAAGATGAAGAATGGAGTTGATAATTCTTCTGATGTTAGTGATGGTTTATTAACTTCTGATAATTCCCTTTCCAATATTCCTATGTTTTCCGATTATCAATTATACAGGAATAGTTATTTGGATCTTCATGATGCTAATTCAACTAGTAATAGTTCAATATATGATGATTACAGATATGGACAAGTTGATCACGACGGAAAGAACGTCCCTTCTTCGCCACAACATTCAGTCAAAGTCAAGTCACCATTAAGTAGACCAGGATTAAGTAATACTTCATCATCCGATCCAATTGAATTGAATTTCAGTGGAAAGAGTAAATTGAGTGATAAAATCAAAAATAAGATGAGGGAAAAGAGAGAAGAAGTAGAGGATAGCTAATTGAGAGAAGGTGTTTCTTAGTTAATTGTAAACAAATATATTTTACCCTTTTGTGCAGATGCGGATAAAGTAGAAAATGAGCGTGTTTGTATGATAATTTTAGATTAGTGTTACATCAACTGTTTTGGGGCCGCTACAACAGAAAGTACCAGATCTAACCCACAGTTGTACTAACAGAATCGTACATTTAGTAAATGGTTAAGTATTTTCTATATACACCTCCCCCTCGTAAGATGCAGGAAATTTCAATTTTATTGTTTACTATTTAATATGGATCAAAGGATCGAAATCATCAAGTAGAGCCGATCTCAACCTACTGCAATTTCCCACATGGTCTCCTTTGGGGGTTAAAACCGTACGGGTCTCACGTGAAGTACCAAGAAAATTAAACTTCAATTTAAAATTTCTTTTTTTTTTCACTCTCATTTTTTGCTTGTCGTTTCAATGTCGTGAATTTCTTTTAGGGACAAACATGGCCATAGTTAACAAGGGTGCGGCAAGTCCCATCGTAATTTTTTTTCTTTCAGATTTCAATTCATTTCTTCTTTAATTATTTGTCATAGATTGTAATTTACATGACTTTAATGTGTGATCAGTTTCAAATACTTGGAATTTTCACGTTTAACAATCATACAAACAACGCATAGACTGAAACAGTGAATAAACTATGGTCAACTAAAGGATCTTAAGCAATACACACATACATTCACACACATATATATATATACTAGATCAACTTTATATCTTTCTGACTGTCTATTAGATATACCTCAATAATAGCTTATTCAAAATGTCTGACACTGAAAGTTTCCATTCAAACACCCACCATATGCCAAAGACAGATGATGTATTGGACGACCATAGAAATCATTTACCTATTACCCAGCATCAACCCTCCTTGACACTGCAACAGGCACCAACTGTCGAGATAGAACCACACAGAGGAAGTTCTGTTGCAATCTCAGATTCCGAAGACGAGGAGACTATACCTGCAGCAGCTCTTCGTGCTAATGCTGCCCCTCCAAAAAGAAAATTATCTAAAACAGGTCCATCTAGATCCAGTCAATCTCAAGGAAATCCTACCCTGCTGAAGCCAACATACATGAGTTCTTTACGTAGGGACTTTTACCTTAATGAAGAGGATTCTTCCAACCCCTCCCCTCCCATCTTAAAGTCATCTTCAATTAGAAGAAAATCAAGAGCCCATTCAAATGCTCACAATATAGATGAAGCATCATCATCGTCGCCACCCCCTGGTATCTTGTATAAACCCAAAAAGCAACATTTAGCTGTTAATTCTCCCCTGGATGCTTTTGCTAGTGACTTAGTTAGTCCCTTGACTAAATGCAAAACTACCGATAGTGATGTCTCGCACACCAGAGGAGGTCCTGGAGTAAGAAGACTAAGCAGATCTTCCATTGATAGTGAAGCTGATTCCCATGCTTCAAGATCATCTCAAGAGACTGAAGAGGATGTTTGTTTCCCCATGCTGCGTGAGCATATCAGAATAAATGGTATTGACTTTGATGAAATTGAAGAGTTTATTAAAGAAGAACAAGAGCTTGCTCAACTGATGAGAATTGACCATAAAGATTCAAGACATTTTTCCACTGCTACTGGTACTGGAGCATCAACTCAGCAGCTGCAACAGAAACGTTCCTCCCTCTCAAGCGCATCTATGAAATATACTCCAAAGAATATCTTGAAAAAGACACAAACTACATTAACTAAAATCAAAACACATTGGGAGGAACAACATCCTCTGTCTCTGTCATCCGACCCTGACCGTGACATTTATTACAATGTAGACGAAAAGGACCCACATGTATTTGATGATAGTCTGTCTGATCAGGTGAGATTTGGAGGTGTGAAAATAAGCGATCGCTCTACAGCTTCATTACCTCAACGATTTTCATTTTTCCACTCTGATTCCGATGAAACGGTTCATGCTGCTGATATTCCTAGTTTGGTTGCTCCTGGACAATCAGTTTGTGATTTATTTAAAAATGGAGAGGAAACTTGGTGGTTGGATTGCTCATGTCCTACCGACGCTGAAATGAAGGTGCTTGCAAAGGCATTTGGAATTCATCCTTTAACCGCTGAAGATATTAGAATGCAAGAAACTAGAGAAAAAGTGGAATTATTCAGAAGTTATTACTTTGTTTGTTTCCATACATTTGAACAAGATAAAGAATCTGAAGATTATTTGGAACCAATAAATGTTTATTTGGTGGTATTTAGAGAAGGTATACTTACATTCCATTTCTCACCAATTAGTCACCCTGCCAGTGTTAGAAGAAGAGTAAGACAATTGCGTGATTATGTTGACGTGAGCGCTGATTGGTTGTGTTATGCCCTTATTGATGACATTACTGATGGATTTGCTCCTGTTATTACCAGTATCGAATATGAAGCTGATGCAATTGAAGACTTTGTATTCGTGGCTAGAGATTCTGATTTTAGTAATATGTTACAAAGAATTGGAGAATCAAGAAGAAAAGTAATGACATTAATGAGATTATTATCTGGGAAAGCCGATGTTATTAAAATGTTTGCTAAAAGATGTCAAGACGAGGTACAACTAGCACAATCTCAACCACAATCACAATTATCACCTACTCAATCATTCTCAGGATATCCAGTTGGATTTAACCAAGGTGGAACTGGTGGTGTTAGTTTTGGCCCTGGTCCAGCACCTCTAAATCAATCTATTCCTTCACATACTGGTAGTACTCCTCCTGGAGGATCAGGGACTGGAGTTGGAGGTGGCAATGGTGTCAATAGCAGCGGTATTAATATTACTGCTGGCAACAACGCTAACATAACTGGAAATGCCCGTCCTAGAGCAGATATTGCCCTTTATTTAGGTGATATTCAAGATCACGTTGTTACTATGTTTCAAAATTTACTTTCATATGAAAAAATTTTCAGTAGATCCCATTCAAATTATCTTGCTCAATTACAAGTCAAATCTTTTAATGCCAATAATAAGATTACCGAAATGTTTTCCAAGGTTACATTGATTGGTACTATGTTGGTTCCATTAAATTTGATTACTGGGTTATTTGGGATGAATGTAAAGGTTCCAGGACAAGATGCTGAAAACTTGGGATGGTGGTTTGGGATTCTTGGAGTGTTGGTTTTTGTTATTATGATGCTGTTTATATTTGCCAGATGGTGGATTGGGAGATTAAATTCAAAAACGAGTGGAGGGGAATATAATAATGTGGTTCTTAGTGCAAGAAAATCAATTAAAAGTTTAGGGTTGAGAAGAAATAGAGGTAAGGATGCAAGATCAATGGTTAGTTTCCCCAACAAATATGAATAGATGTTAATAGAGTTCTTTTGTTTTGTTCGATTCTTTTTAATTCTTGTGATAGTTAATAATAAAATTTATACTGCGAGATATCTACAAATGTAATCCAATAGGCACTAGTATATATTATACGCTATTAACAATTTCTACAAAAATTCAACCTACTTTGATTCATAAATTTGACCAACGGCATCAACGATGGTTTTTTCCAAAGGAATATATTCAAATCCAAGAATTTTCTTGGTACGCGAAGTGTCGTACTTGTGTGTAGTCTTCTTTTGAACGGCATCCTTTTCTAAATCACCTTTAGGAACCTTGGATTCAGGGAAGTTTTCATTGATAATATGAGCAATTCCTTCAAATGAGAATGCACCGTTAGTCAAAACCAAACGTTGATCAATAGCTTCATCTTTTTCAAATGCAACTAAATGTGCCCTGGCAACATCTCTAACATCAATGAAAGAACCTGCTTGTTCAGGAATCTTATCCAGTGGACCTAAACTAGCAACAGAGTTAACAAATTCAGCAGTTACATTCAATGCCCCATTAATACCATAAGCTTGAGGACCAAATACATAAACAGGTTGAGTAGTGGTAATTTTGAAATTTGGCTTTTCTTCCTTGATAAACTTTTGTACTTCTAACTCAGCAAACTTCTTAGAAGCAACGTAAGCAAGCATACCATCGGTTAAGCCTAATTCATAGGTAATTGGACTCCAGCTGTCTTCATTATAAACAGTTTCTGGATCATTGTTGATAAAATCAACTACTGCAGCAACAGAAGATGTAACCACTACACGTTCAACTTGAGGAGCGTGCTTCTTAATGGCTGTAAGTGCATTCTTAGTACCTTGGATAGCTGGTTGAATAATCTCCTTATCAAAATCAGTTGCAGCAAAAGTTACTGGAGAAGCAGTATGTAAGAAAACAGTAACTTCTGGATGTCTCTTAAGAGCTTGATCAAAAGCACCTTCATCACCAATGTGAGGAACAACTTCGTAAGAGAATTTTTCGGACTTGGTAGATTTCTTTAAAGCTTCACCTTTGGATTCAGATCTTACTGAACCAACAACACTGTATCCCTTTTCAAGTAATTGTTTAACAATATGTTGAGCAATGAATCCGTTAGCACCAGAAACAAAAACAGTAGTAGCAGTCATTTTGAGTATTTTTTTTTTCGATTTTAAAGTATATCGAAACAAGTAATACGTGTAGTGATATAAAAGATGAACGGCAAACTTCAATGGAAATTGCTGTGGTATTTATATGAAATATTGGTATTTGCAGCCATATTACCGAGAACGGTTTTTGCCTTCGGATTTAATGGAGGTTTTACTGTTTTAGGAAGATTACCACAGCTTGCTGACAAAAGATTATCACGTAAGCATAAATCCGGATATTTTTGGCATTGTTTTAAAACGCCACTCGGAGTTGCCCTTTTTAAACCAGGCTATGAAATTACTGGAATTTTCTGCCATTGTTTCTCATCCGTCCCGGAGTTAAGCTGAAATATCTTAAAACCGGTTGGGCTTCATTGTTTTATTCGGGACCGCACCTTGCAAGTTAGTCAGATTACAACCACAACCCAACATTAATTTGACGGCACGGGTAGATGATTAAATCATCCGCTGTGTTAGTTCGGAAGAAACTTACACACTTCTACATCTGTAATTAATAATTTTCCGAGCTGTGGCAACTGAATAATTATCAGACATTTGGAAATATTGTTGGGACTCAAACACATGAGCCCAGTATCTACATCATTGTGCTAAAATGATACTCTCCAGCAAGAGATAGTTATACAAAACTTCGTTGTACTGAAACTATTCTCTTACGTTTATTGCTTGCATGTTTATTACTCATTGAGATATACTAAGCTATGTAAACACTGTAAATCAACACATTGGCAATCTGACCAATGGTTCAAAAACCCGCGTAAAATTTTTTTATACAGGAATATCACTGGCCACCAAAGCTACAGCATAGAAATAACTGTTTGGCTTTCAAACACCATGATACTACGAAACTGCAGAAATTTTCGAAAATTAATACAGTATAAACGATGTAGTATATATTATGCATTTACAGGTCAACAATTTTCAACCATTGGACACATTCATTCTACATCTTCTGTAAGTTGGGGAAGGCTGAAGGAAGTTACACATTCTGAGCGTCTTGATAAGTCTAAACCAGTGGCCTATGTTAGTCAACTTGAAAGCAAAATTCCAGCAGACGCTCTAACCCGAGAGATTTGTCAGTTGTGCAATCACGGAGACTTGGTTAAAATCTTGCAAATAATGGATGTTAATAAGATGACTCCTGAACTAGTGGAGTATATAATTTACACAACAATGAAAGATACCGAAAAGTTAGAGAAAACTATCAACTATGATGAGGATGACTTAGATAATCCTTACTTTTTAGCCAAAACAAGGCTTGATTTGCATGTTCCATATTACAATTTTATTTATGAAAAAATTCCCTTATTGTATGAATTAATTAAGACTGTTCCCATATCAACATTAAACCCCGAAGGGTTACTCTTGCATTATTACATTTGGTTGACATACCATATGAATGATTTGAACGTTTTAGAACAGTTGTTTCACAAGCATTTGACTAATCTTGACGTCAATTCAATAAATTATATATTAAAAGGCTTTATTATGAATTACCAAATTGAGTTTACAAAGTCCTTAATCCATAAGCTTATAGTTAACTCGACCACTTTCCTTCCAAACAAATTATTTCATTCGATTGTCCTCAATTTAAGAAAGGTGGATTGTTTGTTAGAAAACCTAAATTATGTTGTCCTTCTTTGGTCAAATTCCCCAACTTGTGAACCAATTTCCCCTAGAACTTTATATTTCCTACTTCGTGAATTCTATAACTATGGATCTTCTCCTGAAATACGAGACTTCAAACGACTAATAAAGAGGCTGGGTTTTGCAAACTATCATTTAATAACTTCGGTAATGTTTCAGCAAGAAATTAAACAACGACAGCCATATGCCTTTAAGAAGCAACTCACACAGGAGGACTATAAGTTGATTGAGAGTTTATGTCCCAGTTCCTCTGACCCCGAGGCAATAGATGAGTATTATTTCAGTTGGATGAGGTTCATGGTAACTTATTCCGATATGAAACTGATTAAATTTATATTAGAGCAATTGTCAAAAAATTCCATACCTTTCACTCCCAAATATTTCGACTCAATTCTTGAATATTACAGTGATGGAAAATTTGTTCCTATGATACAATTCCTAGAAAAATCCATTGATACTATACCATACGATTTAAAATATGTCAAGTATTTATTTAAGGCGTTTGTAGAATGTTATACTTATCAAGCGCCTAAATTTGCTATGCACTTGGATGATTGGTTACACAAGCATTATAAAGATGATGTACTTGCTAATTGGGAATTGATTAAACTGAGATCACAATTGAAGCCCTATTTTTTGCGACCTAGTTTTAATCGGACTAAACACGATTCAAACCATTGGGAAACGTTCCGAAAGGGTGATGACAAGAACAAAATCTCCAATCAAATTGATTTTCGAGTTAGAGAAGGGTTTGAAGAAATTTATCAACGTGGAGTTAGACCTGATTTCGGATTGATTCTGCAAACTTTCCTATTCACAGATCTGTTAAATTATAGATTAGCATTGAGAGATCTTCTTTCCAAATGTAATTTACTAACTGAAAGGAATTCAAAAACCCTCGAAATCTGTTCATTACAACACCCATCACTTACGGAAGGAAACTTGCTTGATTATTTTAATTCCAATAAAGATCAATTAACTATACATCAAAAAATCAAGTTTGCAAGAATGTTGATGAACCATAATCTTAGTAAAGAGGCCCAATACCTCTTTTCTACAATCGAACAATCTGATTTAGTTGATCTGGCAAGAATGACAGTATTGAATTTCGAAATACGTAGTTTAATTATTGGAAACGAGTTTAATAGTATCATACAAAGATTAGACGAATTTCCCATTGACAAAATCTGTTTGTCGCCGTATATCTTACGTCAAATGAGGTACATTGAAGGAATTATAGTTGGCAAACTCACTAGAGGTGAAATAGAGAAGACTTTCGTTGAAGATGCTGAGAACTGCCTCAGTAGAATAAGAGGATTTATTGGTGATTTGAGAGTGAGAATAAGGAACGATGAAGATGATATCCCTAAATTGCTTGAAAGAACATTTGACTTATTGGACAGATGGAAGACTAGAGATAAACAATAACTGTAAAATTATTTATTAATCTTGTATAAAGTGTAAATTAGATATTACAATAATGCAATAAAATTTTTATGACAAAAGATATTAACTTCCTTAAATTAAACTATCTTACTTGTGACCAGATATTTATGTCTCCAAAGAGGTATCTGGAAGTGGTATTCTTATGCATAGAACAGGAATGTAAATAGAAAACTTGTATAGGCGTAAATGGTTGCAAAAAAATCCACTGCACGTGTTTCACGACCGGATTTGAGTGATAATCCTTAACTACTGAGTTTACTGTAAATAATACACCTAAAAGTCATTCAATAAACTATGGAAACAAAGGTGACTAGAACTATTTACTCACCTTATAGTTCTAAAATAGATTTTCAACTATGCAAATATTCATTTACCTCAAGTTGAACCTTCTGATTAAGCTCCAAAGTAAATATTTAGCAAAATTATAGTTTAATGAAATTATTATCATGAAGAATTACTTGGAACCACAGACTTCGATAACTCTTTGAATCTGGTAAAAGTATATTGTTTCCATTGAAAATTTTGAATACTCTACAATGCAAAAACCCAACTTAAAAGTAAAAATAGTCAATCAATTCCGAGGGTCACTATCACGTGCAATTTCTTAAGGGGGTTTCAAAATCGAAAAAAAAATTGAAAAAAAATGGAGGGTTGGCCGAGTGGTCTAAGGCGGTAGACTTAAGATCTACTGGACAGTGTCCGCGCGAGTTCGAACCTCGCATCCTTCATTATATTTTTTGCAATATAAAACGGGAAATTATATTGTAAATGCCTTCAATTTATTGAGGTGAGTTTCCTAAACTATTTTTCAGACCGTAAATAACATGAGCACGGCTGAATTCCTTATCCTACGAAAGCTCGTGTGGGGTTTAAAAATAAACTTTTCAAATGGTAAACATAAAAAAAAAAATTCAACTCCTTGAAACAACGTCTAAATAGGTATCAACCATGGTATTACTGATTCGAGAATTGGTGAAGGGACAGATAGACAAGGGGGAGAACGTTTCAAAGGATAAGCCCAAGGCAAGATTACAACTCCGTGATGGAAAATCTAAATTAGAAACAATCATTGGTTCCCTGGTTGGAAAATTGGTGAAACCATCGGTGGAAAAGGAGACGAACATTGTACAGGGTAAGCCCAAGGAAAGTTTCCAATCGCGCGATAGAAAGTCTATAAGAAACTCAACCATTGGTCATCTGTTGGGAAAATTGGTGAAGCTGTCGGCAGAGAGGGATGAGATCGTTGTACAGGATAATCCCATGGGGGGATTCCAACTTCGTAGAAGAAAAACGTCCATTGGTCACCTGTTGGGAAAATTGATGAAACCATCAATAAAAAAGGAGGAGAAAGCTGTCCAGAATAAGGAGATATGGCCAAAGGACCTGGTATGTTTTTTTGTAATTTTTTGTCCAATTTTGATTAAATACTAACATCAAGTAGAAAGTTACAGTGACTGGAGCAAATATTCTTAGTAGATTTAGTAATGATTTGAAATGTTGTATTTGCTTAGAAATTGTGATTTCCCCCATGACAACTGCATGTGGACATACCTATTGTTATGTATGTTTGAAAAAATGGTTTGCAAAGAGACTTCTTTGTCCATCATGCAATAGTGAAATATTTCATATGCCTGTATTGAACGTTCTGATGAATGATCTATCCGATCAGATCATAAGTCTTCTTTTTGCTACAACTACAGACATAAAAGAAGCTATCCTGCTTATTCAGCGAAGAAAAGAATTTATTAAACAATACGAAACTGATCTACAAGAGAAGCAGCTATTCGGAGGTAAGTTGTATTCATTAACTGACCTGGCGAAATTTGCTCATAAATTATATCATACATACAATTGGAGAGACGGTGTTGTCATGCTTATGCCTAACCGGAACCCAAACCCACGGCTAGAGATTATAGATCACCGAAAGGATACCTTTTTGGCTGCTTTGGGTAGAGTAACGTTACCACCAGTGATTTGTTTGGTCGTTTTGTATGTTTTATTTATACTTGTACGCTCCTTAATTACTATATTGGGACCCGAGACTGTCACCAAATCAAGTTTCCCTACATGGGATAGTATGTATTTGTACTGGGGCCGAGTATCGAAATACTGCAAGTTCAAAATTTGATCTAGAATCGAATATCCTTAAATTTTCATACAGATGCTATTTGATTCATATAACTTAGAAATAAAATTAAATTTTGAGTTTAATTATCAGTATCTGAAGTCTAAATTTAGGAGATAACCATTTTATGATTTCCTAAAATTTATCCAAAAAAATAAGATTAAGCTTTCTACTACATCCCCTACATATCTCTTTATATAATTCTTACTCCTCCTTTGTTTTACATCATATATCTTTCAATTGATTCTTGCTTTTTTCGTTATGCTCTGTTACCGAAACTACTATCAAAATATTGTTGCGAAAAAAAATAGACAATACATGTTCAAAGTAACCTATCAGTCAAACAAACATGACTGGGAAGAAGGTTGGACAAACAGTAAGTAAATCTAACAGTTAAAACTTCAGAATATCTACTAACCATTGCTAGCACCGCGATGATCTCATTGATGACATTAGTGAAAATACTTTGGAATGCCCTATATGTATTGAATTTATGATTATTCCAATGATAACGGAATGTGGACATACATATTGTTATAGTTGTCTTTATCAATGGTTAGCATGTGAAACTAAATGTCCACTTTGTCGTAAATCAATTTATGATGAACCCAATTTAAACCCAATTCTTCGACAAACCTCAATAGAAACGTTTGAATTGTTATTAGATATAAATATTAATGATAAAGTAGAAGTCAAGTACCTTATAGATCGAAGAGATGACCATACTATGGTTTATGAAACTGACTTTTTCAATGGCAACCTTTTTGGAAATCTATTTAATCTGAGCCCTTCTATTAAATCTGGATCACCACTGCTTAATAGTGCGTTAATTGACGAAGCAACTACAGAGTATAGTTCATAGTATGACCAATACTAGTGTATAAACATAAAGTTATTAAACTAGTTGAAACAACTGAGAAATTGATACTATAACAGTTAGACTAATTTTAACAGATATGTATAATTATATATGCAACAATAGACTAGTATTACGAAAATTAAACAAATAAATATATATTCCAAACACATCCAATGAGAATAGTATTATTAGAGAAATTACAAAGATTCTAAATTTTATAACTAAAACAAAATATAATATTAAATTTATAACAAAATCTATATACTTCAAACAATTCCTAGATTAAAAAAGTTAGTAGTATGAGGAAGAGTCGAGGTGATCTTCTAAGTTTTCTCTCTCTAACCTCATGTTCGCACAATAACACCTCAATAACTGTAGATCACAAACAGATATGTGTCTCTAAAAATAAAAGTTAGTAAAATGAGGAAAGTCAAGGTGATCTTCTAAGTTTGCTCTCTAACCTCATGCTCTCGCAACAAAACCATTCCAAATCTGTCGATCACAAACAGACCGGTCCTTAAATTTTAACCAACAACCGATAACCAAAATCTTAACCATTCAACCAATTCCAACTCATTTTAACTTGTAAATATCTCCAATATGATTTATACTTGTTCCTAAACTTGATTATTGAATTATGAAAGTCTTGATTAATGTGATAGTGTTAACCGCTGAATCCAATATTTTAACAAATTGTCTGAAATCAATATGGAACTATAATATAAAGGTTAGTAATTGTTCTATTATGTTTAAAAATGTATTACTTATCATTAGTTATGAATTATTATGAATTGTAGCAAAGTTAATAAGAAAAAGAGAAAAGAAAGTGGTGAGTATTTGTAAATTTTAAATTTAGATTTTGAATTTTTGCAGCTCCTTTTATATTGCGAAATCTGAAGATTACAAAGAAAAAAGTCTAGCCAAAATTTGCACTAACAAAAATTTAGAGAGAATTTAATGTTTACACACTATATTTTAATTATGTACTCTTGTGTTCTTTCAAATAAGACTAGAAGTTGTTATTTAGGTATTTAAAACCTAACTGATAGCATAATTCCTGTAAAAACTCCTCATCTACACTATTTATTGTTCTATATCTGAACTAGTAAAATCCTATTAAATACTCACAACTGACTATTTACAAAACTCTTTTGATTAACAGTGTGTTAATTGAGGATCCAACTTCAGAGTAATAGTGTATATATGAACATAAATTAAGCTTATGCACTCGAGTTACAAATTCAGTCATATTATCTTCAGTGGTTGCACAGTCTTGATATACGGAATCCCTAAATAAACCTCAAAAAAATCTTTCAGAGTTACATAACGGTTAACCACATAATACTTAGTTATGTCATAGTATTCTTATAGTTTAGTAGTAATTAAAACTACTATTGTTTGAAAAATAAAGC
Source organism: Spathaspora sp. JA1 (assembly GCA_003676035.1). Lineage (NCBI taxonomy): Eukaryota > Fungi > Ascomycota > Pichiomycetes > Serinales > Debaryomycetaceae > Spathaspora > Spathaspora sp. JA1. The sequence goes on along the minus strand of NSGQ01000013.1, from coordinate 41,467 downwards.
ATATGCTGCAAACAATTTGGTTACCCGGAGTTAACTCTCAAGGTTTATGCTAAATGAGGAGAGAAACAAAAAAACATAAACCATACTCAACCGAAACCTTTAAATTTTAGTATAACAAATACTTGCCTATAATGGAGGGCAAACTCGAAGAAGATAAACTTGAAGAAGTCAAACACGAACAAGGACATAAAGTCTGGGATGGTTTAGTAAGTTTCAACAAATTAATTTCTCTTTTAGGCAAACATTTTACTAACTTTTGTTTAGGATCATTCACTTACAAGTAATTTACTTGATAAAATCACCAATATTATTGAATGTGCTATATGTTCTGAAATTATGATAATCCCCGTGACGGCCGAATGTGGACATTCATTTTGTTATGGATGTATATATCAATGGTTTGGTACTAAATTAAATTGTCCAACATGTCGAAAAGTAATTGACCATAAACCAATTTTAAATATTCAACTTAAGGAAATCTCTAAAGGGATGGTTGATTTGCTAATAGATACTGATTCAAAAGACAAACTACATTTAATTGGTATACGTGATGAACTGATTAAGAGTTTTGAAAATGATAAATCTTGTAAACAAATATTTGGGAATTTATTTAAAGGTGCAGTAATGTTGATAGATAATAGTGATGGTGTACCGAGATGTGGGAATTGTCATTGGGAAGCTCATGGAAATGTATGTAATCATTGTGGAACTCGATTTAGAAATGCTAGAAATATGGTGGATGGAGATTTTGATGGTGATGATGATGAAGAAGATTTATTTCAAGATGTAGATAGTGAGAATGACTATGATTTTGAAGATGGGTTTATTGACGGACGTACAGTACAGGCAATAGAACGTCTAGTCGAGACATATGGCAGTGACCTTGATCTTTATGAAGACCCCGATGAAGATCTTCTGCCATCGGCTAATGATAATTGGTTTGGATTTGAAACTGATGATAGTAGTAGTTTTGAATTAAATGGCGAGGATGAAGAAGATGATTTGAGTCCTTCTGTTATTGAGGCAATGCATGAGCTTCACAATGATGATGGTAGTGGTAGTGAAGAATATTATGATGAACATGAAGATAGACAAGAATTCGTTGAAGAACATGAAGATGGAGAAGATGTCCATGGAGATAACGACGGAGATGGCGGATACAGTGAAGATCATAATGAAGATTATTACGATAGTGGGCCTGGAGATTACCATGGAGATAGTGGACAAGAATATTACGATGGAGATAATGGGTATGATGATGGTGATAATGGGTATGACGATGGAGGGTATGATGATGGAGGGTATGATGATCAAGAGTCCTGGTAATATATCATATTTTGGTGAAATATAGAGAACCATAAACTGTACTTAGCTTATTCTATAATAATAATATATAAAAATGTTTGTCACGTGTAACTGTTCACGTGTTTATAATCACGTGTTACACATCACGTGTTTTAATTTTTTTTTTCTTACTTCAACCAATTAAATTATTACTAGATTTTAATTACACCATTAAGAAAAAAACAAAGTTTCAAAAAAGCAGAAAATCTGTTGCAATGAACCTGAGTTCTTTTAAATAACCAGTAAATACATAATGGATCCACAAAGAATTATCAACTTACAAAGAAGTTATCAATCTTCTAAACTTCCTTTGTACCTTAGAGGAAAGTACGCCAAGCCAATGGTTTATTCCTTCATTGGTCTTTTTGCCGTTACCACAGTTCATTCTTTATATTATACTACTAGAGCCGTTTGTGGATTTCACGTTGATGATTAAATCAAAATACGACTAAATACTACTTTATACACATGTGATTGATTCACATTAATGTTATATTTTACCTTTGATTCTTAGAAGTTTCTATGTTTTTAGGTGAATCTAATATATATTATATGCATTTTTTGAACCTTTCTATATACTTTGTAGAAGAATTGATATTTTATCGGATATTGCTTTAGTTGGTTGGAAATCAATCAACCAAGCTTTTAGCTTTGTTTTGTTTAATTTTAGTTGATTGTTGTACTTGAGTTGTAGATTTGTTAATATAATGGCGTTATATCCAATTATATGTGGTGTTAATTGCAGATGCTCCTCAGTTGAGAATTGTTCTAAATGGGACATGTTCTTTGTTATGATGGATGTGTCTATATCGTATAAGTTCCATTCAGTTAAGTTTAGTAATAACCCTAATACAAGTAAACATAAAGATAATTGGGAAGTTGTAGAATAACACTTGTCAAGAAATTTAAACATTGTTAATGCATATTGACAATCACATATATCTTGAATTATACGTTTATCATAATTTGTAGTTAGTAATATGAAAATCTTGATAATTTTGTGATCAGCTTTAGTATATTGTTCCAGTTCAATTCGAACAAATGTTTGTTGAAATATCGGGGTAATTAACTCAAGTTCAAGTCCAATATCGTTTGAGTCTTGGAAATAGGTCTCTAATATTTGTAATAGCTCAAGATTATCTTGTTGAGTTGTAGTTAGTAATTCTAATATTGCAAGACAAACCGACCATGAAATTAGTCCTTCCTTTTGAATTCTCTCGATAAACTTTATGTCTAAGTTTGAGTTTATATATGGCCGGGCTAAAGTTTGGTTGACTTTCAGCAATCCGCTAGTATCTATGGTTAGCTCTAGTCCTAGTATAACTTTATCTAACACCAGCAGCAATACCAGTAGTTCAAAATTATCCTCACAGTTCATAGAAATACGATAATACACCATCGACATTAACTTAGTGACGATTTCATCATCCCATTTCAATACTCTAATAGCCACAATAATCTTATTCATCTCTACAGGTGATACATCACTAACCAAGTTTAACAATTCAAGTAATGAACTAATTATAACTGGTCCTGTCCCACCAGTCAACCCTTCAAGGATATAATCCAACGTAGTTGGACTCTTTGTTGATGTTCGTAAATCATTAACATTTAACATTGATTCTTCATTGTTAAAATCATGTCTAGAACTAATTTCATTGGTTAGTTCTTCTCTAAAGTAGACATTATCTTCAGCAAGATATGTACGATCACTTGCGTACGTGTTTTTTTGATTTGGTTTAGACGTTCGTCGCGTCAGTACTGCCTCTCTCGGAGGTTGTGACGACAGCACAGGAGTTATTTCCTTAGTTATCGAGTCAAAGTCAATTTCTATATATGAATTGGTAGCGGCTGTGTTATCATCGTCGGTGCCAGATTCTTCCAGATCACTTGTAATATTTGGTTGAAGTACAACAGGTTGCTCTTGTATTGAACTGAATAAGTCATCCCATGCAGAGTTGACGTTGTCTGGCTTCTTTGGTTCTACTTTATTTGGTTCTATTTTCTTCTTTTGTATCTTCTTGGGCTTAGGTTTGACATTTTTCACTGGTTTGTTTAGTTGAGTTGGTGTGGTATCACCACTAGACAAACTAGGATTCGACGACAATCGAATTCTTTTGTTCTTGTTTTTCCTTTCATATGTAGCCATAGCAAATACTAACAACGTACCAACACTGTATATACGTGTATGTTGTTGTATAAGACGTGTATTGTCACATAAAATTTCTCAACACGTGACTGGTTTCACCAATTTTTCTTTTTAAAAACAAATTGTTGAAACGATATTGACAACTCACGACCACCAATCTACACTTCCAAGATGAGTTTAAATGCTAATCTTAACAAAGTCAATTCGATTCTTGAACGGAAACTTCGTAGTTTCCTTCAAGGTCCCAAGAAAGGGGAAACCTTCGAATTAAGAAATGGATTAGTTTCACAATATAAACATGAACGTAAAGATTCAATTCAACGTGTAATTCAAGCTATGACTTTAGGTAAAGATGTTTCCAGTTTATTCCCCGATGTCTTGAAAAACATCGCCACGTATGATTTACAACAAAAGAAATTGGTTTATTTATATTTAATGAATTATGCCAAAACCCATCCTGAATTATGTATATTGGCAGTTAATACATTTGTTCAAGATACTGAAGATCCTAATCCATTAATTCGTGCCTTGGCAATTAGAACCATGGGTTGTATCAGAGTTGATAAAATGGTGGATTATATGGAAATCCCATTGCAAAGAACTTTAAGTGATGAAAATCCATATGTTCGTAAAACTGCTGCTATATGTGTTGGTAAATTATTTGATTTAAATCCACAAATTTGTCTTGAATTGGGATTTTTAGAAAAACTTCAAGATTTATTAAAGGATTCTAACCCAATGGTGGTTGTTAATGCTCTTAATGCATTGTATGAAATTAAAGATATGAATACTGATGAGAATTTAGTGGTGTTTGAAATTAATCATGATATAATTTCAAGTTTAATTTTATGTCTTAATGAATGTACTGAATGGGGGAGAATTACAATTTTAACTACGTTGAACGATTATCAAACTCAAGATCTTGATCAAGTGAACCACATTATAGAACGGGTGATTCCCCAATTACAACATGTTAATCCGTCAGTTGTATTGAGTTCAATTAAAGTTATATTAAATCATATTGAAAAGTTACCCAGTGCCCAAGAAAAACAACAAATTTTAAAGAAATTACTGGCTCCGTTAGTTTCACTAGTTAATTCTTCAAGTATTCCAGAAGCTCAATATATTGGGTTGAAAAACATTCGAATTATATTGGAAAAATATCCGGAAATTTTATCCAAGGAATTACGGATTTTCTTTTTAAAATATTCTGATCCATTATATTTAAAATTGGAAAAGCTTGAAATTATGATTAGATTAACTAATGAATCAAATAGTTTAATTTTATTAAATGAATTAAAAGAATATGCTATGGAATTTGAACCAAGTTTAGTCACAAAAGCCATAAAGTCAATTGGTTCAGTAGCTATTCAATTAAATAACTGTGTTAATAAAGCAGTCACTTTCTTGAATGAAATTATTGAACAAAGAAATGATGATCTGTTGATTATAAATGAATCTATTATTGTGTTGACTAACATTTTAAGAAGATATCCTAGAAAAAACGATTTCATCACCTTGATAATCCCAATTATTTCAAACCATATTGAACAATTGAATATAAATGAATCAATTTCAAGTTATATTTACTTGCTAGGTGAATACCCCAAGTATTTCTCCAATTTACAAGAGAAATTAACTAATTTAGTGGAAGATTTCCTTACATTTGATTCAATTTTACAATTGAATATCTTGACGACAATTGTTAAAGTTAATTTACAATCTTCATCAAGTCAATATTCAAGCTTATTACAACAAGTTTTAGAAAAATCAACTAAAGAATGTGAAAATGCTGATGTTAGAGATAAAGCATATATATATTGGAGATTATTATCAAGTTCCTCATCAGTTGAAGTTCAAAAACGAGTTGTATTAAGTAAAGTACCAGCTATAAAAACCACCATATCTTCATTTAATCCAATTATTTTAACCACTTTGATGCAAGAATTATCTACATTATCTTCAGTATATCATAAACCAGCCAAGACATTTATAGATGCAAATTCATATAGTAAATTACTCAAGACAAATGAAAAATTAGAAGATTTGAAAATTAAGGCTAAACATGAAATTATTGGTAATGCTAAGCATGAGAATTTACTTGATTTTGATGAAGAAGATGATAGTCAAGGTACTTCCTCCGAAGGGGTAAACAGTTTACTTGATGAATTGAATGATTTGTTTAGCTCACCTGCGGTAGCTCCAGTACAAAATCAACCACAACAAACAAATGATATTATGAGTTTATTCAATACTTTACCACCACAGCCACAGCAGCAACCTTTCCCTAATACTAGTACTAGCACTGCTAATAAGAACGTTAATAATGATCTTTTAGATCTTTTCTAAATATCTTTTTATATATTAATACATATACTTCATACCCTAGCAATATGTGAGTAAGCTACTGGCAACCAAGGTATTGCAAAAGAAAACAAAGAAGGAAATTTTTATAACTAAAACAAAATATAATATTAAATTTATAACAAAATCTATATACTTCAAACAATTCCTAGATTAAAAAAGTTAGTAGTATGAGGAAGAGTCGAGGTGATCTTCTAAGTTTTCTCTCTCTAACCTCATGTTCGCACAATAACACCTCAATAACTGTCGATCACAAACAGATATGTGTCTCTAAATTAATAAGTTAGTAAATATGAGGAAAGTCAAGGTGATCTTCTCTTGTTTGCTCTCTGTCCTCATCCTCTCACAATATTCCACCAATCAAGATCTGTCGATCACAAACAGATCCATAAAATAACGAAATAACCAACAACCAACTAATAACCAAAATCTTAACAATTGAACCAATTCCAAACTCATTTCAACTTTTAAATATCTCCAATATGATTTATGATTGCTCCTAAACTTGATAATTGTAATATGAAAGTCTTGATTAATGTAATAATGTTAACCGCTGAATCAAATATTTTAACAAATTGTCTGAAATCAATATGGAACTATGAAATAAAGGTTAGTATTTGTTCTAATATGTTTACAAATGTATTACTTATTATTAGTTATGAATTATTATGAATTTGAGCAAAGAGATAATGAAAAAGAGGAAAAGAAAGTGATGAATATTTGTAAATTTAAAATTTGGATTTTGGATTTTTGCAGCTCCTTTTATATTGCGAAATCTGAAGATTACAAAAAAAAAGGCTAGCCAAAATTTGAACCAAAATTTTGCATTAAACTGTAACTTGGAGAGAATTTAATGGATACACCCTCTATCTTTTAGTTATCTATATTTCTATAAGGTAGAAGTTGTTTGGTAGATATTTACTAACTGAAGTTTCTAGAAGTTAAACTTTGCTATCGCTTACTTTAGGAATCCGTACAGCTTGAGGAACATCTATTAGTATTCAGTTAAGCTATAAATTACAAAGTCCTTATATAATACATATATTTTAATATTCGCACAAGTTCAACTTTCGCTCAGTTAAACTCAGTTAAGCTGCAGTAACAACTTCTCAATCATCTCCGGCTTTACCCTAACTTGTTCTTGTTCATTACTTTCATTCAATTCAAGTTTATTTGTCGCTATTTCACTAGCAATCTTATTAATCTTGGTGCTAACATCTAACGACACTTTTTCAATCTTGTCAATTTCTTGTCTTTTCAAATCAATTTGTTTTCGTAACAACATAATTAAACTTTCTCTAGTTTGATGAGGTCGATACGTATTCAATAAATGATTTATATTAATTAAAATTAAAGAAATATCTTTAACTTTGGCTTGATAACTTGTAGGATCAATTGACATTAATCCGATTAATTCCAAGAAGTTTAACAATAAAGAATCCATTAATTTATGCAATTCTTTAATTTTAATTTCTGAAGTTATTAATTCATCATTTTCGGCTGAATAAAGTTGTTTCCAATTACTTGATTTAAGACTAGGGAGTTTATCTTCAAATGACCAAACATTTCCATAACCTCGATAATGTGTGCCTGGTGGAGCAACTGGTGGAACCAAGAATCGTAATTCCCCTGGTGCAACTGTATCTTCGACTACGTCTGTCTCTTGTTTATCCTCACTTGTTAGTTGTTGTTCCTTCCATTGGGACAATTTGACAAGATTTTCATTAGTAAAGAATTTAAAATATGGAGGAGGTGGTGGGTATAATGCCGATATCAAATCTTCATTAGACATATTGTATATACTTAACCTTGGTTACCTTGCTGGTGCTATGTTTGCTTTCCTTGTCAGAAAAAAACATTTGATTTCAAATCATATCAAAATTTACAACCAAAAAAACACCTAGGCATATCGAGTTTTACAACCACATTTAAACTTCCACATTTTACTTTACAAACACATACCTGCTGCAATGGCTGATGATCGTATGGACGTAGACGGTAAGTTAATCTAATACCATAATATATTCCAACTTAAATACTAACACCTTACTAAGAAGTAGCACAAGATCTGGTTGAATCTACACCACCTTCGGCAACTAAACCAAAGCAAAAATTTGAAGTCAAGAAATGGACAGCCGTCGCCTTTTGGTCCTGGGGTAAGTAAATCTTAACACTTTATAATACACGCTCACTTACTAACACTTTTATAGATATGCAAATTGAGAATTGTGCCATTTGTAGAAATCATTTAATGGAACCATGTATTGAATGTCAACCAAACACAATAGCCAATGGTAGTGAAGAATGTATAGCTGCTTGGGGGGTATGTAACCATGCATTCCATTTACATTGTATTAAAAGATGGTTAAAAACTAGAAATGCTTGTCCTTTAGATAATCAAGAATGGACTTATCAAAAGTTTGGTACGTAAGCTGTTCAGTTAATACAAAGAAAGGGAGAGGGGTCTATTTAGTCTTAAATATACAGGTTCTATTTATAATATCTCCAACTTCTCTTGAAAGTCCCTAACAACACCAACTCTAAACAATTTTGTTTAATCTCTTCAAGACTATTTTTTACATCTCCAAGTATTTCAACAAAAAATACATATTCCCAAGGTTTAACATTGGAAGGACGGGAATTTATAGCAATTAAATTAACATCATTGGATTTGAATCGAACTAATACATCACATAATGCACCGGGATTCTCAGCATTATTTAAAGTAAACATAACTGAAGTAACTACTTGTTCTTCTTCGTGATTTTGCTTGGGAGGTTCTTCATATCCCAATACTAAAAATCTAGTCGTATTATTCACATTATCTTCAATATTCTCATACATTATTGGCAATTCATATAATTCACTACTCATTTTCGAACTTATAGCTGCTGAAGTACCATTCTTACCTTCATTCTTTACCATTTCTGCTGCATGAGAAGTAGATTTAACATCAATTCTAACAACATTACTAGGAATTTTCTCACTCAAGAACTTCTTAACTTGAGTCCATACTTGAGGATGTGAATATATTGTCTTAATATCATCCAACGATTTAACTTGTCCAAGTAAATTATGATGAATAGCTACAAATTGTTCGGCCACGATTTTAAACTTTGGTGGTTGTTCATTTATAAACCAATCTCGTAATAAATCATAAGTGAAAACAACTTGTCCATTGGTTGAGTTTTCAAAGGGAACAACTGTATAATCTACTGTTTTACTATCAATACATTTAAAACAGTCGTCGATTGTACTTTGAGGAAGAGCTATTATATCATTACCAAATTGTTGTAAAACTGCCTTGTAAATGTTAGTAGGAAACCTTGGACAAAATATAACTGTGTGTTATATCATACCTGTTGAGTATAACTTCCTTCAGGACCCAAATATGCAACTTTGAGGGGCATGTTAATGTGCTAGAGAAGAGTCTATAAGTAAGTAAAATCACGGTATTTTTTTTGTTCAAATAATCAACGGGTTTGACTCACCGGTTTCCGGGCCTGATTTCAAAACTGCAACTCTCAACTTTTCCAGTTTAAATCCATTCAAACATAAATTAGTTGAAAATTCCAATTAGTCTGAGCCTAAATGTTCGGGCTTAATATTAGAGAAAACGCAAACTATACTCTCATAAATGAGAGCAGTATCGCACGCGCAATTTACAATGTGTGATCGTAGGTGGCTCTATATTTATAACTTGAGACTCAATAACGATCCACTAAAAAAGTTGAAACTAATATCCCAAATAAATCCTATACAAAGTATTCAACTTTCTTGAAATGAAAAATAATGAAAATATAAAAGTTGTATTAATTAATAGTTAAAATAATAAAAATAATTCATCCCACTTAAATGTCTTCAACAATAGTACCACGTTCGGAAACATAAATACCATCCAAGAACTTACGGATATCCTTGTTTCTAACACGACAGATTTGTTGGATATCAGCAGCATTTTGAGAAACAGCTTCCAAAGAGTTACCAGAAACAATTAATTCATCCTTTTGAGCAGTGGAGATTTCCATGGTAACACCTTCTTGAATCTTAATTTGTCTGACTCTCTTTTCACCCAAGAAATTTCTAATTTCAACAAACTTTTGACCATCAGTTTCAACAACATTAACATTGATTGGGAAATGCGCATAGACAAATCTCATCTTGTACTTGTAACCCTTGGTGACACCAGTGATCAAGTTAGCAATCAAAGACTTGACGGTTCTTAAAGCAGCAACATGCTTTCTGTCACCGTTATGAACAGTAATCTTAACAGCTCTGTTGTTAATCTTAGCAAAAGTAACATCAATATGCTTTAATTCTTTGTGTAAAACACCTCTTGGACCAGTGACCTTGATGGTTCTAGCCTTGATGTCAACGGTAACACCTTCTGGGATTTCTAAGATTTGATCGGTTTGGATGTACTTCATTGTTACTTGATGGATGAAAAGAAGAAAATGAGATGCAAAAAAAATTTTTAATTAATGAAAAGTTTTTATTATAGTTAGAGCGAAAAGTGAAAATTTTCAGAATTCGATGGTCGTGCAAATACCAGAACAACTTTTTTCGGGTGAAAAAATTCTAGTCTGAAGATTACACATCATTCTGATAGTTACCCTTGTGAAAGTAGGGTAACCCTAGAGGAGGATACGAGTAGGGATTTTTTTAGGAGTTGCCAATAATGGGGATATGTTCATGTGACAGGTTTTACTAGTATATATCATGTTTCTTCGTGATTCAAAGAAATATAAGAATAATTATGAGCTAGCTATTAGTCGACTTCAGGAAGAATGAGTTTAATGAACTTTCTGAGCCTGTCAAGAAAGTTTTAATTGAACAGAAGCGACAACTTTTAGATGTTGAGTGGACTAAAGAGGAGACTGAAAGGTTAACTAGAGCTACTGAGGCTGATAAGAGACAAGTAGCTAAGATTTTATCTCGAGGATTCAAATGAGTCAAGAATATCTGAGTAATGGAGCGGTGGTTGCGAAATAAATGACGTGTAGGACAGATTTGTACGTTAGAACTAGGGACGCTGAGGTGTCGTGTACCTAAGAGACAGTTTCCCAATAATTATATATATATCTCTTTAAGGTTTCTATCATATCTAGTAGGTGAGACATTATTTGCAGGTCAAAATATTTTTGGGACCCTGCATAAAGTTATCAGTATTTTTGTTTACGCGTTTTAGTAGATAGCGTGTTTACTTCACTATATAATCTTTTACAATTAACCAATGACCAATCCAGTAGAAATAGGTTCACACGTGAGTCATAGTCCTGCTGCATCTATACAAATGGTAAATGGCAGACAAACTGTTAGCCCCGAGTTGGCCAGTTTACCCTTGATAATCACGAAAGGTACCCTAACGATATAACTATCAATGGGATGACATGGATTAAGAACGCACCAAAGGAACTTGACGAAATGTCTTTGGAACGTGAATTTTTTCAACATATTGATGATGAAACTGAAAATATTCCCAATCCTCCTGGCACCATTTGTGGGTACGAAATGGTGGTCAACATCATGTTACTGTTGTACCCGGGCATTGAGGACTACTTTATAAATCCTCAATACTATAATGGAACTCGGAAAGTTCACGTTCGAGGAATGCAATTCTATATGGACGCGCCTCACTTGAACAAGTTGAAAATTGAAGCGCTAGAAAGGGCAATGGTCTTCAAGATTAAATATTTCGACTCCCAAAGAAAGTGGCTGGCATTTGAGGTTGGACAATCGATGAAAAGTATTTTGGAATATATCGACAAGACGCATGTTTCGACAGCTGAAAATGATTTAGATGCTAGGTTTAAAGCCAGAGTCGATAAGTTGGATAAAATGCGGAGAGAATCAGCTTTGGGAATTATTTCATTCTATACTCAAAAACTAGAAACCAGAACTAATGCCGATATTTTCTTAAATGGACTCGATAATATGGTCTATGTTTGGTATTGTGATTTTAATGATGAATGCAGTACATTTTCCTTCGTCAGAACTTTTGGTTCATATTACAAAGAATGGTTGCAACATAATATCAATGGTAATACACTGCGATTTATATACCCAACTTTCCACGCGCTTGAGACTGAAATTAAAGAAAACAGAAGTATAGAATTCGAGTCTTCATATTCTTCTTTAAACAAACTTGGGAAAAATGGTAGGAAGATTGGTACTAAAAGTTTTCATCAGTCTAACCAATGGAAGGAATGGAAAGCAGCGAAAAAGGCATGTGGGTATCGCTAATGGCAATTCCAATGTGAATGCTAAGGGCCCAACCTGTCTGTGCCCACAGTGCTAAATTAATCAATATCTGGTAATTTATTGTTATCCAGCGTCAAGCTGGACTTGTTCCGTTTCACCATTACAGTCCCAAACCGAAGGGTTTTGGAGATCTAAACATTGATGTGGTGGAGCATCGTGTATAGCGTATCTTATATTCCTGTATACCTAGTTCTGAGAAGTCAAATAAAGGCGGTGAAGTCATTGTTATCGCTGCTACCTAACTTGAGCTTATAGATAGAAAGGTAAATGTAGTTTCTATGTCTTTGATCCATAATCAGCATCTATATGTCCTTGTGTATATCTGCCTGTTTTACGATTACAGAGGTAACTGCGAGGTTTTTATTTAGTTAAAAGGTGTTTTAAATGCTCAATTAAACTTAGATCATATGCGCAAATCGTAAATCAATTGCTTCTTCCATTAAGACGGATTCCTTGTGTACTAAAATCGGTCATAAGTTCAGCCAGCTCGCACTATTACCACTTGATACTCTAACCCTATGCTTAACCGTTTATATTTACAACTACAAGTCATTTCATTTCAAACATAAATGTTCATATATATACGATATCCTCACTAAGAACAAGTATACAAAATCGTTTCAACTTTTCTTAAAGTCCTTGATCATCTAAAGTCTTCAATTCCCAAAGTTGGAATCCCTTTGGATAAGTAACACCCAAGGAAATCAATTTTGAGAAAGCCTTGGAGAAATCTTTAAAGAATAATTCTTCATCTGCAGCATAAGCCTTAACAAATTTCAAGAAAGTTGGTTCTTCCTTCAAGGCAATATCAGTTGGTAACATCATAAAATCTCCACCACTTTCTACATCTTCATATTGTTTTGGACCATTCCACTTCTTAACTCTCCATTCACCTAATAATCTATTGTAGAAATCATTAGTAAATTGGTTAAATGATGGACCCCAAGGACCTTTATAACCAGAATTGTGTGGATGACATCTACCTAAAACATGAGCACCTAATAAAGCAACAGATTCTTGTTCATTAAAACCTAAAGCACCGAAATAATTCTTAACATATTTACCATCTTGAGAAGCATCAGGTAATAAACCATTTGGTGGAACGTTTTTACCAGAATTATCATCAACTCTTCCTGGACCCCAAGGAATCTTTGGACCACCAGCTTCTTGAATACCGGCAACACTAGCTAAAGTCCATAAATCACCACGAGAAATCCAAGGATATTTAACTAAGAATTCTTGTAAAAATCCTCTAGCATTTGCTAAACCATTATTGGCACCATCCAATTCTTCAGGACCATAAATCATAGTACCACCAAATGAACCACCCTTTTTGGTGTCCTTTCTATAAGTACCAGAAGCGTGCCATCCTAAACGAACTAATACAGCGTAAAAACCGGAGTTTTCATCATATTCAGGATATTCAGCAATTTTAAGAGAAATATCATTATAAACCTTTTGATAATCATCATATCCCTTACCTTCTGGGATCTTGGCAATGTTAACAGCAGTGGAACCACCGAAAAGTCCCATTAATCCATTTCTCCTTACATTCTTGTTATTGTTATTATTATTGTTGTTGTTGTTGTTTTGCTGGTTGTTCTTGTAGTCATCGTACAAATAAGCTAAAGAAGCAGTGGCAGCAGCAGATCCAAGTAAGATATACTTGGAAAATCTAGTATATTTAAATTGTAAACGAGGTTTGGCGATTCTACCAATTGATGGCAATGCAATTGCTGACATTATGGGATTAATAAAGCGGAAACTTTAATGTAGAAAGAAGAAGAAGAAAAGAGAAATAAAGTTAAATTTAATAATGGAGAAATTTCTGTCATTTAAATAGAATTGGATTCTATTGGCTTAATTTTCGACCACCGTGGTAATCGTAAAAAATTCCAGGCTCAAGGAAACTATGGCATTGAAATTTTTTAGTCGATTGATTACTGCGGGGACATTGTCCCACTCTGGCCCAATTAGTGGGATGCTCTCCCGACAATATATATCGTAAGATTATAGAATGAACAAAAATCTATTTGTTGATCCCAAAAGTTCAGCCCATAACAATTCAGCATTTGTAATCTTCATTATGGTTCTAGATTCTAAACCTCCTAGATTTTTGTGGGCTGGTTCCTCCATGTGAAAAATAAAAAATAACTTAAAATTTTGGTTATCTTCCTCATCGTAAAACAATCACCGCGTCAAACACCACACCAATTGTTTTAGGATAGTAGTAATTTACATCTCTATTATGTGTCTTGATCAACCAACATACTCTTTACAGTTTGGTTTACTTAACTACTCGGTCATGGAGTATAATTGCGCTTTTCCTCCCTGAAAATCTGTACTACTGTTTTATGTGGGGAAATGTACCTCGTCCCAATCAGGAAATCTATGAGGTAATGCCTTTTTACGCGATCGTAATTGGCTGGATGTGATTAACGATTTTGACACATATTTCAATTGTGTAGTTCATTGACTAATACAAACTTCATTTGTAAGTACTTACTATCATTTCACCCTACATGCTATTACAAATCGTACTATTTTTATTAGCTATACTATACAAATTATCCATACACCCACTACGCTATACTTCGAGGCCGCGCGTCAAATGGAAATATCGGTGAACAACTTTGAGAATGTCACAAAATTAAAAAGGTTCCTCGGCGGATAAATCCTTTCCCCCGCGCCTGTTAACTTTTAATGTTTATTTTTCTTCAGCCAATTTTTTATCAAGTAAATCTTCAATCACAGTTGCATCAGAATATACAAATGATCCTTCTTCATTGTATGTCTTTGCATTCAAACACATTTGTTTTAATTCTTCAATAAATTCTTCAAACAGTTCAAATTTTTCTTGTTGAATTTGTTTTTGAACTTGATTAATTGATACTGCTCTTTTAATGATTTGATAATAATCAGGATATAATTTTCTAGAAGGTAATTTCATGAAAATATCGGATAAATTATGACCATCTATAGGATCGGTTAATTCCATAATCTCATTAATTACTTGCAAACATTTATTTGAAAATTCGTCAAGTGGTGGTTGTCCATCTATTTCGTCTTCGTCTGAATTTCTATTGTCTTCCGGTTCAGAAATATGAGGCAAGGGAGTTCTTGAACGACGTTGTCTCTTTCTTGGCGCTGCCACAGCTTCATAATCATCGTCATCTTCTTCCCCAACTTCGTCATCTTTAATATCTTCCACCAATAATCCTTCTCTAATGGCTTTATTCCTCTTTCTTTTGGCTATACGAGATTCTTTACGTCTTATTGCTTCTTCCACAGTATCTTCATCATCATCCATAGCCATTAACCATTGTTCTTCAGTCAATCCATCATCATATTTAACACGTTTCTTTTCTCTCATTCTAGTTAACTCCTTGGTATCCTTTTCAAAATGTTGAGAAATATCTTCAGTAAATACACTTGGTAATTCATCCTTTTCAATTAATCTATTAGGAAGTTGTTTATCTAATCTTTTCCGTTCTTCGTCCATTTGATTAAATAAAATCTTTTCCTCGTCAGATCTGGCCAAAATTTCATTCAATTCTTCATCATCTAATGAATCGTTTTCTTCATTATCTTCATTTGCTTCCGCTTCCAATAATCTCTTCAAGAATGCTTCTTGTTCTTCGGCAGTTGATTTATTATCGAATTTACCTGCTTGAATGACTTTGCCATCAATATCTAATTTTTGATGAGCTCTTTCCAAAATAACTTCTTCAACCGAATCATTAGTGATTAATCTCAAGATACGAACTTCATTCTTTTGTCCAATTCTATGAGCACGATCTTGAGCTTGTAAATCTTGATGAGGATTCCAATCAGTATCAAAAATAACCACAGTATCAGCAGTTTGTAAATTCAAACCTAACCCACCAGCACGAGTAGACAACAAGAAACAGAAATAGTCTGAACCAGGAGCATTAAATACTTTCAACATATCTTGACGATCTTCGGCCTTGGTAGCCCCATCTAATCTAAGGTATTTCATATCTCTCCATCTAAGGAAATCTTCCATGATATCCATAACTTGAGTCATTTGGAAAAACATCAATACTCGATGACCACTGGCTTTAAATTTAGGTAATACACGATCTAATAATTCAAATTTACCACTGACTCTCCAAATTAAATCATTGGTTAATTTCAGAGAATTTAATACTGCCTCAACTTCTTCAAACACAAATGGATGATTACAAATCTTTCGCAATTGCATAATCTTATTATTTAACCCTTTAATACCACTTTTTGAACCACCAACATCAGCACCAAGAAATAAGGCATTATGCTTCAACATTTGTTGATATAATACATATTGTAATCCTGATAAATTACATTTCAAGACTTTTTCAACTTTGTCAGGTAAATCTTTTTCAACATCTTTTTTCAATCTTCTTAAAAGAAATGGTCGAAGAACTTTATGTAATCTTCTAATAACCAAAAGAGATTCTTCTTCGGTCAATTCGATTTTTTCTTGAGCTCCAGTATTTGCAAATGGAGTATTAAACCATTCATCAAAAGATTTTACTGAATTGAAAATTCTTGGTAATACAAAATTTAATAATGCCCATAATTCAGGTAAATTATTTTGCAAGGGAGTACCAGTCAAAATCAATCTATTTTTAGTTTTATAATAAATTTTTAAAGTTTGAGATAATTTCGAAGTTGCATTTTTCATTCTATGACCTTCATCAATAATCATATGAGAATAGTGGAATTTGGCTAAAAGCGGACGTTCTCTAATGATATATTCATAAGTAGTCAACATAACTTGGAAATTACCTACTCTAATTTCTGGCTGCATTGATCTTCTTTGTAATTGGGAACCTTTATAAACAATTAATTTAACTGATGGAGCCCATTTTTCAAATTCTAATGTCCAATTAGTAATTGTTGAAAGTGGAACAATAACCAAGAATTTATCTTCATGCTTCTTTTCAATAAGATAGGTGATTAAAGATATGGATTGAATGGTTTTACCCAACCCCATTTCATCGGCTAAAATACCATTTAATTTGTTATTATATAAAGAAACCATCCATTGTAACCCTTTTAATTGATATTCTTTTAATGTCCCTCCAACTAAATTCAGCGGTTGTTTATGAATAACTTCTTTAACCCTATGAGCCACTTCATAATAATCAATCTTTTCTCGTAATTCATCATTACCATCACCAGATTGTTTTGTTGCCTCATTCTCAGGAGATCCAGATTTTTCCATTGGGAATTCTTCATCTTCTTGTTGTTGAGCTTTAACTTGTTGAGCCAAGGAATCCAAGAATGCATTGGTTTGTTTCAAAAGATGTGTAATTCTATGATCTTTAGTTTGGTCTAATAATTTAATATAAGCTTCTTCATCATTAGCCTTTAACGCTTGTAATCTCTGTTTAGCAGTTTTTTCCAATTTCTTGGATTCTTCTCGTTCAGTATTTTGATGGAAATTATTAACTTGTTTAACTAAATTATAAGATCTATAATGATCCTTTTGATACTTGGCATTTCCCAATGCTAAAGAACTTTGTAAGATTTGTTCAACTTTAGAAATATGCATTTGACGTTTCAATTCTTTTTCTTCTTGTTTCTTTAACTCTTCCAATTGAATAGCTAACAATTCAGGATGACGTTGTTGTACTTTTGGTCTAACATTAAATGATCTCTTTTCCAGAAGAATTATTGGATGATCTTTTAAATTAGGATCAACAAATTTAGCTTGTTGAGATTCATGAATCAATATATTTCGTTTTAATTGTTTTTGTTTGGTAAGTAATCGAAGAGCCTTAATTTCAATTAATGCTTTTATTTTTAAATCATCAAGTTGAGCTTCTTCTTGTTCAGTATGGAAAGTTGCTAAATTACTTGGTAAGTTTTCTAAATCTTTTAATCGTTGAGAAATCTTATTATTAATAATCTTTTCGGCATAGAAATTACCCAAGGGTGCATAATGAGGATCAATAGCTGAGAGTGGCAAAGGAACTTTAATACCAAGTGCTTCAGCTCTTGTTTCATAGTCAGTGTCAACAGTAGTCAATCTCTCAACTAACAAATCAATTGAAATAGGTTGTTTCTTCTCCTTCTTGTCTTGTTGAGAAAACTCCCGTTGTAAGGATTCAGTCAAGTCAATATCTTTCGACAATAACAAAAACCCAGCAATTTGTTTTTCAAATAATTCATGATCAAAGTTCTCAATTTCCTGTTGATCTACTTCAGTTTGAGCTAATTCATCAATGAATTGTTGTTCTTGTTCAAGAAATTCATCTTGAATTCGACTAATTTGAGTTAAAATTGTTTCAATTTGACGTTTTTGGTTTGCATTTGGATCTTCAAATTTCAATTCCGTGGTTGGATCTTGTCTTTTTTCAAATTCTTGTCGTAATTGCTTTGAAGCATGAAGCAACTTATAATACTTATCCAATAACTCATTCAATTCTTCTCTGGATTGAGGAAATTTATAACCAAACAGTGAAGAAACTTCGTTATGCTCAGGAATAATGACCGACGCTTGACCTGGGGTTGGGGTTGGAATAGAACTTGATCCATTCCCATTTATAGTAAGAACTCCATTCATGTTAGGTTTTTGTTTTTTCCCTCCCTGTTGAAACTCTTATGTATTGTTAATGTTGCAACAAAAAATCTATTAATTACCAATCAATCTGCAAACACAAAAAAAAATCAATTTTCAGATATAAAACTACTTGGTAAAAGTACGTGATGTTTTGTCAAAGTCGAAAATATTCAAATTTGTAGAAAGCTTGTACTTGGTCGAGATTTAAAGTCTACTTAAGCCACTCGTGGAAAAAAATTCTATATATGGTAGTTTCCTGTAGTGAAGCGTAACCTTTGTTGTGGCTTGTTGATTGATGTTTGGATTTGTTCGTTGTATCGAGTTGATTAGGGTTCCAAAAAAAAATATAAAATTGGATTTATATGTTTGTTTGTGTGGTGGTTGATTATCAAAGGAAAAAAAATTTTATGGTGAACTTTTTTTTTTTGCCTTCTTGTTGTTGTTTCCACGCTAATTTCAAAAATTGGTAAATGCACGTAAATTGCCTTATCTAAGTACTAAAGTAAATATTTATGGTATGCCTAGTTAAAAGTTGAAATCTAGAAAGTTCTTCAGTAGGAAGGTATATTGAATTTGAAATAGCTTAGGTAGATTTGGAAATTCTTGTTGTTTGATTTCTCAATGGATATAGATTGGCTTTTAAGAGTCCCTTGTTTTGTTAAAATTTGAAATAAAAACCAAGACGCGAATTTTTGACCGAAGGTTAGTTTATTAGAATGTAAGCGAAGAAATTCACTTTGGTTTTCATCAATCTACTTCCCAGAACTACTACAGGGATAAGGTCAATTATCAATTTTATTTCCTACTTTAGCCAATTTTATCCTAAATTAAGTGAATGGACAGGCCCATTGAATGAGCTTTTGAAAACTAATACTAAGAAGATAGCCCAAGAACCCATACCAAGTTTGTGTATTGGAATTATTAAGTGCTGTTCAAACTAACTAAAGCTAATCGAACTTACTATGACTGAATAACACTAATCTCAAAGTTATCAATGGCTTCTTCAAGATAATAAAACAAACATTTGATCGGCAGTAAGACCATCAATATTCATTTCTAGCAACAGTAATTTCTTCAGTTTTGGTGTTTTTACAAAATGGGATCTAGAAAGCAACTTCTCCTCATCAACGTATTCATCAATATGCTGAGTTTGATACCTAGAAAGAATATCAGCCATGAAATTTAGTTTCCCTGGTAGATAAAACACTCTCGGGCCATATGATCCGAGAACATCTAAGAATCGGGCGATTCTTTTTGGGGGAAGCTTGGCCCTTATGTTGCAACAACGGAATTCCTTGATTGTCCGAATATATTTCAACTTGTCCTTGACAAAGATAGTTAAAGTTCTCGAGGATCATAATTGCAGCTGAAAATTCTTTCTCAAGCGCCAGATATCATGACTGTGTGTCATTTAATTTGTAACTGGCAAAGGCATTTGGCACGAACATTCTTTATCTTCAAACATGCGTAACTGAGCTAAAAAGCCAACTATTGCCGTGTCACTAGCATCAGTAAAGATAAAAGTTACCTTCAGGGTTTGATATGTATATATCGTCGGAATATACATTAACTTTTCTTTCGATTTCTGAAAGCACTCGATTGTTGCAAGAAAATCCCGAAGAAGTTGAAGAAATTGTTGATATTGATGAAGGTATTGAGAATAATAATCATAAGGATGAAGATCTTGGATTATTAGGTAAGGTATGGATAATTTGACCCCTCTTCTTTGCGTCTTTTAGAAGGTCGTTCAATAGACCTGTTAGTTCACTTAGTTTTGGATAGAAATGTCTGAAGTAGGAGGTGAAATTAATGATCGATCTTATCTCAGTTGTAGTTCTGGGAAGTTTCCAATTTTTAATCAGTTTCAATTTATCAGGCACCGGGGAAGTGTGATTGTGAGAGCTAATGTACCTAAGAAATTTACCTTACTTTGCATAAACTGAGTTTTCGTGATATTGAACTGATGGTAGATAATCTTAGATGATTATCAGGATTGACAAGATACATGTACTACCTGTCCCAGGAATTCTTGAACGAATTCGACTAGACCCAGTGATGGCATGCGCAACCACCGTTACGGATCTACAAAGTCAAAGAACTTGATAAAGAATGCCAACCAGGGGAGGAAACAGAGGATGGTTACACTTTGAAATAAAATTAAAAGATTGAACATGAACCGAATCGAAGATTCGCCGTTCTTTTTAACAAACAAACCAGGCAGAAAACACGTGGATCCTAAACACAAGGACCGGATGAAGAGACTAACATTTATAACCACCAACTGGAATGGTGTACAGCGTACTTTATTGAATGGTTCATATTCACCAAATAATAATATTCGGCTAGTTCGAAGTATGTGATAAGGTATCCAGGATGTAAACTAATCATAGTGTCATGGTGAGTCTTGAGTGCCTGTAACTGTAAGGGTTTAATTGGGACTACTAATCTGGGAACTTAATCTCCAAGTTGTGAATATCCAATATAGTATAACAACCGTTAAGTACTCAATCAGGCATGACAGAATAATCTATTGATGTATGGATGTAACTCCCAAAACTTCATAAATCATGTTCTAAATGATCTTGGCGAATTCCTCACATCGTCACATTCATGGATCTGTTGCTTAATTGCCAAATAAACCGCTTTTTGGACAGGGAATCGTGGGTAGGACCAATAAACAAACAATGTCTAACATAGACCAATTGAGGCACCAACGTACTTCTTAACACATAAAAACAAAACAAAACAAATTGATCCTAAATGCAAGGACCCGTCCATTAACCAAAAAGACTATCACTAACAACCAAGGCAGCCGGTTCACTGCTCATCATATTTAACTGTAGTTTACTATTACTTTCACAATTTGCTGTTATATGATCCGGTTCACCGCAAGCAAAGCAAGTTTTAACCTTGGTGGTAGATGGTGGTTTGTTTTTGGGCTTGAGCGGAAAGGGGCAGTCGGGCCTGGTATGACCTTTGTTCCCACAGTTGTGACAAGTTACTACTTTACTAACTCTGGTGTTGGTGGTATTGACCTTGGTGGAATTGTTATTAACCTTAACATCATCAGTCTTCGAACCTTGTGAGAACTTCTTCAGAATTTTAGCATCCAATGAGGGATCTGGTAACAAAGCTTCAATATCTTCTAACAGTGTAATTGTGGGTCTTAAATAAGCATAGGAATCATCCAATCCTAACATGAAATATGTTATGGCCTGTTCCGGTAAGTGGTGGGGGTATGACCTTAAAAGTTCTTGGAATTCGGCCCGGAAATGAACAAGGGTACTCTTTTGCTGCAATTGCTTGAGTTGGCCGTGCAACAAGTGTTTCGTTTCAGCGAATGAATACTTCTTAGTAAAATCTTCAATAAAAACAGATCTAAGGTTTGGATATTGGTCATCGATCCCATGATTTTCAAAGAGTGGGTCATTCATCTTTTGGTGTTCGGGTCCAGTACAATTATTGACAACGCTACCAGATGTCTGGGTAAAATTGGGCATGTCCCGGCTCCTTTTCAGGTCCCCAGCTGGTGAAGGGCAGATATTCCTCCCACCAGAAGGGGTAAAACCGGCTAGTGGGGGAGACTAGTTCCCCCACCAGTCGGTCAGATTCCGTGGGGGTTCAACTACAAATCCCCCACAGAACCCAACTTTACAGCGCTCCACCACAGGATTAGTTCATATCGATCCAAACTGTCCCCTACTTCCCACCAAATTAGGCCTATCCAAAGACAGGCTTAATATGATAGAAGTGGTAACTATTTATGTTGTGGACCAATATGAATACCTAGGATTAGTTCATTTCAATCCAAACTATCACATTCTTCCCCCCATTAGGCCACTCCAAGGACTGGCTTAATATGATTGTAGAAGTTGCAATTTCTTCCGTTGTGAATCTAATCTGAATACCTTCTCCACCACGGGATTATTTCAAATTAAATCCAAACTGTCTCCTACTTTGTACCAAATTAGGCCACTCCAGGGACTGACTTGATTTGATAAAAGTGGCAACTTATTCCGTTGTGAATTTAATATGAATACCCATTTCAACCCACCACGGGATTAGTTCATTTAGATCCAAACTGTAACACACTCCAAATTAGGCCACTCCAGGGACTGGTCTAATAAGTAGTGGTAACTTCTTCCGTTGTGAATCTAATATGAATACCCAATTCAATTCAATTCAACTCAATACAATTAAATATAATTGATTTCAATTGAATTTAATTGAATTTATATGAATTCATTTCATTTCAAACTGGTTCATCACTTTCATCTCCCAATTAAGCAATTAGCTGAAAACTAGTCCATCTATCCGTTTGATATGGAAATGGAAATGATGTATTCAGTGTGGATATAATTTGAATTGATAATGGATTGTAATTAAGATTGATAATGAAAAGTGTATGAAATTCTTCAATGATTCTAATTGAGCTTGAATTTAATGATTTGGATTTGAGTGTGATAATGGGGAAGTCATTGGAGTGATTGAAATAATATTTAGGTTGTAGATTTAATTAATCCTTGCCATTTCATTTCGTTTCAATCCAAACTTTTCCTAATAAGGAGATTGGAAAGGATGTAATTGGTTGTGGATCTAATTTGAATTGTTTGTTCCAAAAAAAAATGAGACTTCCCCGGTTAACAAATATAACAAGCATTAAAAGATTAAAATGTTTCAATTTGGATTTAATTTGATAGTTTGGTAATGGTAGCAACAAGTAGTAAGTGATTGAAGTGTTGAACTTGTGATTGTTTAAACTTTTTATGTTGAATTGTGATTGTTCATACTTTTTTGTGGATCTAAATTTGGATTGATCTGGAATTAAAGTTAGTAATTATATTTTGAATTTGAAAATTGGTACAATTAAAACAATACTCACTGAATTGGAGTTTTGCCATTAGGTTCTAAAGCAAATACATCCAGATACTAGATTATTGAAATGTGGCAATAGGATCTGATTTGTGGTAAAGTAAGCAAAAGAAAGTGGTGAACTTATTTTGGTTGCCAAAAAAACACAAATAAACAAGAGAAGTAACGATCTATATGCAGGTTTTTTCAGCCAAATAAATTATCGACATACATAAGATTTCCGTTCTTCCTAGCTCCCATCCCTTGCTCTTCCTTTATCCGCCGTGCTGGGCAATAACACTATTTCCTTTTATCTCCTCATTCTCAATTTCTGTATGCGGCGCTCGCGACTCTTGCACTTTATTTTCTAATCTAGTAATCTAATCTGAGCTTCTTGAATGGGCTGGTACTTTCTGCGTCAGGCGACGTACTTGGACTTCGTCAGGTGAACACGGTGACAAGGGGTAATCCGGACCGGTGCAGCTCTTAGGCACTTTACCATCTTTGGTTTCACTTTAGGTCCGAATTAATTTGCGAAAGACTGTATATAGTTAATAATGCAAGAAATTTGTCAAGAATATGTGAGTGACCAGAAATTTAACCCTGCAACATATTCCTAAGTGAGTAAATGTTGGAACGCAGCTTGGAATGCCTACTTGTCGCTTATTTAAAGGAGAAAATTTTGCACATCTCTATAGTTATATAGATCTTTCTTTGAGGGTTTTAGTAATAAATATCGTACACTAAGTTTTCTAGTAAACAAGATACTATAGACAGCTATTTTATCTTGATATATTAACAGTCAACTACTGCATACCGTATAATAACCTTCGCTAGTATGTACGCAGCATTGTTTTTCACTATATTTACAATTTTAGCACACGTGGGTGTGACAACCAAGGTAGAAGTTGCAAATTCTGATGCTGTAAATAGAGATATTGAAACACAGTTCGATCACTTGACTGCGCACACGTATGTTTGCACTCTCAATTTGACAGAGTTCCTGTTATGTGCCAACGTGAGTGTGTCTGATTTGGAGGTGGTAGCCGACAGTAATTTTGGTTTTACGATTAGTTCAGGTAACATGACCGATAATGATATAGATAGATGGTTACAGTGCGTTCTTGATCAGGACTTAAACGGTATTGTGAGTGTCGGGACAAATATAGGAGGCACAGTCTATGACATCTCTGATGATGAAAGGGTGCTGGGTGTGTTGCAGTGGTCGGCCGTGGTCTATAGGTTTAGGCACAGCCCGTTTGACAATAATATTGGACTTTTCGAGGATAATGGTGTGTCTTACACTAATGGGTTACACACGTTAGACAAACGTTCAATGAACCTAATTAAATACATCACGTACCCCAATAAAAGGGGTGTATATATACTAGAGATGTGAAGGCGGGTGAGTACAAGCCTTCAAAATGCAGAACCGTAAGCTCATCAAGGATGAAGTCCTGGGCAGCGTATAATTATTACAGATGACCAATGAGATTTGGTGGGATTCGATAGGTCAAGAATAGTTTGTATTTGATGGCCGGAACGAT
Organism: Spathaspora sp. JA1; assembly: GCA_003676035.1. Taxonomy (NCBI): domain Eukaryota; kingdom Fungi; phylum Ascomycota; class Pichiomycetes; order Serinales; family Debaryomycetaceae; genus Spathaspora; species Spathaspora sp. JA1. Next base: position 16,380 of record NSGQ01000013.1, on the reverse strand, counting down.
TAAGGATATAGACGTTGATATCGTAATTGATATCTTGAAAGAGTTCTATTAGCGGAAGGATGTATAGAGACGGAGATGGAACAGCAAGATTAGTAAGTAGACGGCCATTTCCAAACTTCAGTATATTCTCTAAACTACTTATTAATTAATTCCAATTATAGATCATTTTCATGGGGTACTTATTAGAAGGCCCACAAAGCACTTAGTTGAGGATTTGCAATTTTGCTTTGCGAGTTCCGAGCGTATTCGGTGAGAATCGCATGATTGATTCACCTAGGTATCCCGAATTTTATTGAAGGATTTTGTGGCTAGATGTATCAAGATGATTTCATCACATGGTATGAAAATGTTGCCCTCGGAAATTTCAAACCAAGGTATGAAAATAAAATGTCGCCTGGTTTGAATTAATTTGCGATACATTGTATATTAAATCATTGGAATAGACAATTTATTGAAGAGTTGTTTATGTGACTACCTCCATAGTGAACCTAAATTTTATTCGATCCTTAGTGGTCAATACTTAACCTCTCTTTGTCTCTCTCTTCCCATTTAAATCTCATTTCCATTCCATTTCTAGAAAATCCTTGATCAGATATTAACGTTTCCAACTCATATCGTTCTCCCTTCACTATCAAATCCTTATAACTAAGTTATAGTGTTTTTATTTCTTCTTTTGGTCTAAGTTTGAATAGATCCTTTTCATTTGGGCTATAGAGAACAGATAAAAAAAAACTAATGCGTGACAGAACATCCCCGAAAGTACCAATTCTAACTCCTATATGCAAACAACCTCTTTTATATTCTTTCTTTTAATGTTCATGGTGTCTCAACTTCTAATGCATGTCACGTCTTGTATGTTTTGCAGCCAGTTGTTACCAATTTAAAGTTCTTTCTATAGTTTACTTTTATGCAGGAATCTGGTGATTCTAAGAAAACTTTTTTTTCTCTGTAGAAGGGTCAAAAGTTAACCCTGTGCAATTGCTGGAACTATATAGATATTTGTATAGACGTGCTTGCTAAGCTGTTGATTACAATTTCTCATAGATATATTTGTTTGATTTAAAAAAATAAAAATGTTCAGAGTTGGTGTATATAATAGGCCCTTTGCCAGAAATTTTCTTAATTCAATTAGATTTAATTCATCCAACGTATCAAAAAATCAATTCACCTGGGTTGAATATTTTGAATTGAAAAAGAAAAATAGTAGATTGAATATGTTAAGTGGTGTAATTACCGGTGTAGCTGGGAGTGTTGTAACATTGGGATATTTAGGAAATATTGAAATTGATGTTGAAAAACCAATTATGGGATTTGATCCACTTATGGTTATGGGAGGTGCAGTCATATTGGGAGGACTTGCTGGATACTTAATAGGTCCATTTATGGGATCTGCAGTTTTCAAAATGTTTAATCGATCAAAATTGACACAATTTGAAATTAGAAATAAAGAATTTTTACAAAGACTTCGTGAAAATAGACCAGATCCTTCTCATCAAAGTTTTTCAAATCCAATTCCTGATTATTATGGAGAAAAGATTTATTCTTTAAAGGATTATCAACAATGGTTAAGAGATTGTAATGCATTTAGAAGAAAGGCAAAGGAATTCCTTTAGACAGTGAACAAGAAGCTTTAGTATTCTTTTGTATATAGTGTATACGGCATCCTTAAAACGAATAAACAACTAAAAGATCTTATGAAAAATATTTGTAGATATAACTCATTATTGCTGCAATGTTAACGAATAAATGAGACAGTGCAAGTTTTGTTGCAGAATTTTTGCAAATTTTAAAAGAAAAATCATACCCATTCCAAACCTTTACAAAAATCTTTAGAATACAATTAAATACTGTATACAAGGGCAGCATTCGGTTCGTTAGAGCACGTACACTTATTTAATTCACGACTTCTTAAAGGAATTAACAACTAACCAAAGGCCTAACAACAAGGGACAACTAAAGCATATACGTGTTGTGTTTGAATAGCCGGAACCAAAACCCCGGTTTCCGGCTAAGGAATATCTTTACAATATTATATAAGAGCTGACCCTTTGCCATGGCATAGCAATGGCGACTTTTAAGCCGGAGTCGATTCACCAATTAAATCGCAGACATACGCGGAAATGAAAGAAAAAAACAAACAGCTCAGCGCCCCGGATTTTTCGGGTTCAAAACCGAACCAACACGGTGTAATCTACTTGTATTCAAGCTTATCAAAACAGCATAAACAATTTATTGTTCTAAAGTGACCTGAATATTGACGTAAGAATTTATCGTCTATCCACCGTTGTAAGTTTCATCCCCTCTGTTTCACCAAAACCCTTGTTTTGAAAATTTGACAACCGGGGGGGAAGAACCGGAAATTGCTCAAAGCTTAAAAAAAAAATTGCCGCAAATGCTAGGTAGATGCAAACGGCGGAGTTTTTTTTTTAAGAGTTGTTGCTTTTAGGGCGAAAAAATTGCCCCGGTATTTCTCGGATTCTGTAATGTAATTCTTGGGGGGACCCCATCACGAAATTTGTTTATTTCGTTCGGTGCGTTTCAAAAAAAAAAACGACCTGTCATCGACCTGGACCGGTTGAATGTTTGCAGTGAGTAGAGTATAGCACAGTAGTGCAATATAAAAGAAATAAGATAAGGAAAAGATAACAGTTGTTAGAGACTACGGATAAACTTGATCCCACGATTTTGTGTGGTTGTTGTTCAGTTGAGTGAATATGTCCGGCATCGTAAAAACAATGTCTAAGATTTTTTTCTGTGTGCATGAACTTCTCCGGATGTAAAAATTACCAACCAACAAAACTCTTTTTTTTTTTCATCCATATTTAGAATTTCATTTCTGTCTCTTTCTCTTCTCTCTTTCTTGGTTTTCACCAATTGATCTGGACTTTTGATTGAATTAATTTATTCATTTCAGTAGCCTTACGTTGCGCCTCCTGTTCCCTTTCATAAAATGCTTAAAGCCTTTAAAAGCGCCATTCCTCGCGCACAACTTTTAAAGGCGCAAACAATTAATCGTCCCTTAAGGATAAATACTTGTCGTCGTTTCCTTGCTACCGACAATTTCTTACAAGGTAACAATTCGAATTATGTTGATGAAATGTACGAATCTTGGAGACAAGATCCTTCCAGTGTTCACGTTTCTTGGAATGCTTATTTTAAAAACATTGAAAGAGATAATGTGCCTCCATCACAAGCTTTCCAAGCTCCTCCAACTATTGTCCCCACTGTTGTTGGTGGTACTGCTGGGTTCCTCCCAAGAGAAGCTCCTGCCACTGAAGATGTTGTTGTCCATTTAAAGGTTCAATTATTAGTCCGTGCTTATCAAGTTAGAGGACATCAAAAGGCCAGAATCGATCCTTTAAATCTTACCTTTGGGGAAAATTACGCTATTCCTAACGAATTAACCTTGGAACATTATGGTTTCACTGAAAAGGACTTGGATAAGGAAATCACTTTAGGTCCAGGTATTTTACCAAGATTTGCTAGTGCCGATAAGAAATCTTTACCATTGAGGGAGATTATTGCTCATTGTGAACGTTTATATTGTTCTAGTTATGGTATTGAATATGTCCATATTCCATCCAAGGAGAAATGTGATTGGTTAAGAGAACGTGTTGAAATCCCTACCCCATTCAAGTATTCTGCTGATCAAAAGAGACAAATTTTAGATCGTTTGATTTGGGCCACTTCTTTTGAAACTTTCTTATCTACTAAATTCCCTAATGATAAGAGATTTGGTTTAGAAGGTGCTGAAGCTACTGTCCCAGGTATGAAATCGTTAATTGATACCTCGGTAGAATATGGGGTTGAAGATGTTGTTATTGGTATGCCACATAGAGGTAGATTAAATATGTTGTCTAATGTTGTTCGTAAACCAAATGAATCTATTTTCTCAGAATTCCAAGGTATTGTTGAACAAGGTGAAGGTTCTGGTGATGTGAAGTACCATTTAGGTATGAATTACGCTAGACCTACAACTTCAGGAAAATATGTCAATTTATCTATTGTTGCTAATCCTTCTCATTTAGAAGCTGAAGATGGGGTTGTTTTAGGAAAAACTAGAGCTATTCAACAATACAAGGGTGATGTTGGACAATACAAAAAGGCCTTACCTGTTTTGTTACATGGTGATTCAGCATTTGCTGGTCAAGGTATTGTTTATGAAACTATGGGTTTTGCCAATTTACCAGCTTATTCTACTGGTGGTACTGTTCATATTATTGTCAATAATCAAATTGGTTTTACAACTGATCCAAAATCTGCTAGATCTACTTTATATCCTTCTGATATTGCCAAATCAGTTAATGCCCCAATTTTCCATGTTAATGCTGATGATGTTGAAGCTTGTACTTTTGTATTCAATTTAGCTGCTGAATGGAGAGCTACTTTCCATTCCGATGTCATAATTGATGTTGTTGGATATAGAAAATATGGTCATAACGAAACTGATCAACCTGCATTTACTCAACCATCAATGTATCAAGAAATCTCGAAAAAGAAGTCAGTTATTGATTATTATACCAAGAAGTTAATTGAAGAAGGGTCATTTACTGCTGAAGATGTTAATGAACATAAGAAATGGGTTTGGGATCAATTGGAAGAACAATTTGGTAAAGCCAAAGATTATCAACCAACATCAAGAGAATGGTTGACTACACCATGGGAAGATTTCAAATCTCCAACTCAATTAGCCAATGAAGTATTACCACATTTACCAACTGCAGTTGATGAATCTATTTTGAAGAATATTGGTGATGCTATTTCCAAAGCACCAGAAGGATTTGAAGTTCATAGAAATTTAAAACGTATTTTAGGTGCTAGAAAAAAGACAGTTGAAGAAGGTACAGGTATTGATTGGGCTACTGGTGAAGCACTTGCCTTTGGATCTTTAGCTCTTGAAGGTTATCATGTTAGAGTTTCTGGTCAAGATGTTGAAAGAGGTACTTTCTCTCAACGTCATGCTGTTTTACATGATCAAGTCACCAACAAGACTTGGACTCCTTTGGCTAATTTGAATGAAGATCAAGGTGTTTTCAGTATTTCTAATTCTTCATTATCTGAATATGGTTGTTTAGGTTTTGAATATGGTTATTCCTTGACTTCTCCTGATGCTTTGGTTCAATGGGAAGCTCAATTTGGTGATTTTGCCAATACTGCTCAAGTTATTATTGATCAATTTATTGCTGGTGCTGAATCTAAATGGAAACAAAGATCAGGGGTTGTCTTGTCTTTACCTCATGGTTATGATGGTCAAGGTCCTGAACATTCTTCCGGTAGATTGGAAAGATATTTACAAATGTGTAATGAAGATCCTCGTTATTTCCCTAGTGAAGATAAATTAGAACGTCAACATCAAGATTGTAACATGCAAGTTGCTTACCCTACTACTCCAGCCAATATTTTCCATCTTTTACGTCGTCAAATGCATAGACAATTTAGAAAACCATTGATTCTTTTCTTTTCCAAATCCTTGTTGCGTCATCCATTGGCTAGATCTGATTTATCTGAATTTACAGGAGATTCTCATTTCCAATGGATTATTGAAGATGTTCTTGGGGAAAAATCCGAAGTCAAAAAGGTTGTATTATTGACTGGTCAAGTTTATGCTGCTTTACATAAAAAGAGAGCAAGTTTGAATGATAACAGTACCGCATTCATTAAAGTTGAACAATTACATCCATTCCCATTTGCTCAATTACGTGATGCTTTGAATTCATATCCAAATTTGGAAGATTTAGTTTGGTGTCAAGAAGAACCATTGAATATGGGTTCTTGGGCTCATGCAAGTCCAAGAGTTGAAGCAGTTTTACAAGAAACTATTCATAAGGATTTGAAATTAAGATATGCTGGTAGAAACCCAAGTGCTTCTGTAGCTGCTGGTTCCAAAGCTAAACATTTGGCTGAAGAAGAAGCTTTCATAGAAGAAGCCTTCCGATAGATTATGTGTCAAACTGTCTTTTTTATTTAAATTATTCTGATTATAGTATTTGTGTTTTTAGTTTTTAAAAAAACGAGAATTTTGTTGATGTTTGTTTATTGTAGAAGTGTGAAAACATTCAAACTGTTTCTAATTTTACCTATAGAAAAACAGTTCAACCGAGGCTATTTAGAAACACGCGAGATTATCCGAGGTTTTAACTAAAAGTTTATCCGAGAGAACCAGCGAGAGATGTCCATCACTGAGTCATTGAGGCTTTGCCACTTCAAGCCCGAACAAACCGTGCATGATTTCCCATCAGATGATCTCAACGCGTTACAAAAAGCTGGCTCAATGAATTGGGCAAAGATTAGCGAAGGACCCTATTTTGGAAATGTCTCTTGTGTTAGGGTTTCAAAATAAGGTTTTCTGCTTGAATGGAATAGAAATGAGCAAATTAGTTTATACCTTTATATAATTGAAGAACAGGAGAACAATAGTACTTGTTTCATCAATCTGACTAAAATTTCACTTAATCTTTAATACAAACTAAAGATCGAGATCTAATCCATCTACATCTATATTTCTTAGACCTGTTTGACTACACCTCTGCAGGGCTAGTGATGTCACTTACGTTCACGACATGAAATAGTGATGTTCGTCGGCAAAACATCATCATCAAGATGCGGAGTTAATGGATGACCATTGGCTATATAATTTTTAAACTTTAGGGTCCGTCCGGAGTTACCCAGTGACGTAAATATTCACTATTGGTTAAAAACAATGACACGGATTTATCTTTGTGTTTTGTCCAGTTCTTAAATCCGATTGTCTTTTCCTTTTTTTGATCATGACATTTTTTGGTTAAAAAATAATTTGCTCTTTGTTGATATGCATCGAATATCTGCTGTTGCAGAACGAAAAAAACTGGGCTTTGTCTGTAATTCCGAATCGGGTGATTTCTATACTCGAAAGCATGATATAGGTAGATATTTCGGGACATTTAGTTCATATCCGTTGCATGTGAATACGGGGTGAATTTTTAAGTTAATATTATTAGCGATGATATCAGTTTTATAAAAGTCGATTAAACTGTCATATTTTTAATTCTTGGCTTAAACCCTTTTTCTATCTATATACTATAACTAATAAATAATATACAAAACACACTTACAACAAACTAAAAAATGACAGATACGAATCAGAGTGATTCTGAAAATGAGTCAAACCAATCGTATCTTGGTTTCAACGAAGAAACCAGCCGAGATGTTCGTCAATTAGCCAGAACATTGACTCAAGAATCGGGAGCATCAGTAGAATCTTCCTCACAAGTATTAATGAAATATTTATCAAGTATCGATGAAGCTCCCGGGATAAACCCCTATCAACCAGAAATCACAGATGCTGAATTAGATCCCGAATCTCCTGAATTCAATGCCAAATATTGGGTCAAGAATTTAAAAGCATTATATCTTTCTGACCCTGACTATTTCAAACCAAACAAGTTGGGAGTTGCTTATCGAGATTTACGTGCTTATGGTGTTGCCAATGATGTCGATTATCAAACCACGGTGGCTACAGGGTTTATTAAATTCATAGTTGATGGGTTTAGACACCTTAGAAAAGAAGATAAATCAAGGTATTTTGATATTTTAAAACCAATGGATGGGTTATTAAAACCAGGTGAAATTACCGTGGTTTTAGGTAGACCCGGTGCTGGATGTTCAACCTTATTGAAAACAATTGCTGTAAACACTTACGGATTCCATATTGATAAAGAATCCAAGATTTCCTACGACGGTTTAACCCCTCATGATATTGAAAACCATTATCGTGGAGATGTAATCTATTCTGCTGAAACAGATGATCATTTCCCTCATTTGACCGTGGGTGACACTTTGGAATTTGCCGCTAGATTAAGAACTCCTCAAAATAGAGGATTGGGAGTAGATCGGGAAACTTATGCTCAACATATGGCCAATGTTTATATGGCAACTTATGGTATTTTAAAACAAAGACATACTCCAGTAGGTAATGAATTTGTCCGTGGTTGTTCAGGAGGTGAACGGAAACGTGTTTCAATTGCTGAAGTTTCACTTAGTGGTGCTAATTTACAATGTTGGGATAATGCTACTAGAGGGTTAGATGCTGCAACTGCATTAGAGTTTATCCGGGCGTTAAAGACATCATCAACTATCTTGGATGTTACTCCTATAATTGCAATCTATCAATGTTCACAAGACGCTTATGATTTATTTGATAACGTATCGGTTTTGTATGATGGTTATCAAATCTATTTTGGTAAAGCTGATAAAGCCAAGGAATATTTTACCAATATGGGTTGGCATTGTCCTGATAGACAAACCACCGCTGATTTCTTAACTTCATTAACCAATCCAGCTGAAAGAATTCCTTCGTACGGTTATGAAAACAAATTACCAAGAACCGGTCAAGAATTTGAATCATATTGGAAAAACTCCCCTGAATACCACCAACTAATCAGTGAAATTGATCAATATTTCCATGATTGTGAAACCTTAAACACTAAACAAACCTACCATAACTCACATATCGCCAGACAATCAAACCATATAGCCGAAAGATCTCCATACACAGTATCATTCCCCATGCAAGTCAAATACATAATGGGGAGAAATTTCCTTAGAATGAAAGGTGATCCTTCAATTCCAATATTTACAATTGTAGGTCAGGGTATAATGGGGTTAATCTTATCATCAATCTTCTTCAACTTGGATCAAACTACCAATTCCATGAATTATCGTGGTATTTCCATCTTCTTTGCCGTGTTATTCAATGCATTTGCATCCCTTTTAGAAATCATGTCCCTTTTCGAAGCTAGAAAGATTGTGGAGAAACACAAGAAGTATGCCTTGTATCGACCTTCAGCTGATGCCCTAGCCAGTATAATCACTGAATTACCTGTGAAACTATTAATGTCATTAACTTTCAACATCACTTTTTATTTCATGATTAATCTTAGACGTGAACCAGGTAGATTCTTCTTTTATTGGTTGATGGGTATTTGGTGTACATTGGTTATGTCACATTTATTCCGATCTATTGGAGCAGTAGCTACATCCTTAGCTCAAGCAATGACACCAGCCGCTGTGTTATTATTAGCCATGGTCATATATACCGGATTTGTTATAACCACTCGAGAAATGTTAGGTTGGGCCCGATGGATTAATTATATCAACCCCGTAGCATATGCATTTGAATCACTTATGGTCAATGAATTCTCCGATAGATATTTTGAATGTGCAAATTTCGTACCTCTGGGTGGTCCATATGATAGTATTTCAATAAACAATAGAGTATGTACTATTGTGGGTGCTCAACCGGGTGAACTGTTAGTCAGTGGTACATTATATTTGAAATTATCTTACAATTATGAAAATGTACATAAATGGAGAAACTTGGGAATTTGTATTGGATATGCCTTTTTCTTTTTAGGTATTTACATAATGTTGACTGAATTTAATAAAGGTGCTATGCAAAAGGGAGAAATTGCCTTGTTTCTTAGATCTTCATTAAAGAAATTGAAAAAGAGAAAGGAATTGTTATCAAAGGGTCAAGATCTTGAAAATTCAACTAATGAAAAAGTCCCCTTGACTGATGATCTCAAGGATATGACTGAATCAAACAGTAGTAGTACTGAAGAATTAACTACGGAAAAGGAAATATTCTTTTGGAGAGATTTAACTTATGAAATTAGAATTAAAAAGGAAGATCGAATCATTTTAGATCATGTTGATGGTTGGGTTAAACCAGGACAAATCACCGCGCTAATGGGTGCTACTGGTGCTGGTAAAACTACATTGTTGAATTGTTTATCTGAACGTCTTACCGTGGGGGTTATTACCGATGGTGTTAGAATGGTTAATGGACATTCCCTTGATTCTTCATTCCAAAGATCTATTGGATATGTTCAACAACAAGATTTACATTTACCTAGTTCTACAGTCAGAGAAGCATTACGATTCTCAGCTTACTTGCGACAATCAAATTCTATCCCAAATAAGGAAAAAGACAATTATGTTGAATATATTATTGATTTATTGGAAATGTCAGAATATGCCGATGCAATGGTTGGTGTAGCTGGATCTGGTTTAAATGTTGAACAAAGGAAAAGATTAACCATTGGGGTTGAATTAGTTGCAAAACCGAAATTATTATTATTCCTTGATGAACCTACTTCAGGATTAGATTCACAAACTGCATGGTCAATTTGTAAATTAATGAGAAAATTAGCTGATCATGGTCAAGCTATCTTGTGTACAATTCATCAACCTTCCGCCTTACTTTTAACTGAATTTGATCGATTATTATTCTTACAAGCTGGTGGTCAAACGGTATATTTTGGAGATTTAGGTGAAAATTGTCAATGTTTAATTGATTATTTTGAAAAATATGGTGCTGATCCTTGTCCCAAGGAAGCTAACCCTGCTGAATGGATGTTACAAGTTGTTGGTGCTGCTCCAGGTTCCCATGCTAAAGATGATTATTTCCAAGTATGGAGACAATCTCAAGAATATCAAGAAGTTCAAAATGAATTAAATAAAATGCAAGTTGAATTAGCTAAATTACCAATAAACACTGATCCAGAATCACATTTGAAATATGCTGCTCCTTGGTGGAAACAATATCTTTTGGTAACTACAAGAACAATTGTACAAGATTGGAGAACTCCAAGCTATATATATTCCAAATTATTCTTATGTTTAGCTACCTCCCTATTCAATGGGTTTTCATTCTTTGGTGGTAGACTTTCATTACGTGGATTACAGAATCAAATGTTTGCCATATTCTTATTCTTTGTTCCATTCAATACCATGCTTGAACAATTATTACCTTATTACATGAAACAACGTGATGTTTACGAAGTTAGAGAACGACCAAGTAGAACATTTAGTTGGTTTGCCTTCTTCGCAGGTCAATTAACTTCAGAAATCCCCTATCAAATCGTGGTTGGTACTTTGGCATTCTTTTGTTGGTATTATCCTGCTGGTTTATACAAGAATGCCGAACCTACTGATGATGTTCATCTGAGAGGTGCTTTAATGTGGCTCTTAATTGTTAGTTTCTATTGTTATACATCAACCATGGCTCATTTATGTATTTCCTTTATTGAAAATCAAGAAAATGGTGCTAATTTAGCTCATTTATTATTTCAAATGTGTTTAATGTTTTGTGGGGTATTAGCTGGACCTAGTAAATTACCAGGATTTTGGATATTCATGTATCGAGCTAATCCATTCACTTATTTAACTCAAGCCATATTATCTGTTGGGTTAGCTAATACTAATGTTGTATGTGCCCCTCAAGAATATGTTATGATTGATCCACCAGCAAATTATACCTGTGATCAATTTATGGGACCATATATTCTGAAAGCTGGAGGTTATGTATTAACTGATGAAACTACAGGACAATGTCAATTTTGTCAAATGGATAGTACCAATGAATTTTTAGCTACTGTGGGGTCATATTTCCATCAAAGATGGAGAAATTATGGAATATTCGTGGCATTTATTGCCATTAATGTTATCTTAAGTATTTTCTTGTATTGGTTAGCAAGAGTTCCAAAGGGTACTAGAGAACGTAAACATAGAGGGAAAGCAGTGATGCAAAATATAAAGAATATTTGGAAAAAGAGTGAGGAGTAGTTTTTATAATTTAATGATTAGATTTTATATAATGTTTAAACAAAATGCATATACTTAAGCGAATAATCTGGGTAGTTCCCATATTTGGACGGTGTAGATTATATAGGGAGGGGTGAGTTATCTCTTCAGATCTAGAACAAACGTCAGATGATGTTTCATACGTCATGTGTTGATCTTCCGCTTTCGCTTACTAAGGGAACGACCTTATTGGGTCCTAGAATTGACTTTCCCACTCAAACGAAAACTCAAATAAAAATATCGTCTGATTTAAATTGCCAAAAATTATTGTGTGATTTAAAATCGAACGACGTGATAAATTTTTCACTTGAAATATTGTGCGACTTTCGGGTTTGACAGGAAAATAAGGGGGGGGAAATATACTGTGATTTCGCCTAACTTAACAGCACCATCACGTATATAAATACTTTAAATTGTTCTTGGTAAGTACTCCAATTGATTTCTATTCAAAATATACGCAAAACATGGTCACTCAAGAACAAATTCACGATCCTTCTTTCCCAATCAGGGAACGAATGGAAGCACTTATTCGTTGGAAACAACAAGAAATCACCACTGCTTTAGCTGAATTAGATACAGTTAAATTTCATACTGATAAATGGACAAGAGGAGATAAAGGAGGTGGAGGAGAATCTATGGTTTTACAAAATGGTACAACTTTTGAAAAAGGTGGGGTTAATATTTCTGTTGTTCACGGGAAATTACCTCCTGCTGCAGTTACAAGAATGAAGGCAGATCATTCAAATTTACAAGGTAGTGCTAAAGATGGTAGTGTTGATTTCTTTGCCTGTGGATTAAGTATGGTTATTCATCCAATTAATCCTCATGCTCCTACTACCCATGCCAATTATAGATATTTTGAAACCACTGATCCTGAAACTAAACAAGTTCAAGCTTGGTGGTTTGGAGGTGGGGCCGATTTAACTCCAAGTTATTTATATGAAGAAGATGCTAAACATTTCCATCAACAACATAAACAAGCATTGGATAAATTCGACCCTGAATTATATCCAACTTGGAAAAAATGGTGTGATGAATATTTCTATATTAAACATCGTGGAGAAACTAGAGGTATTGGTGGGATTTTCTTTGATGATTTCGATAAGAAACCAGCTGATGAAATCTTGAAGATTGTTGAATCATGTTTTGATGCATTCATTCCTGCTTATTGTCCAATTGTCGCCAAGAGAAAGGATTTACCATATACTGAAGAACAAAAACAATGGCAACAAATTAGAAGAGGAAGATATGTTGAATTTAATTTGGTTTTGGATAGAGGTACTCAATTTGGATTACAAACTCCTGGTTCAAGAGTCGAATCAATCTTGATGTCGTTACCTGCTACTGCAAGTTGGGTTTATGATCATCATCCTGAACCTGATACTGATGAAGATAAATTATTACAAGTTTTGAAAAATCCAATTGAATGGGTTTAACTTGTTTTGTATATATAATGACAATATCTTGTATGATAAAAAGTTCTTCCTTTAGTATTCTGTAGACAGTGTAGTTCTGTTGGTTCGATCTAGTGAAGTGAAACGATTACAAGTCAAACGTCGTATTAATAATCTTTAGACCTATCTTCCTCCTCCTAGGAAGTGAAAAATATTCTTTTCATACCCACTATCTCGCAGCAGTATTTCAAACTCGGTCGACGACGTTCCCATAAGTATATTATTCACGATGACTGTCTCAGAATGGGTAGTTATAGGAAATTGGTAGCTCATCAGGACTTACTCCCCTCCCACCCTTACGTATTATGTTTGGCAAATAATTACAGCTTTTTGTAATGTAAGAAATTCCAAGAACTGGTAAGACTATTCAATAGCACTTAGTGACGGTTTACTTTAATACTTAGAGTAGATTCTACAGGTTATAATTATAGAGTAAATATAAATTTATAACACCAAGAATAATATACAAGATTTTTTTTTTAACTTTTTTAACAGCCAAATTTTTAACCAACAACAACATACCTAAACCAAATCAATGTAATCAGACACATGAGCAGCCTTAAAAACGTTTCAAAAATGTAGTGACAGATTTATTACCAAATCCCACCTAATGCGTTATTGAATCAATTTATTTCCCAATGAATAATTGTAGTACCATTGAACAACCCAATCAACTAGACTCCCATGAATGAACAAATAACCAAATATCAAAGACAAAAAAAACCCAAATATTAACCAAACAGATAAAAACCAAGAATTAACTTGATACAAAAATGAAGTTGAAATTGGAACAATATTGCAAAAATAACAAGATCCAAAGTACCCAACCAAAAATCAACTAGAAAACGCAGAAAAGTGCGGATAAATTCTATTTCAAAAATAAACAAAACCAATAAGTTATATCTTCCATCATAATAAAGGAAAGGAAAGCTTGGGGCGAGTATAACCAGTTTTCTCTCGAGCTTTGTTCCATTACAATAAGGTAAATCAAAGCTTGGGGCGAGCATAACCAGTTTCCTCTCGAGCTTTCTCCCACGATGCAAAGCTTGGGGCGAGGTGCCGGTTTCCTCTCGAGTCTTCTTCCATTGTTTATTGAAGTAAAGCTGGGGGCGAGTATAACCAGTTTCCTCTCGAGCTTTCTTCAATTATAAGAAACTGAAGCATAGCTTGGGGCGAGTATAACCAGTTTCCTCTTGAGCTTTCTTCCACTGTGATAAACTGAAGCATGACTTGGGGACGAGTATAACCAGATTTCTCTCGAGCTTTGTTTTGATAATATTGATGATAAACTTTTATGGTAATGTCCACTATTCAATTTAAAAACTTTGTGAATGAATAAATCCAAACAGTAAGATAGAACATAATAATTCCGATTCAGACACAAGTCAACCAATGACTATGTAATGGATGCTGGTGAATGAACGATTTAATTATGAACTTTTAAATATGAACTTTTTGAGAAATTATATTTATTCTGACTATTCCAGTCTTTTTGTTAATCTTTAGAAGGGGAACATTGAAACTTGCTATGAATACAATACGATTGAAACCCCACCACAATTGATATTAAGATGAAACTTGAATTTATAAATGTAGGATCAAGACCTGAATTTTTATGAAATTAATACCAGCTATATTATCCACCCACGTTTGTTTCGCCTCATAGGAAGGTATGGCACAAGTATCAGATATTTCAAACTATTCAATTGAAATCAAAACCAAAACAACAATTCAAAAAAATATCATTTCTTCAGTATCTTCACGACTAACAACATCAGCAGCTGATCCAATTAAACAAGGGGAAACACAGTTATAAACAAAATCAGCATTTGAAATAATATCAGTATAACCATAAATCATAACAGCACCACCACTTCAATTAATGACTAACTTCAATAACTTACCCAATGATATATCCACCAATATGTAACCAGTAACATACTTTCTTTTAGTTTAACGTCAGTTTCGGACGAAATCAGTTTGACGACAATTTGGGTGGAACAGTTGGACATTGGGCTAATTTTTGGAGCAAATTCATTGCAAATAGGTGATGTAAATAAGTATACCACTCTTTATTGGCCCACGTTTGTTTAGCTTAATAGGAAGGTATGCCAAAACAACAATTTAAAAAATGGGATATGATAAAAACTTAATCGCTGGGATTCTTGAAACTTTTCTTGATTAGAACAAACTGATACTAATGATTTTCTGTACCACAATGGTTACTCTTCCATTTTTTAATTCTACCCTTAATTCTTGCCCAAATTGGCTTAGTAATTTAATCATATTGAGGTAAAACAGGAACAAAACTGTTTTCAGTTGATAAGGAATCAGGATTATTTCTACCATCGTTATTCTTCCATACTCTAAGTTTAATTCTTTCCCACAATCTGGGCTTAGTAATTTCATGATATTGAGGTAAAACAGGAACATGACTAGTTTTTGTGACAGTTGATAAGAAATCAGGATTATTTCTATTTCTAAACCAATTTCTAAATCTAACCCAAGAACTTTTTAATCTGCCAGGTTTAATATCATTGCTTTGTTCTTCAGTATCTTCAGTATCTTCACTACCAGCAGCTAATCCAATTAAATAAGCGGAAATACAACTGTAAACAAAATATGCTTTGGAAATAATTTTTGAACCAATAGAACGTTTAGGACCAAGACGTTTAGGACCAGATACATTAACTCTAAGACTGACAACAGTATCTTTTCTGTAATACCAACGTTGACATTTTCTAATGATAAACAATAAATTAGAGCGCCAATTAGCTCTTCCAAGAAAGTTTGAGCCTGGAAATAAACTTGGAGTGTTACAATCTAAAAGGATTCTAACAGGTTTTTTTGTGATGGGGTTTGGTTGGAGTTTTGTGGTGAAGAACATATAAGTCATGATGCTGAACTGAGTAAATGGCTTCAATAATTAAGTGTAAGGTAAATAAGTGTAAATTGAAGCAAAGAAGAGAAAAGTGCAAAAGAAAAGTTAAGCGCTATCACCCAAAAATATAAATTTCTAGTGCAAAATTCGCACCCAATTTGCAATTGAAAATCAAAATATTGACAAATTCAAAAAGTTTAATTAGTGCCCAGTATAATCAGAGGGATCTAGATGCAGATTAAACTCATACTTCTTGTTTGCTACATTAACCGCTTGCTGTATCAAAAGTTTCTCTTTGTCTACAGGTCATACAATCTCTACAAATCAAGATTTACTAAATTTCATGATAATATTACATATAATAATTACACACTATATTCATTATTCAATACCAGATCATCATCCATATCCAAAAACGGAACC